>SCDZ01000138.1:0-409416 GCA_004143845.1 Drosophila lacertosa
TGAGGGGGTCTAATTTTCTTGCAAAAATCATGCCAAAATTGGGAAAAAATTTGACATGTAAAGTTCCTTAATCCATATAAAGTGTATCTCCCAGACTTTGATTCCCAATAACTTTGCCAAAACTTAACCGATTTTTATATTTGATACCATTTTGATCATGGCTTGTCGTCTGTCTTGATTCCTCATTTAAATTTTCTTAATTTCTTTCGTTTTATTTTTTTCAACATTTTTGACTAAAAATCACTGTACTCCCCCCTTGTGAATTTTCGTTAATTCGAATTATATTTTTTTATTTCCCGCTAAATGAAAATCTCGATAAATAGCATTCCCGTTTAACTCGACGGTACATAAAAAGCTTAAGTTTTGTTAAAGTTAGCCTTCAGTCAGGAATAGAAAAGTGAGCAAGATAATTGCTCAGCAAAATGGAAAAATCCCTTTCAAAAAACATAGAACAAATACAAACCAAAGAATTTGGCGACTGTCGCCTTTCATAAGTTTTGGCCGCTGTTTGTAAATGTTTATTTATGGATGCGCAGTTTGTATTTATGGCCGAATCATGATGACAAATGTCGCATGTGGCAAACACTTGAAATAGACACCACAAGGAGCAGGGAACAGGGAACCGGGAACAGGGAACAAGGAACCACCCTTGGACCAACACCCCACCTAGGCCTAAACTGTCGCGTGGTGCAAATATTTTGTCAAGCCGGAAAAATGGCAAGAAATAAGAAAAATATTTATAGCTCGCCTCAGCACATTACACACCTAATTTCTATATTAGTTTTGTTAGTGGACAATGGACACGTCGCGGGATTGGACCAAAGGGAGTTTCCTCTCTGCATATTTTGTATTTGTACAACTTGATTGGATTTTCGTCACGCCTCTGGCGAAAGCATTTATCAATGCGAGCCGAGGCCTCAATATTTTTATAGCCTGATGTATTGGCCAGCTCCCCTCTTTATGGCCGGCTCATTAGGCGGCCTGCAAGTTTAGGGCTCCTTTGTTTGCAAAGGGTTTAGGCCTAACAAATGGTTGTGATTTGCAGGGGGTTGCTGGCTATTGATCAGCGCTGAACATTATTTAATCGTGTGTGAATAATAGTTATAAATTTTCAATACTCACAACAATGCTGGCCATTGATCTATGACGCATTTATCATCACATATTGCGTCGAACTTTTCAAGTTTTCATTAAAAACTCATAATTTGTGATTTACGCTGGGGCAGCTGTTTAATCTATGCAACTGGGAGAGATCAGGGGAAGATATTGACGGTGGGCGCCTAAAAGCAGGCAACACACAATTAAAGCGCTAATAAATCGCCCGAACGGAAACAACGTTAACACCTCATTTAAAAAACACGGCGCAAACGTGTCCTAATGGCCAATAAGTGAAAAAAAAAACCAGAAAGTACAGCTGAAAGAAAAAAACACGCGCTGGACACGATACAAATTGAGGGTTTGTTTGTGGGCTGAGTTTTTTTTTTTTATTACTTTGAAATGTTAGCCGGCAGTGTTAACGTGTAAACGCCGTCGCTAATCCGGCGAGCCCAAAAAAGTAACGGCTCGCATTTAAAAGTCAAAGCGTGTCGAATGTGGCAACTGTGAGGGGCGACTCCGGTGTTCGACCTGGTCGGCAAGTTTTGTGTTTTTGAAATGTGCGCTAACATTTTGATTTGCATTTGAAGTGGCAGCCAGAAACCACTTGGCAGCCGCTGTCAAAAGCGGCTGATTTATGTGTGAGAGCCACCCAACCGCCCAAGCCCCACCCCACAATCAAGAGGCAGGCGTCAGGTACAGACGTTAAAAGCTACACTGAAAGAAAATATAAGTAAATGTTATGTTTGTAATCATTTTTGTATTTCGTACACAACTTTCAGCTTACCCAACTAATCGTGTCTAGTTTTCTCTCGGTGCACGTTTTGATCTGTGCACAGGCCGTGTAATTTATGCCAATTTAATTGAATGCGCCGCATATGAAAGGCCCGACTGGCTTCTCCCTTGTGCTCGTCCCTGGAGAGCGCTCTAAGCAGCGGCCAAGACAATTGCAAATGAATATCTATGAATTGCAAATGAATATATTCACAAAAGTTAAATTGAATTTGCTGCTCATTAAAATGAGCGCCACTTGCTGCCTGAACATTAATTGGAAGGGGGTATGGGGCCTGGTTTATATCTGGAAAATCACTTAACCACACACACGCCACGCCCACTCGCACACACACACACACACGCAGCTGTTGTGTGTGGCAGCCGCCATTTTGGTTAGCCGCAGTCGACGACGACGACACGTTTATGGCCTCTTAATTAAGGCTATAATTTCTGAAAAATTATGTGTAGAAACCCTTTTAAAAACCAGAGACACACATGTGTATGTGTGTGTGTGTGTGTGTGTAGACAAGTTGGGTGCTTGCTTCGTGTTTGGTAGCGTGACACGAATAATTCATATATCCTATAATACAAAAGAAAATGAAAATGATTTGCTTATTGAACTTACTTATTATTTTAGAACCTTTATATTTAAAACAAATAAATAAAGTAATTCTTGTATGTTAATAAAATCAAGATCATATAAAAAATGAAAGTACACATATCTTAGTAACTTTTGAAGTCCTTCCAGATCTTGATTACTTTCCAAAAGATAGTGTACTATCTATTATAGTTTCTTTTAAATACAAACAAGCAAAAATATGTTTATAAGCTTTTACACAATTATTTGAAATGGACACAAAAATATCTCGAAAATAGTCAACAAAATTTATTTTTCGTTTTCAAATTAGAGCAAGTTTTAAATGAATACTTGTTTACAGAAGATTAAAATAAAATATATTTAATTAATAATATTTTAAAAGAAAAGTCTATTTTTAAGTGGAATAAATAGTTAAGTAAAAAAAAATATATAGATTTCTTTCAAAAAGTCTTTTCGAATTAGTTTCATATACGTTTCTAAGGCACGCACACATCCCTAACAAGCACACACACACACACACACATTTATGAATTACCTTCGCTTTCCCAGCTCCACTTTTGCGCAGGCTCCGCCATATTTTAATGGTCCTTTGGCAGTTACGCAATTGCGTTATCATCTGCTTTTTGCCACGGCGATCGTTGCCCACTCCAGCCCCACCTCCATTTCCCAACCCCCGCCCCGCCCCGCCCCGCCCCTTTCAGACCCCACCCCGACTTTGGCTCGACATGAATTTTAATTATTTGAACGACTTTGCGTTGATATTTGAATTTTGTGCCCATTGCGCGGGCAAAGAGTACAGTTAATTTCATTAATAAATATTTATGGCTGCTGTTAAGCCTTTTTTCGTGTGGGCGTGGCATTGTAATTTATAGAGCCCCATCCGCGTTCAACTCCTTGACGCAATTTCAATTTCGATTTCAATTTCAATTTCAATTTGTGTCTCCAGCTCAGAGCCATCGCTCACGGTCAATGCCAAGAGCTGGCAAATGGAATTACGTGTTCGGGTTTTCTCCTCTTTTTTTGTCCTATTGTTGTATGCTGCAACAGGACATCCTTTCGAATAGTCACACGCACACACACTCAGCACAGGAGGCGGCTCGTTAGTGCGCCAATTGATTGATGATCAAATTGAGGCATGTCCCGCCGGAATGCCGAGTCAGTGTCAGACAGAACACAAAGCAACACGCATTGAAAAGCACTTATCACACCTCTGGCTGCCCCATGCCCCTTGTTGCTGCCCCCTGGCCGAATTCCGCAAACTAACTGGGCTGACAGCTGCACTGCCAAATCAGCGCTGGGCTTTTCAACTACGAGTTTAAACATAAACACATACACACACACACACACACACTCCGAGCACGTACACACACACGTTGCTGGTACAGTCGCAGCAAGGAAAACCACCCGGGAAACTTTCGCTGCGGCATCCGTGCGTGGCTGCCACTTTTAAGTCCCGCGCTGGCAACACGCGGATTAAGTCAAATTTGTGGCGCCACAATAAATTTCACGGCCCGGCATTAAAAATTAAGCGCCGCCACAGAACGAGTTGCAAGTGGCTTTGCTCAGCCTCAGCTTGTTTTCCTTTGGTAGACAGCCCTTTCCTAATTACACTGTGCTACGCAGTTGAGTTAATGAACTGCGAGCTTTGTTCTTAAATACTTTTAAGTCTTATAAATATGCTTTGTATATTAAGTTATTATATATAAAACATGTTAAGCAATATTTTCGAATATTTAAAATATAATATTCACAAATATGGAAACAATTCCATATTCAACTTTATTTACAAATTTTAAATTTTTTTTCAACTTCAGCTAATATAAGCACTAAAGCCAGGAATTCAAGTCTGAATGGAATATAGAAAAAATTAGGATAATAATTATATTAAAATATTTATACAAGGATATGAAAAGTTTTGGTTTAAAATAAAAAGAGAGATATTTTAGAAAACTGTACTTTTACAACTTTAAGTCTTAACCTATTTTATATTATACTGATTATTTATTTTATGTTTTTTTTTCTCGCTGTACAGTGTAAGTTTTGCGAACTTTTCTTTCAAATTTTTTTCCTTGACACAATAAATTTTACCTGCGTTGTCCTTGTTACGCCTATGCATATGTCTGATGTTTAATTTATGTATGGATAGTCTAGGATCTCTCCCTGATTAAGGAAACTTGCTAGTGAATTTAGAGGCTTAGTGCGGCAATTTCCTCATACCGCCCCATTCCCACGACAGCCGATCAACCCCCAGGTCTTCGAATCTAATAAAAAATCCATTTGCCGTGCCCTGTTAAAATGAAAGTAAATGTGGCAATTTTTTCCTCATATTTCAGTGTGTTTTACAGCCCTAAAAACAAATTACAAAATGCGAAATAAAGGGCATATTTTTCACGTTTACAATGCTTATGGAAAAAACTAGGCGTTACAGCCACGCCCACAAAGCGGACTACCCGCTGCTGCTGCGTGTGACCTTTTACCCTTATTAGAGATGACGCACTCGCCATTGGTTTCGTATTATGATTTTTGTTTTCGGTATTTTCTTTTTAATTTCGTTCGAAATTTACATAATTTATGGCCAGCAACAAAAGTCACACACAACAGCTTCTTTTTTTTCATTAAAAATATGTTTATAATTTACGATTTTTTGAACTGGGCGCCATTTCTTTTTTTGTGCGGCGCAAATTGCACAAAAAGAGAGAAAAATTAATTTCAGTTTGAGTTTTGCATTGGTTCATTAAGAGCTCATTAAAATCAACAGGACAACAACAAGTTATTTTTAACATTTTAACACGTTTTTAATTTTAATGCATTTTATGGCCTTTTAACGACGTCGCCGTCGCAAAGTTGAGCAGTTGAACAGTTGAACAGTTGAACGTCGCCCGCTGACTTTCACTTGTTGACATTTGACTGACGCCGCAGTCGTCAACTTTAACCTCAGCGTCAGCGTCATCGCAGATCATGTCAAACTTCATTAGTGGCTGCCAGAAGGGTGCACAGCAGCAGCCCTTACCCTTGCCAGGACTGTCTGGCCCGGAAGGGGGGGTTGCGACAGTTTGCGGTCTCTTGACGCGCCCGTTGTGCTCATTGTTTTTATGGGTTTCGCTAATTAGTTACGAAGTCGTTGAATTTCACAGAAATTACTTTAGAAGTGCGCGGTGAAAGTTATTGTCATGTTGAGTAGCACACAAGTGGCGCCCAATCCTCCAGCTCCAGCTCCACATTTAATGCAGTCCTCATTTGTTTGCGGTTTTACTTACAGATTTGGCTGTACCACAGATTAATCAACGGGCACAAACTGACCGCTGACCGTTGGCCAGGCTGCTGCTCAAAGCCAAAACCAAATCGAGCCAATTACCCAAAACTCATTAAATAAAGTGAAAGTGGGCAAAAATTCTTAGACGCATGCCTTAAGCAAGATGTTGGCCATAAATCTAAGCTGGCTTTAGGATTTAGTCGGCAAGGCGGCAACAAATACGGCAAAGCACACGGATAATTATGCAGACTGGCGGTGCGGCACAAAAGAAAGGGTTTAAGGCAGTGAAAGGACATCGCCTGGTTTTTCGGTAAATTAAAAAATACCACGCCCCGCTGTTATAAATCAAAGTCACGGGCTTTGTGTTGGATTTACCAAAAAGGAATTTGTTGCCAGCCAAAGCAAAAGCTCCTTCCCAAATACAATTGTCCGCTCCCCGTTTGGCGTTTTCCGTTTCCTGTTGCTTCTTGACTGCTGGCGCACATTGTTGCATGGCATTTGAATAAAGTTGGACCATGTTTCGTGCATAAGCAAAAATAAGTGGCGCTGACATGTTAAGACTCCAGCGAGATTTATGTGTCCCCAAAGGGCGGCAAGGGGAACTACATTGCAGCACTGTGTTATCAAATTGCCAATTTAAAAATTGAATTTTTACCAAACAACAGCCCGAAGTGGCTCGTTAGTCCGTGCTAATCATAGAAGGACACATGTGTCGTCCATTTTACAGTCCGGCCGCCAACATTTTTGACACATGCCGCAAATCCTCAGACAAAAAATTGCATTGTCTTGTGCGACCCTAATGCGATTATATGTTGTTTTTGTTGTACTCTGTTAAATGCCAAATAGAGTATTTTGGTTTTGAGTAGTTTATTTTTTTGTCTATATGATAGTTAAGTCGTCCGTTTGTCTTTTCGGAGTAAAGCTTATAGTTTATAAATTAAAATCCATGCTCTCTCTTATTGCAACACTTAAATTCTTTTTCTTCAATTTTACAGTTTGAGATTTACTGAATTGTTCTCACACATATTTCTAATCAATTTTGCCACTGCTTGTAACTTTATGTTAACTTCAAATCTCTTACTAAATGTATAAGCAGTATATGTCTTAGTCGCTTACATCCATTTGCAATGCTTTCACTTGTTTTTTCTGCCTACTTTTGCTTTCAAAACAACACAAAACCATTTGCCACTTGATGGGCCAATAGCAAAAAAAAAAAGGAACTTTGATTAAATTGGATTTGGAAATGCTCATAACTGTCACACATGCCACGACGCGTGTTGACAGGACACAGGACCCCACGGAAAATCGGGCCGAAAACCACCCAAAAATGCTATGCAATTTTTCAATAAACTCATCAAAGCGCCCGAACGAGTCCGCTTTGAACCCTCGGCCGTGTCCTGCGGCTACTTGAAAACGCAATTTGATTTATGAACAATGTTCAAATTGAAAATTGTCGCATGGTCACTTTAATTTTTGAGTTATGCGACTTTAAACTAGACACAAATAAACACGAGGGGGATGACACGCACGCACACGTTGCCCGGAAGTGAATTATGTTGTGTTTTGTGAGGTTATGTAATGATGACACTGACACACAACAACGCCACAGTTGGCCACAGCCAACGCCAAAGCGGCAACTGTACTTTTTCTCGGGTGGCGTGTGAAAAATACAAATGCCACGCGGCGCTTGTTAGTCGCCCAACTGCCAAAAAGTTAAACAGCATTTCGCAGCCCAAGCAATCCCAGCAATCCGATCAACCCTCATGACCAGTCATCCCAATCCGCCGTGTTTGTTGTTGGCCGTTGAAGTGCCTCCTTGGTTTTAGTGTCAGCTTATAGTTTTGACAGTACTATGGCTGGTGCTGATGGCTATCGGGCAAGTCCCTGTGATGGATGCTGCTCAAGTGTGCCGCTGAAGTGTGAAATATGCTTGATGAACTTCTCACACCGAACATTTTCTATTATACGCACTCATTGTCATTTGCATAAATTATATACTGGTGCTAGTGGAGCCTCCCACGCGAAAACATTCCACATTCCACACTTAGCCTGGCCACACTCTAACTCTGACAAGTAGAGATGGGCACGAGTTGGGGTTTAATTAACAGACATGAATATTAATCACATGATGATTTCATAAATTTTATGTAAGTCAGTATGTTCTATTTTCAAGTAGAGAAATTATAAAATATTACTTATACTATCTTAAAAAGAATACAAGTTTTTTATTACTTATAAATAGAATTCGTTTATGCAATGTCCAGTGTTGAAAACCACTAGTTCGTGTCACGCAAGGCAGCACGACACTTGCCCAGCTTTATTTGTATGAAAACCCTTTGCTGACCAGGCTTGGTCTGTGACATTCTTCCAACTTTGATCAGTTGCGCAATTATGCGAAATACTCTCCGAGCCGACAAATTGTTTTTTAATTAAAATATACTGAAATATGTGCCACGAATACGCTACAACCCCGGCTCCAGTTCGAAATTGGCCACTTTCATGGATGCCTGCACCTGCGGCACACAATTAAAACCAGACACCGCAACTCAAACTGACCGAAACTTTTTTATGCCACTGTCATTCGTGGGGTTTCCATGGGTTGGGGGCGGGGCTTGTATTTTTCATGGCTTTTCAATTTTAATTGAAATTTATGCGCGCAACCCAAAAAAGGGGTTGGCCAGTGTTGTTGCTGTTGGGCTGGTCACGTGTTCGCCAAAAGTGTTGCAAATTGTTCAAAAATTTGAAAATTTACATGCACAGTGTTCCAGCCACGCCCACTGTCGCCCATGATTTACAGGCCGCACTTTCGTTATTTATGCGCAACGCTCTCGAATTCGCCGGCAAGGAAAATGCATGCGAAAAAACATTTTGTTGTTGCGGCCCGCCATTTTATTGTAATCTTGTGTGTTCATGTGTAAAATTTGAAATTGTTGTAAATAATTACCCTAATGGCTGGCTGGCGCCCATCCTCCCCCTACTGCCATCCTTTGCTTTCCCTGCACGAGGTACAGTTGCGACTATCAGTTAATTTGTGAGCCAGTATCGGCGCCATTTGTAATTAAGCTTAAAGCGTTAATATTTTAGCCAGATAAGAGGCGATAGCCCCCACCAGTGTTGCCATAGATTTATGCGAGTATCAGGCGAAAGTTAGTCCTGTGTCCTGTGCCGAAGTCAGCCGAATTGTTGGGAAAGCATTTCACGGTTCGGCGAAAGCTAAAATCCTCCGCCTTGGGTGTTAATTTGGGGCCAGATTTCGTTCACATTTTTCTATCTGCATCGCGCTTTCCCTCAACAAAACTGAAAACGAAAACTGGCTTGTTGTTTGTTTTTGTTTGTAATGGCAAGAATTTAATTAGCCCGCCAAGTCGTTAACAAGATTCAAAAGCCAGTAAGTTATGCATGCGATACAATAGGTGGAAGGAGTTTAATGAAGGGTATGCCAACGGATTTTTTAGTAGTGAAAAGCACCACATAATATATACTATAGACAAAAATTGCGACTGATAAATTTTTAAAAAAAGTTGTTCAACAAATAAAAAGCAATAAGGTTTAACAGAAAAATTTTTTCTGTGACAAAAATGAAGTCATTAATCAGTTTACATAAATTACCATTATTTAAACTAATGAATACGCACGATTTAGGTTTAAGGTTTATTAATGTATAATTTTAAATACATTTTAGTTTAGGTTCCATTTGTACTTTTGTACAAACAATAAATTATTATATATGTTTACTTATAAATCATACAATTTAAGCTCAACTTAATAATAAAACTTATTTTGAACTACGTGAAACTCGTTTCAATAACGAACTCGCATTTAACCAATATGAATATCTGCAAATATAAAATAAATACAAATGTTAATTAAGTTTTTTAAGCTGATTTATTACTACTTACTATTATGATGAATATTTATGTGAATTTTTGGCAACTTAATGGGAAACAGTTTTGGTTTCGCTTTTCGCTTTGGAGCCGCCAAAACATTGCCCATGCAAAGCAACAATGCGATTAGTAAAAGCCACTCGAAATTGAAATATTTCATTGAAATTTCAGAATTTTCGTTAGAATCACAGAAGATAAGCCGGCACAGTTACTGAGATGACTAAATTAACCGCAGCTTTGCGAGATTCTTAAATACACAGCGAATCAAAAATTCAAATTCTGCTGACCCTGTCGAGCAATTGTTATCAGTTTGGAATTTACGTTGAGCTTGCTCATCAACAATAGCAGCAGAAAGAGAAAGTGAACCCCCGTACGCGGTACTCAAGTATGATCAGTAGTAGGAAAAAAACCCAGTGTCTTAACCCATTGAGCACCCAAGGGGTCGCCCATCAACTACTCACTGAATAGACTAATATAAACATGCATAAATTGCATTATAAGCGGCCTAAACAAAACATATATATAAGCGCTCAAATGTGTGTTCAATGCGTGAAAACAACCATTGAAGATATTCACCCCTCACCCCTTTGCGTTAAATAACCATAACTATTCATTATCGACATATAAACGATGCTGCGGCCCCTTGCCAAAGTGCTCATAACTTCAGATTTTTATTAAATAAACGAAACAAAACAAACGCAGGCCAAAATGTCGCATGGATAGTGGGAAAAAAAAAGAGTGAGAGTGGCTAAGGGTTGGGGCAAATAGAGGCGGCACATATGCACGAGCATCCTTTTGACCCACAAAATTGAAAATATGGAATGCATGTGGCTGAACCCTTTGGCGGGCCATCCACCGTCCTACATCCTACATCCTGCGTAATTCAATATTTAACTATATGAGATTTATGGCCACAGGGTCTAGAGCGAGGACTTCCGGTTCTTGCGCGCAACGACGATGACGACAACGTCGTCGACGCCGTCGTTTTATTTGTATAAAGTATAATTTTTGATTTAGTGCGATTTTGTGTCACCGAGCAACGCACAAAACTCGGGGAGTTGGCAAAGGGTTAACGCAATAGTTTCGCAATATTCAATATGCCAAAGTGAAAATACGTTTGTTTGCGTTTGGCTATTGGCGGATATGAGACCACATGCTGATTGTTATTGTGCCTGTGCCGGGCACCCGTTTGGTCTGAAGGATGCTACAACAACAACAGCGATTATTGTCAGAACGTTTATTTGATTTTCCACGCATTTTTTAATAAATGCGATACAACTTTTATGCAAACACCAGAAAAAGTCGAATACTGTTCGCGAAATACGTATAAAAGTTTATTTTTGTTATTATGTAAAATATATGGCTGGCAGAAAAGTCAGTGGAAATTCAATAGATGCGTGTTGGCAACAAATTGCTTTGTTTGCTGAGCTCGAGTTGAATACGCGCGGGAATTAGTTTAAAGGACGCGCCCCCATCGCTTATCACTGGGCTTGACGGCAACAGGATGCGGCAAATAGCGTCAAAAAGGCGCTAAAAATGTTTGGTAAAAAGCAATTTGCAGAACAAAAAAAATTTGCATATGAGCGCAGTTGTATGTTTCTGGTGCTTGCAAAGAAGCGCCCAATCAAAGGGTTGCGCACGGCCGGAAGCGAGTGGCGTGAAAATTTATTACAGGTTGCATTAAATTTAATTCGAAGCGTGCGCGGAAACTTGAAAATGTGTCGTTTGTTCGTATATGAAGCTGTTTAGCGCAATTGATTGACTCACCCCACAACAGTCGCCTGTCCTTATCAATGGCGCCCCTTCATCTCCTCGATTTGCTTGAGCAACAGCTGCATGCGATCCTTCATCAGGGGCTGGCCACGCTGGGTACGCTTGCTGATGACTTTGGTTTTCTCCAGACGTTGCTTCTTGTACGCCTTGATACGCGCCTCCTTCTCCGTCTTGATCTTATCACGCTCCGCCTGTGCCTCGGCTGCCTTCTGCTGGCGGATCATTTTACGCATTTCAGGTTTGTTAGGTTTCTTATCCTGGTAAACAAATGGAAAATTAGACATTTATGGCCGCCTGTTGCTTCACTTACACATACCGCTTTTTGTTGAAATTGTTTGTTTTTATGCTTAAAGTTTGGTTTTTGCTTTTCATTTGATTTGACATGGCTACTCGCAAGTTTTTTGTTTAATTTGCCTTGGCTTGGCTGTGCTTTTGGTTTCATTTTTGCAATCAATTTATTGTAAACACAATACACGTGCAAGAAACAGCTGTAATATACTTAAGTGTTGAATAATGACTATAGCTTTTCGCCTTACAGCACTTAATGCCACTTTATTTAAAAAATTATCGATAACTTAACAGTATTTTTTGGTATTTATATTTTATTTAGGTTATTTATGCCTTTGCCGCTCGCGTGTACGTAGAACGTTTTTATTTACAAGTGATATTATTGTTTACTAAGCATTACAATGAGCTTGACCGCTATTAAGCAAAAAGAAACGAAAGGCAAAAAGAATGTGTTGCCGAAACTACGCACCATCTTAGCCAATCCATATAAACAACACTGGTTAGCAACAAGCGTCCCAATTATTTTTACACCAGATTGAGCAAGTATTTTTTTTTTAGCCCTGTGCTGTCCGAAAATGAAATGCTGGATTTTGGCAACCTATTAAAGGCAGCTATAAATGAAAGTGGACACACGCAGAAAACATTTGTGACACAGGCCCACATACAGCTTGGCCTGGAAAGCTCCCTACGTGCTATTAATGGGCGGCGCTTCTCGTGCGTCTTTATTTCGCTCAGTTTGAGGCCCTCTCATTTGGTACGGCTGATAGCAACAACCGCTGCCGTTAAAGTTCCAACGGCACCCATCTACGCGCAGCCCAAGTTAGAGGAATTAACACATGAACTGCTTGGCGTACGAGCACTGGCGCTTGTCCTCCCTCTGGATTTGAAAAGCATTAGTGCTGAATTGTCTCAATGGGTTGAAGCACGCATGAAATCCGTAGCTCCGCGTAAAACTATAATTAGCCCATCGAAAACGGTGAAGAGACGAAAGCCGAAAGAACAGGAGCTAAATACGACTTTAGTGGAGCCACAAGTTACAACTGCGAGAGTGGAAAAGGAATGGAGCGGGGATTACATATCCTGCTTAAGCGAGGGAGCCGTGTTAAAGATGGACCAAGCCGATGTACAGACCGAGACTAAATTATTGGACGCAGCGCTAACCAATCTGGCCAAGAAGGCCAAAACCAATACTAAAGTAACCGAATTCCAAGAAAATTTACAAAAAACTGCAGCTCAACCCGCCATTGAGCACATGGACATTGAAACACCTGAAGCAGTTGATGACGATGAGTTTTTGCCTACGGATCTGTCCGAATATCAGCCGCTAACTGTGCATCAGATCCGCGCAAATCCCGACAAAAAGCCGAAAAAAAAACGCAACAAAAACAAAAAGCAAAAGAACCAGCCACCACAAAACAAAACCAACTGATGGTTGGCAACGCGCCACGAGCAAACAGCTGTTTAAGTTTAGGGTTATGTTCGTATTTTATTTTTTTTTTGTTATCGTAATTTTAAAAATGCTTCGCAGCATACGGCAAATAGCCAGACTACGGTTATTTGCAGCATCTCCGGCCTGCAGTTTACTCAACACAACCGCTGCGGCGAATGCAATAAAAGCGGGCGGACGGGCGCAACTGCACACCAGCCAAGTGGCGCATAAATATGACAAAAAGTCCGCCAGATCTAAAGCCGAAATTGATTCAGACGACGAAGCGGATGCGGATTTTAAAGATGAGCGTGATTCTAAGGTGGTTAAAACCAAAGTAAACTCGCTACGAGCGGACCTTCTACTCAAATCCGGACTTGGCATGGCCAGAAAGTGAGTATCTTTTTTATAAGCAAGACGGAGACATTTAAATAACTCAATTTTTTTTTGTTTTTAGCAAAGTAGAGCTTAAATTTTACGAGAGCAAAATACGTGTCAATGGCAAAAAACTACTGAAGAAAAGCGTGCAGGTGATAAATGCCAGGCGGCAAGAAAAATGCCTTAATTTCTGATTTGCAATCATATTACAGCTCGACGTAGGCGATGAAATTGACGTAATACGCGGTTTCAGTCAAACTAATCCCTCCCATCTGGTTATTGCACGTGTTGTCATCCTATCGGCCAGCGACCACGAGGAGGGTCTTAGCGTGCACCTGCGCCGCTATAAATCGCTGCTCATTGAGAACTACGGCGGCCCCAATGCCTACAAATCGTCGGAACCCGTTGCGCACTAGCCGTTCAGTTGTTGAATGAATAAACCCCCGAGATAAATACCCATGCTGTTGTTTACAAACTCAAAAATGAAATGTTGTGCGTAGTTTTGTGGCAGGCCTATATTTACAAGTGAATGTGCATGTGAACATTAATTACTAATTGAACCCGCGGACGCTTATCAGCTGAGATTTACGTCGTTACCAGATGTGGCATTTGTCAGCTGTCGGATTCATTGGGCTTCCAAGCTTGCAGTTAAATGCTTGTGCGAAATCGTCATTGTTGGTGACAGCGCCCAGGACTCGGTACTTGTCCATGGTATGTTCATTGGTTAGCTCCTCCCAATAGTGCTCCTCCTTGTAGTCGGCACACCAAAGCTGCGCAAAGCCCATAAAAAACAACTGCTCCGGCGACATATCAACTCCGGGCAATTGTTCATCCTTGTGCACATTGGAAGCAGTGTTCTCGGTGTTCAATTGCAGTTGCTTCTTCATGTGACTTCGATAGGCACTGAACGCTTGGCGCAAACCGCCGCTATCCGCAATATTCTCATCCTTTGTCTGATTGCCGTCGATCTTGCGTTTGATCTCCGGGATCAAATAGTTATTAAAATGATCTACATAGCATTGTGCCCGCTCCTGGAACACCTCGTTCGATTTCTTCGACCACCAGCTACGAAAGGTGCCGGCGCTATCGAAAGTGCCGCCAATGCTATCGAAGCCATGCGTCAGCTCGTGACCAACCAGATAGCCGATGGTGCCGAACTTCAGTGAGTTGGGCCACGCTTGATCGTAGGCCGGCGGATGCAGTATGCCAGCCATCACATTAATCGAATTGTCCAAATTATAGTAAAACGCATTCACCTGCATGCCCACCAAAAGTTCCAACGGTTTGGTGTCATTCGCCAGCTCCTTGAAGTGAAAACTATTGAAACGCTTCATATACGTTTTAAACTTCTTAAGGTTGATGTTGTTCTGGGCAAAGCTGCCCGGGACTAGGGTAACATTGTTCATGGAGCGAATAAGACGCTCCGATAGTTCATCGTCCTTGAATGCACCGATGCGCTCCAATATCGTCGATTCCTTAAGCAGCGCCTCTTTGCGCGTCTCCGCGTCCAGCCAATTGGCGTTCTCCAGCATCGTCAGCTGGCTTCTGCGCAACTCTACAATGATGTTAGCAATCTCAGCGCGTGTTTCCTCCGTGAAATATTTCTAAGGTTAGCCAAAAAGGATTTCCGTTAAAATTAAATATAATTATGCAAAAGTATTTAATACGCACCGTCATGTAAAGCTTGTCCATCAGATAAGGAAACGAAAACTGAATGCTCAGTTTACAATGTTCGATCTGAAATTCGGCGGCCTTCAATTTGGCGTCCATGTGATAGAGCAATTTCATGGCCAGATAATTGGCTACAGCTGGCTTATGCTTGGCGCACACCTTGTCCAGTTCCTCGTAGTAATAGTCACAAAAGCGTTCGTCATTATCGAACTGAAGACCAGCCCAGGCAATATCATAGTATTGATCCCATTGTGAAAACGTCTTTTCGCTTAGCGCAGTACATTTATCAGTATCCTCATCAAAACGATCGGCAATCTCTAACACATCGCGCCAGAATGCGAACACCCCAGCTATAACATCGGCCACCTGGTCGTCGGGCAGACCAAAGGTCTTCAGATAGCCACGCATACGCTTCTCGTTGAGCTTGTAGCCTTTGGTTTCATTGCTGGCAATATTATCCGTGTGCACAATGTAGTCGAAGCCCAGCTCAGGCAGCTTGAAGTAGGGCATAAAAGGATATTGGGGTATGATCTTTTCGTAGATAAGTCCCTCCACACCGTAGTTGCTCAAATGGGCGCTCATATTGAACCAACTGAAATTCGTGCCCAACCAAGCTTCGCCGTCCACGGCGGGGAAGCCACCAATCGTGCTGATAAGCGCCCGATAAGCGGGGTCGCTCGCTGGCAGTGGCTTGTGCTGAGCGTCGAGGCACGCGTTGTAGAACTGTTGTGCAATGCGCAACTCAGCACCATAGCCCATGTCCTCGGCCAGCTTAGTGTTCGCGAACATCAGCTGCTCGGTCACATCCGCAAGCGTATAAACAATGTCCAGCAGATTGCTGCGCTTGTGTTGTGAGCCCCTCTGCGGTGTGACCTTCTTCCAGTTGCCGCAGGCGTACTCATAGAAGTCGTCGCACGGCGCCACGCTGCGGTTCATGTAGCTCAACATATTTGCCGCATAGGATTTCAAATACTCAGCTTTTTCATCCGTTATAATGTTATCACTGCTCACGGCGGCATCAATCTCTGGCTTGGACACGGGTTCGAGCTTTGCCTCTGGCTCAGCCGCAGGCTTTGCAGCACAAGTTGCCAATAGAGCACATAGCATTAGGGCAACGCACATCAATGAAAAGCTCTTCTTAATCTCAGACATATTCCTTTTCATCTCCGCCTATCACATTCATTCATATAATCGGACGCGATAAACACGTTTTCTACTCAAAAAGCGTGTTGAAAATAGTTTTGTTGATTGATTGATACGAATTAATAATAAAAACAAGACAAAGCGCCTGTCTTCAAAACTTTCGCGCGACTGTCTCGTACAAAATCTAATTTAAAACTGTGGCGGAAACACAAAATTGCCAGCATGAACAGTTGGGACTCAGCTCTCGCTGGGATTAACCGCGTTGTGCTCGCAAGTCGCTGATAACGACTCAGTTATGTCGTTAAACCTATAAAAACATGACCTATTCTAAGCGCGCGAGATAATGAAGTATTTTGCCATAATGTCGTAGTTCTCGCTAATTAGCTATTCGGTGGCGTATTGCAGAGGCGCAGTTTCGCGATCGCAAGCGCGCGAAGTCATTTAAAAAAATCAGAGTTAGCAACACTGGACGATAGACGTTAGATATCGACAAGCGCGATTAATTGGTGTTTATAGTAACTCTTGGTATGCTAGTGCAATTTAGTGCAAAAACGAAAAATAATTATAGTTTTAAAACAAACTTGGAGATCTGAAATTAATAATTTTGCTTGAGTTTTGCTCTTTTTACGACAAAAAACAATGTGATGGTCACCCAGATGAATTATAAGTACAAATCTTACAATCAAGGGGCTGCATTAACCCACCCTGATTCTAAGTTGCCGCCTTTATCGATGTGGCAACCCCAGGCTACGCGATTAAATACTACTCTTAATATTTGCTTTTTAAATTAATGTTAACATGTCCTTTTCAAGCGCCGGCGAATTTCGCGTTGTTTTACAACAGTATAAAGTAAGACATGATTAATGAAATATAAATATAAACTAATACGTTGCCATTCAGTATGGCTCGCATCAAATATTCTGTGTCTTTAAGATACTCCCGGACACAGTCAGCTACTTCGAAAAGGAGCCGGAAACCGACTTCAACTGGATGACGGCCGCACGCTGGGCCAAACTTGAGAGCGGCCTATGGCGACTGTTGGCCAGCGTCAGCAATTGGCCTGAAGATGCGTTCAAACTGAATACCCAGATGCTCATAGATCACATTAAAGTGTCGGTCAGCTCATCGGAGGAAGTGCTGCCGGTGGCACAGAAGCTGCTGCAGGACGAGGTCCTGGCCCAAAACGATCTAGGCCTGGAGATTGTGTTAAAATACATGTCACACGAAGACAAAGCAGTTACCAGTTCACAAGCCACAAAACGCAAGCATGCCGAGAACCTAAAAACGAACGGCACAGAAAAAGTCAAGTCCAAGACGGTCGGTGGCAGCTCCACGCTCAAGAAAAAGCCAGAAACAAGTAGCAGGTAAGGATTGCCGGACCCTATTATACTTTTGCAGAGAGTGTTCATAGTTTGTCATTAATATATATGTTAAAGGAGTTTTCTCGCAGCTATGAACTATATATAGTATTCAGCTTTTTAGATATCCTTATCAATCCTTACATAGAAATCTTCCTCCTCTCGCTCTGCTTACTTACTTATTCAACACTTGCAGCAATCACGAGCCTGGACTGTCGTCTGAAGATGCGCCTAAAAGCAGTCGTGCAGCCTCACCAAAGCTAATCAAAAAACGTGAAAGACGATCGATCTCACAAGGAAATCAAAGTGTCAAGGATACGCCCAAATTGTCTAAACATGTCCCCACAGGGGTCCGTGGGCGAACGGCCAAGCGCTCAAAGAGTCCACCTACACGGTATGCAGGATTCTGCAGCTAATGATATTTATAGTAATTGTAAATTTTTAATTTTTGCAGCTCAAACTCCGCTGAACCAAAGCCCGAACGTCGTTCAGTGCGATCGCCAGTAAGGCCAGGTCGTTACAATGAATTTGTTTTAAGGTATTATATTATATTATATCAAACTTTAGAATTGCATTTTAAAACATCTCATCTTTTACAGTGCGACAACATCGCGAAAGGTAAAATCAAAACTAGCTGATCATTTTCCTGAATCTAGCTCTGATAAGGGCTCCAGCAAAAAAACAGTGAGCACCAAACACAAGCACACAGAGTCCACGGTTGCCAATGAAACCAAAAAGGTTGCCAATGGTGGTTCACAGAGCTGGAAATGCGAGCAGCTCGATGGAGCGCGCATTAATATGGGTGTGCTCAAGAAACTGAACGATATGATTGATATACCCAAACCGCGAGAGGTTCAGATTCTGTACGCAATATTTTATTTTTCCACCCCTGCTGGGGTTTTTACAAATCTGTTACGCATTCTAAAAGGCAATCAACTTCGAGGGTTGATATACATTTGTCAGTATTAGGTTCGCTTTATATTAATCTCAAAACAAAATTAGTGTATCAAGACCTATTCAGCTCTGCTTTTAACATATAAGCAACGTCCTATTGCGCGCTTAACTAGGCTTTCAACATATTTAATGTATGAGAACACACTCTTGATTTACATTTGCAAGGATATTTACTCTTCGACACCTCCAATAATAACTATTACTTTCTATTTCAAATACATTTTCCCTATTAGTCTGCTAAAGGAGCTGGACGAGGAGGCTGTCCTAAGCACATTCGACACCTATCAAACGGACTTCAACCAGCTGTTCAAGGAGCGCGAGCACAAATTCCAAACAACCAGCTACTTGTCGATCGATCACTGCCACACCCTGGACATTCTAAGCAACGCGATACGCGACAGCATGATTAAGAAACTGGCCGAGGTGTACACCAAGTCAGGCGTAAGTTGAAATTTGTCTATATTGCGCACACATATTTATGCTAAATGTATGTTTTATTTATAGCCACACGGTTCGCTGGTTATTAACGGCCTATTGCCGCTTTGGATAATTCGTCTCTTTATGGACAGGTACAAGCTGACGGAGAAGCAGGCAGTCAAACAGATTGCGGATCAACAGAAATACCACACCTACCTGAAAGCTCTGAACAATGAGCCGCTCAGTTCCGATCTGGAGGACTGACAAATAGCAATTACATAATATACTTAAACTTACAATTTTTTTTATCATATCAATTTATTCGGAATCTTTACTCTTCTGTTACGCATTCAATTCATTTGTATATCTCATTCGTTTACATTTAAATATATTTATATTAAAATTTATATTTATTTAAGCCAGAGAGCTTGACGGCAATGCATTGTGAAATTTTCTTACTTAAAAATAAACACGTGCTGTTGATGCAACGGTAGTGTTCACCTGCGCCTATGCGTAGGATTTAAGGGTATGAACTCAGTCTGTCTGCCACAATCGTATATTTACACAATTCATATATGCATGTGGGATGTTAAGGAATTGGGTTGGGATGGGATTGGGATAGGTTGTGTGATGTATATGCGGGCAGGCGGCTTAGAGCTCATCGTGCTGCTGCTCCTCATCGTCTTCGTCGACATTTGAGCTCTTATCGCTGCTGGCTGCCTTGGCATCGTCGTTGTCATCATCATCCTCATCGAACTCAATTTGCTCCTCGAGCGGCACGCCCAGCGTCTGGCGCATCATGCGCTCAATGCTGTCGGCAAAGTTTGAGGTCTCCTGCAGCATGTAGCCGGAACGCAGTGTGGATGTGCGGAACATCATGAGTGCCATGTCCTTGGCTGTCTCATCCGCCTCGTCGGCCTCGACGCGACGCAGCAGTTCACGCATCAACGGATGTCGGGGATTAATTTCCAGTGTTTTCTTCTGGTTGAGGTAATAACTGCGCTGCGGATCATCAGCCTTCTGATGGGCATTCGACATGGCCAGACGCTCCATGTTGCCGGTCCAGCCAAACACGCTGGCCACCAGGGCGCAGGGCGAATTGCTGAGGCGCTCCGAAACTTGAGCCTTGGAGATCTGATCCTTGAGTGCGACATCGTTCAACCATTTAACCAAAGGCTCAAAGGTGCTCTTCAGTACTTCGAACTTCTCCTTGCTCTTCTCCGACTCATTGAGCTTGAAGCCCTCCTTGGCAACGTTCTGGAATTTCTTGCCATCGAACTCGGGCAGCGCCGAGATGCAGTACTCATCGACGGCCTCGACCAGATAGAGCACCTCATAACCCTTGCTAAGCAGACGCTCAACGAACGGCGACTTCTCAACCTCAGCGCGGCTGGCGCCGGCAATGTAGTAAACATGCTCCTGCTTCGACTTCATGCGCTCAACGTACTCGGCCAGCGAGGTGACGCCTTTGCCATTGGATGTCTGGAAACGCAGCAGTTTGGCCAGACGCGAACGATTGCTGGGATCCTCCATGACGCCCAATTTGATGCTAAAATGAAAAAGATAGTTGGTTAAACAAATCATTCTGATGGCCACGCCCAGTTTTTGCTACTTACTTGGTGGAGAACTCCTTCCAGAACTTCTCGTATGCGTCCTTGTCGATCTTCTTGATCATGTCGAGCACCTTGCGCACCAGCTTCTTCTTGATCACCTTGATCAGTTTGTGCTGCTGCAGGGTTTCACGAGAAACATTGAGTGGCAAGTCATCGGAGTCGACCACGCCGCGAATAAAGCTCAAATAGTTGGGCATCATGTCGTTGAATTCGTCTGTGATGAACACACGGCGCACATAAAGCTTAATGTTGTCGGACTTGGTGCCGTAGCGATTGAAGGATTCAGATGGCTGAACCTTAGGAATGTACAGCAAACTCTTGAAGGTGACCTCTCCTTCGGCTACGAAATGCGTTTGGGTTAGAGGTTCGCTCGAGTCCTTGGTCAGACTCTTGTAGAATGCATTATATTCCTCCTCGGTAACTTCAGCGGGCTTGCGTGTCCAGATGGGTTTGCTGTCGTTAATCAGCAGCCAGTCCCAGATGGTCTTGGACACCTTCTTGGTCTTGGGCTTGCCCTCCTCGGTATCTTCCTCTACCTTGGCATCCTCCTCATCAGCGTCCTCAACATCATCTTCGGTCTTCTCCGCTTGGGGTGCTTCGTCCTCGACGGGCACCTCCTCATCGACCGTCTTGCTGGACCACATCATAATGGGGAAGTTGATAAACTGTGAGTACTTGCGAATCAATTCACGGACGGTGTCCTCCTCCAGGAAATCTTGAGCCTCGTCCTTAAGATACAGGGAAATGATGGAGCCACGCTTGAGAGTATCGCCACGTGGATCTTCCGTGATGCTAAAGCTGTTGGCATCCGACTCCCAGATGTACTGTTTATCATCGTTGTGCTTGGTGGTGACAACCACACGATCGGCGACCAGAAAAGCCGAGTAGAAGCCAACACCAAACTGGCCAATCATATCGTTCAAATCCTGCCCCTCCGACTTGGTGGGATCCTGCATTTTGGCCAAGAAATCCGCGGTGCCAGACTTGGCAATTGTGCCCAAATTATTGATGAGGTCCTGATGCGTCATGCCAATACCCGAGTCGAAAATATGCAGCACCTTGTTCTCCTTGTCAGCCTTGATGCGTATATGCAGCTCCGGATTGGTTTCGAGCTCCTTGCGATTCGTCAGCGCCAGCAAACGAATCTTGTCAATCGCATCCGAAGCGTTCGAAATAAGCTCTCGCAGGAAGATCTCCTTGTTGCGGTACAGAGAGTTAATGATGAGCTTCATCATGCGATTAACTTCCGTTTGGAATGTGAACTTTTCAGCCTGCAGCAAAATAATAATTTGAAATCCATTCAATAAGTTTATTTTTTAATGAATGGGGGCGTATGTGTGTGAGTAAATGTGTACATGTGAATGCGAGTGCGTGTATTTGAGTATACGTGTGCGTGCGGGTGCGTATTGGTTTGTGTGTGTGTTTGCCTACCTTTTCGCGTATTTCTTTCAGCTGCGCCACATTCAGACCGTCCAATTTAATGGCTTCTTCCTCGCGCTTAAGCGTTTCGGCATCTGCAGTTAAGAATTAAATTATAGATAGCATATAGTACACGTATTAGTATGCAGATAAGGGGCGTGCACAGCATTGGCAACGGTAAACGCTTAACGCTGACGTGTACCAATAAAAAAGCCGCTGTTGCCCGGTAGGGGGCGTATATATATTATATTTATGCCTTACCTGTTCTGGAACCCTCCTTAAAGGAGCCCAAATCCAAATCAATGGTCTCTGGGTCGGCGGCGTCATCAGCCACAATTTGATTTATGCCTAAATTTGCGGAGATTCCAACAAGAATAATATATGTGAAAAACTAGGTTAAAATGCCGGCAGGCAACGTGAAGCGTGGCATAAAAGTTCAACGTACCTGCTAAAAGCAAAAGGCCCAGCAGTAAAAACTGCTTCATAGTTTTTTCTCACAACTTAATCTACAGGAAAAGGAATTAAGCTACTTTGTTTGTGGCCACGTCACTTTAACTGCTTAATGTTGAGCAAGTGCCGTAGTAACTTCTCAAGTCAGAAGTTGATGTTGACCGACCGAACGCTTTTCGCACACAAAAATGACGCCGTTGAGTCGCAGACAAAGCATATAAATAAGTGACATCAGAGTTACCAGACAGCAAAAAGTATTTTTTCTGATCAAGTATTTTTTAGTGACACAAACAATTTATGAGGACTATGTGTTATGTATAACATTTTCCTTCAATAACTAATTTAATGCGTCGTTGAGCGATATATGTTTTATGCAACTAAGAAAAGAACAATAAGAAAATGTGCCAAATTAACGAAAGTATTTTCGCTGCATATGCAGCTTTATCAGGGCAGCAACATTCGATAACAGGCAGTACAAGCTGTTTTTGACATTTCTTTTTTTGCTTGCGTTCTTCTCACATGCTCACAAACACACATACCCGCACACACACGTGCACAACTTAAACACGCAAACACGACTAGAGACTTGTAGTTGGCCAAGAAATTGAATATTTTCACAATCATTCAAAATTTGCGTGAGTTATCAAACATACACCAAGCTAAATTGTAATACCATTTTATATATTTACACATATATATTACAGTACACATCTAAGAGAATGCGCCACGGCAGCAGCAGCGCACAGTGACAGCAGCAGCAGCAGCAACAACGGCAGTAGCAGCAGCAGCGAGAGCCACTTGAGCGCAAGCGAGCAGCAACAAAAATCGGCAACATTTCATTATTGTTCGTCGTGCGTGGAGGTGGAGCGCCCGTCAATTATAGTTTCGCGTAGTCTCGTATATATATAGCCCCCACCCTCCCCCGTGCGCACACGGTAGTGGTCTTAGACCGTGTTATACAACAAAATTACAAGTGTGCAAATTAATTGTACGCCGGCAAAAGTTGTTGTGTGCTTTGTTGTTGTGCATTTGTCCTTCAACTTCAACCCACTCCAGACGGGGAAACCTAAATAATTGAATCGGCAACATCGATCGCAATCGCATGTACGTGAGAGTTGTGTGCAAGTGTATGTGTGAGTGCGTGTGTAAAAAAAAAAACTTAAAGCAATATCATTAGCCAAAGTGTGCGTGCTCGCTTATCAGCTACTGGTGGTGGTGGCAGGTGCCCGTAAACTCGCTGCGAAAGTTGAGGTGAAAGACGGAAGCGAAGAGAAATCACACTGTCAAAGCAAAAGAAACGCCAATAACACCAAAGCAAGTAACGCAAGCGGGCGGCTGGACTTCCACACTCAAGAACTACTTTACTTTTTTGGTTAAACACAATCCTAATAGAAGATTTTTAGAAGTCGCATCAATTGCATTGCAATTCCACCAAAGGCCATGAATATTGATGATTACGAGTCGCTGCCGACGACCAGTGTCGGTATCAATATGACTGCGGGCGCTTTAGCGGGCGTATTGGAGCATGTTGTCATGTATCCGCTGGACTCGGTTAAGGTGAGTTTTGACATTTGTGGCTTGTTTTCCAATGCAAACGCAAAACCAGTGGCTGTAATCCTAACCTCACAATTGCGCATATCTCAATGTATGTATTTCCCATGTGCATGCATATACATATATGCATAAGTATGTGTATGTGTGTGTGTTTCTGTTTTCGTCTTATGTCTCTGCATAGTCGTGATGTAATTCCTTGTACTTTTGCTGCTCAGCAATGCGCGAGTCGCTCGCCGCAAATCAACTGCCCCCCCCACTCCTCACTCGCCCGAAGAGTGGAGATTGGAGAGTTGATTGAGTGCGGGTGCTTCAGCTCAGCTCAGCTGGTTAATTTGTGTCATTTGTTGCCATAGCCCAACAACTGATGTGGTGCTTATCACTGCACGTTCTTGACGCTTTAAACAAAATACACACACACATATATATTTACGGCCAGATAAGATTAGCATTAGCGCCGTATCATGATGCCTGTTCGGAAGCTAAATAAGTCACGCATAATGATATAGTCTAAATGGGCTATATAAAAAAAAAAAAAATAGAACATGCCGGCGTTATGAGGTGCCAAAGTCTGTATAATTTCACAATTTGCATACGTATATATAAGTATATATATATATATATATAAACATATATGTATCTTTGTATGTGCATGTAGATATGTTTATATAAATACAACGTTCATTCGTTTAAAAAAAAAACAAACTCATCAAGACAGCGAAAGAAAAGGGAAACGTACGAAATGATATCAACGTTCAGTTTTACATACATAGGCTTTTAATTACCTTCTAGTTAACTGATAAGCAGTTCAAATAAAAACTAGTGTGCTCAAGCTTAATATGTTTGACTAGGAGTTACCCTGTGACAAAGAGAGACCTAAGAAAATTCAAAAGTTGAGATGTCTAAAAACAGGAAGTATGAAAAAGAAAGAAATGTCAGCTATTAAAGTTTAACCATATAAATATTATTATAAATCTGAATGTATATTTACTGTGTGTCTTATCTGTTAAATAAGTTGTTGAAACAAACCCCCCAAATAGATCATTCTAGAGAATTTAGCACAATATTCAGAGTACAGTACAATTTTCTATTCGTAATTGTATGCATATGCACATGTATTTAAGAATTGTACGTCATTGTATATATATATATATATGTAGTGATGGAATGTATGTCTATATTATCTTATAAATATGTATATATTTGCAAAGTTTAAATATATTGAACATGCACTCAGCATGGCCGATACTTAGTTTCAAGAGCAATGCTCGTTTGCGTGTACAAACTGAGTTGGTTTGGGCAGCCGAACGGTTATTGATTTTCTCAGTGGAATCAACAACAATAAAAACAAAACGTCAAGAATTATTGTCATTTGTCAATTTTTGTATATATGTACATAGGTATATACTTGAGTAGGGGTTCCAGCCAGACGATCCATATTTGACGGCCGGCGACCAATAAAATGCCAAACTAAAGCTGCCTAGGGATTCCCGGCGTCATCAACGGACGAGTAATCATAGTTCTACATATGTACATATACGTATACGTATTTATTGTCGTACTGTGACGAGCTTATTTCTATATGCTACAAAATTCATAGTAGCCGTAACAGCAACAACAAAAGCTCTCAATTGAACAACAATTAAAACAACTACTTTGTTGTTGTTCTCTCGCTTGAGTTTATAAATAATTTTATTTAATTTCATTATTCTTTTTTTTTTGCTGATTTCCTTTTTGCTTATCGCGAAAGCTTTATGGGTGGGATCCCTGCTGGGGGGGGGGCAGTCTGTTGGGATTGGGTTACTGCGATCTGTGGAACGCATCTGTGCTATGATTTATTATATAACCTATCATTGCCAATTTGTGGTGAAAAATCTTTTATTTTTATTTATATTGATCAAATACACCCACTATGCACAGAATGTACGTGTTCAATTGTAAACAGCTCGAATTTATCATCACACATTTGATGTGGCTGTTGACTTGAAACACTGTTCGCCTTGAGCGGGCTTCTCGTTGACGCTGATATCATCTTAGCCCGATAGCGGCGGTCGCGCACATATATTTACTTATATTTATATAATATGACTTGCCCTATGAACGATCTGAATAAATAAGTGCAAAGCTATTGTTATAATCCTAAATAAATCTAAACGTATTCGTGTCGCATTTGCAATTTATTGCTTGGATGCTGCTCTTAAATTGTTTGCTCTGTCCACTGAGCTTTGTTCGAATTACTGAAATTACTGAAAATTACTATTTATATTAAATTGATGTGTGTTTCCAACTAGAAATGTCACATACAGAAAATTCAAATTAAGTTGATCGTCCGTTGCCTTTTTTAACTAGAAAATATATGTGCTTCTATTTACAAATTTTCCACACTGATCACAATCGAATATATTTCATATATTATTAAAGTTTCTCATTAAAACTATATAATTTTTCTCCGAACAAATTAATAAGCTAGACTGGTTTGTAGTATGGCTATTATCTTAACTTAATTAAGTAGACCAATTGTTTAGTTGGCTTTTGAAAAATGCATTTATTAGCTTTACAATTTCTGGGAAATTTTACGTAATTTCTGCTCTGTGCAGCAGCAAAGACAGTTGCAATCTTATCAGGTTTTTATTTTTTTATTAGTACACTCTAAAAGATGCATCGCTTGTTCAATTGAGAAAACTGCGGCAATCATAAAGTGCAATAGCAAAAATCAAGTGCGGCCGAGTTTCTCTTGATTTTTTTCTGTAATCTCGTTTGCCATGCTGACAATTACATTAAAGATTGATTGACATTATAATTGTAACTTTAAACTTGTCTGCTAATTCATTTTATTACCTAAAGCATATTCAATATTGAAGCAAAGCTGTAAAAGCATATTAAAACATAAACTTTATAGCTATTAATATCGATCTATATCCTTACAGACCCGTATGCAAAGCCTAACGTCGCCCACAGCGCACTTGAACATAATGGCCACGTTTCGGAATATGATTTCGCGGGAGGGCCTAATGAGGTAAGGATACAAAACAATTACCATCACATCAATTTATTAAAAATGGTTTTCCCCTTTCGGCCAGACCCATACGTGGAGCAAGTGCTGTGGTACTTGGCGCTGGTCCAGCTCATTCATTATACTTTGCCGTCTATGAGATGACGAAGGAAACGCTCACGAAATTTACATCACACAATCATTTGAACTACGGTAAGTTTAGTTGTAGCGACTATCATCCGATTGTTGTTTATTGTGGTTAAGTTGTGTTTGTTCTTCTTTAGTGTTGTCTGGCTCAGTGGCGACACTCATACACGACGCCATATCCAATCCCACGGATGTGATCAAGCAGCGCATGCAAATGTACAATTCGCCATATACATCGGTTATACGATGCATGCGGGACGTCTATCTTAAGGAGGGCATAGGCGCATTCTATCGCTCCTACTCAACACAGCTGGTCATGAATATACCATATCAGACAATACATTTTACCACATACGAGTTTCTACAGAATATGGTAAGGATATAGTTCAATAATATATTAATATTAATATTAATTTAACGAATGTATTCAAGTCAATCTAAAAGCCAACTCAGTATAAAGACATACTCTTCTGTATAAAGCATTAGCTTTAAAGCATAATTTATATGTGTAGTTTTGCCGTTCTATATTTAATGGCATATATTTATATTTTAAAGCATTAATATACACTGATTAATATTTAAAGTAAACCTAAATAAATAGGAAATACATAGAACACAGAAGCTATGTAAGAATACACTTTCAAAGTCTGAGTCAGAGGAATGAAATGGGAAACAAATTGTGTATGATTAAGTACGCGTGTAAATTGTGCAACTGTTTGCAGGGTATTTTAATTGGCAGGCAACTTCGACTAAATATATCTTGTTATATATTCTGCACGTTGGCCTGGGCAAGGTTTGATCGAAAAAAAAATTCTAGCTTTTAACCTCACAATCTTTGCTTTCAGTAGACCTCTTCCTAGTTTCAATGAATTGATTAACTTAGAACATTAAGTTTATTTGCATAAAAGCCACGCGCCCATTTTCATGAAAAGAAATTGCTTATTTGGTTTTTCTTTCATTTAAATTTTTACAGTTGAATGTGGAACGCAAGTATAATCCGATTGTGCACATGTCAGCTGGCGGAGCGGCCGGCGCAGCTGCGGCGGCTATAACGACGCCACTGGACGTGATAAAGACGCTGCTCAACACACAGGAAACGGGCTTCACCAAGGGTATGGTTGAGGCCAGCCGAAAGGTGAGCTATACCCACAAAATAATAAAATTAGGTGAAGGCTAATGATTTTTTTTTGGTTTGCAGATTTACCGCATGGCTGGTGCCAGGGGTTTCTTTAAAGGCATGACGGCACGCGTGCTGTACTCCATGCCTGCAACGGCCATTTGTTGGTCCACGTACGAGTTCTTTAAGTTTTATTTGTGTGGTTTGAAACCAGAGGAATATAAATCGTCAATTACGGGTCGCTCTGAGCTGGCCAAGCCAACGCCCACTGTCGAATATGTGCTGCCCAAAAGCGAGAGCGATGAGCAGAACGAGGAGCTGGTCGACTTAGCGCCCAAGGATACGACGACGCTGCATCCAGCACCGCCAACTGTGAACGCTTCCGGTGCCATTAAGACGGTCTGCGAGCTATCCACGCGAACCGCTGCGCCCACCATCAATCTGCATACGAGGCACACGGACGTTAAGAGTCCCTACGAGCGAGGCTTCTCCAGTACGTAAGCTGAGCGTGTGGGCGCGGCCGCGAGCGAGGCCAGCGTTCGTTAGCACGTTAACAGCAGCGACTAAAACATAAGCGTAGCTTTTAGTTAGAGCGCAGGAGTGGAGCCGTAATTAAATGTACTTGGCAGGGGATGAGGAGAAGACTGCGATGGTGTCGGACACGGCGTTTGAAACGCTTGGCGACTGCCATTGCCCGTCCCCTGCCCTCCGCTCAGGCTGCTTGTATAAATACTCGGCGCGGAGTCGGTGAGAGAGTTTTATCACTCCATAGTCGGAG
The DNA here is from genome assembly GCA_004143845.1 of Drosophila lacertosa. NCBI lineage: Eukaryota > Metazoa > Arthropoda > Insecta > Diptera > Drosophilidae > Drosophila > Drosophila lacertosa. Next base: position 29,080 of record SCDZ01000138.1, read on the forward strand.
GTTAAATTGTAGTTGTTGTTGTGCACAAAACTCTCGCTCTCACACACACAGACACACACACAGACACAAATGAATAACTCTGCAGACACACACACACACTCTATACACAACGACCCACACCCAAAAATATACACACACCAACATGAGACAGTCATCTGCGAAATTCTTGTTAAAATACTGATAAAATTATTGTATCTATGTTACTTGAAAATGATGAGAGAAACTACTTGTAAAATACTATTACCTAAAATTATGTATTACTGCGATGATTTTTTTAAAACAAATTTAAAAGTATATATACTTATATGAATATATTTATGTTTATGTTGTTAAAGTAAAGCAAAACAAAACAAAGCAAAACACATACAAATAAAACGTTTCGCATGAAAAAAACAATTGATTTGTAATCAAATTACAATTAAAACAACAAAATCTAAGCTGTTAAAACAAAACAAAAACACAAAATTCAATTAGATTTGAAAAACAAAATTTAGCTGCTTTATTGTATAGTACCATATTGTATGAGAGACAACAGATCGGTGTCCTCGGGCTTGCAGTGCGAGGTGTCCATCGTCCAACCAGATGTCCAGATGTCCGGCGCTTGATTGTGATTCTTAATTGTTAAAGTTTTATTAACTATCGTTTTATGTCTTTATCTTATTTTTTTCCTCTTATGTACCAGTTATTCAGGCATGTGCTAACTGTAATTGATCTATACCCTTAAGTACCAAAGTTTTTAGGCTATAAACAAGCACACACACACACATGCATAATCATAATCAAGTAGCAGAGTGGGCGAATGGATCCAGCCTCAGTTAAAATATACACACCAACACACATACACCACATAATTATTATGTTTATTGTTTGTTATCTTTTATTTATATATATATTATTACAAAACTATATATGTATATAAATATTGCACTGTAAACTGTAGCCCTAAAAATTAACACTATTGTTATATACTTTCAAGAGACAAACCAGGGAAATCCCCAAAAATTATCCGATGGCGATCAACAAATAATAAAATAAAAAACACTTGTTTTATGTCAAATGCAACAACAACAATTGCCTTTTTATTGCTTTTCTTTGTATATAAATGTAACATGCTCTGATTGTTTTTCTTCTCTTTCAAATGTGGAGTGCGTGCGCTAGCTAGAGGATTGAATCCAGGCCACGACGACGCGAACGCTGCGACAACAGTGGACGGGGCTTATAGAGATCATCATTGTTATAACGCTGCTGCTGGCATAGCTTCTGGCTGAGCCGCCTTGACGAGTGATCGCCTGTGAATACACCACATATATATATGCACATTGTATTAATGGAACAGTTAATACTCTTTTATAAAACAACATTTAAGCAAGCATTTGGACATGAGGCGTTGTGTTAGGTAGTCAGGCGGGATTCTTACCCAGTTAAGCACTGTACGAGAACTGGATTATGTAGATGCATTTATGGATTTAAAAGATTTGAAAGTCATGCGTGCGGAGGGCATGTGAAGAGAAGATAAAGGTGATATGTACACATGTATAAAAATGAAGTTTAAAAAAACGACAGAAAAGAAGTTGCAAATGCAAACACATAGAAACAAAAAGCTAAATACCCTTTTCGTGCTTTTCCAGCTCTTCGTTCTCCTTGGAATTGACGCTCATCTCTGATGGCGTGGGCGATGTCTTGGCTTCGTCGCGTCGCATTCTCTTCGCCCTTTTATCTGGACTGCCGGAGATGCTGCCACTGCTGCTGCTGCTAGAACTGGAGCTGCTGTGCTGCTTGGAAGAGGTGGGCTCGCTGCTCAGTCGCCTTTTGGTTAGGCTGCGCCGTTGACAGCTCTTCTCCTCTGGCGCGCTTAAGACACTGAGCAGCTGACGTCGATCCCTGATGTGCTGCTCGATCAGCAGCAGTCGCGCTTTGAACTCATCGGCGTCCTGCTCGAAGTGGGTGATTATCTCGGCCGTTTCCTCTGTGCGTTCTGAGTCGTCCAGCTGTGTTGGTTCCTGAGATTCTGAATTATCTGAAGCAGCCGTTACTGCTTCCTCTGTGTATGGTGGCTTGGCAGGTTTAATGCAATCCTCGTCGCTATTTGACTCCCCGGGCACTTGCTCAACGCTTTCATTCTCCGTTGGCGCCTCCATGATGGGCACATTTGGTTGGTCGTCTTCAGGGCTAGGTGACTCTGGTGTCGTTTTAATCTCCGTTGCAGCCACTGGCTCTGGTGACTTGGATACAGGCACTATTTCACTGGATTCCTCTGGAGTCTCCACTAGTTTAAGGTCCGCTTCCCCTTCTTCAGCCTTGGTCCCGTCTTCTGCTGGCTTTGATGCTGGCCCCGCGCTGCTCAGCTCGATGTAGCTGAACGTAGATTGCTGCAGCATGTCGCTTAGGATGACCACATTGCTGGCAGGCACAAGTTCATCAGTCGTTTCGTTGTCCTTTGTACCATTGGTGCCGTTGGTTCCATTTGAGCCATTGGTTTCCGTCGCCGTGCTCCCATTCTCGGCCGCTGGCTCTGTGGCATTTTCTTTGGTTTGCGTGTCAACGGTTTCTGTAGGCGATCTACTCGATGAGCCCGGTGGTTTGCCCTCATCGTTTGAATCGTTGCTATGGCGTTTCTGCAGCTTTGCCTTCACCTCGTTGTGATCATCTTGGATCACGGCTGTTATCGAGTTGGAGGCAGAATTGGAAACCGAACTAGAGCTAGACTTGTTGCGATCGCGATCTCGATCCCGATCGCTTCGCTTCGAGTTAGAAGATGAACTGCCGCTGCCGTTGTGACTGCGACTGTGGTGACTTTGGCTTTCTCGACTTCGCGCCCGATCGCGATCCGAGCGAGACGTTGATGAGCTAGACTTGTGTTTCTTATTTGAGGATGATGACGAGTCATGCCGTGATGAGGAACGCTTCGACGAGGATGTCTCGTGGTTGCTGCGACTGGACGTGGTCGAGGACGAGCTCTTCTCATTTTTGGAGCTACTGCTTCGGTGTTTTGAACTGGATGAATGTGATGATGTGTGTGAGGAGGAGTGTTTCGAGCTGGAAGAAGTCTTGCTGCGTGATTTGTCACGTTCGCGATCGCGTGATTTACGCCGCGGCTTGTCATCTGAGTGTGATTGCGATTGTTGACGTTTATCCTTGTCCTTGTCTCTGGAGCTCAAACTAGAGTGCTTCTTTGTTTGCGAGGACGATGATGCGGATGCAGGTGATGCGCTAAATTCAGTTGATTTGTTAACTTCACCTTTAAATTCATCGGGCTCCATTGGCAACGTTGTAAGCGCGGCTTCAACTTCTTCAGGTTTTAATCCACCTGTTTTCACTTCTTCTGGGTTCTCATTGTCTGCCATCGCTTCGTCTGGCTTCGCTTCGTCTGGCTTCGCTTCGTCTGACTTTGCTCCATTTGTCTGCGTTTCTTCTAAATTTATTTCAGCTGCCTTTGTTTCTGCGGCTTTATCTTCTTCCTCTGTTTGCGTTAATTCTTGTTTTTTTTCAGGCAGTGTAGGTAGCGGAGGCAACTCGGGCGGAGGAGGAGCTATCGTAGGCAGCGGCGGCAAAGGAGGCTGCGTAGGTAACTCAGGCACTACAGTGGAACAATCTTTGGGTTGCAGGGAGCTTGGTGTCGAATCGGAGAACATAGCAAAGCTGCTTTCCGGCGATTCCGCGGATTTGCTAGTCTCTGGCAGTGGAGTTGTTGGTGCCGGCTCGATGGGAGCATCGGTGACCGCATTTACATTGGCCTTTAGCTCGCACATGATGGCATCCTCAATGGAAAGGGCTTGAGTGGTATCGTTGTTGCTCTCCGACATGGATGTTCGGCGTTCAGTGCCTGCATGGAACCAAAAGCACATTTGCTTATATGTATATACAATCTTATTACACTTGGCACCTACCCTCGAATGTGATTGCATCTTGTTTGATGTCGAAGTGTAACTGGCGTCCGCTGTTGTCGTTTGCATCGCTGGAGTTCTCATTGAACTTCGGCATTTGCGCCTCCTCCGACATGTTTGCAGCTATGTTTGAGGTCAGCTCTAAGCTGTTGTTGGCCGACGTGGGCTGTGGTGCGTCCGTGGATGCAATGGTCAGGCGACTGTCACTGGATACCTGTGATAGCTGTGAGGTCTGCGAGGCGCCAGCGTCTCGCGAATCAATCGCCAGCTCCTTTGCATCCTTGACCGAATCCGAGGTTAATGAGGCATTGTTTGTATCATCCTTAATGCTGGTGGCAGGCTCAAAAGCAGGCGATGTAGCATCGTCATCATCATCATCATCGAGAATATCCTCACTATCCACACCAGGCGGCAGTTCTTCGTCCTTGCTATCCTCCTTGACATCGGACTTAACAGTAGCACGGTCGGAGTCGGGACTGATTTGCTCCAAATCTGTGGGCAAAAGGCTGGCTGTTGTTTCCACCTGCAGCAGATTGCCGCCATTCATGTGACCCATTGCATGGCCAGTGTACGGCGGCAATGGTGGCGCTGGTAGCAGCGGTGGTCGTGGTGGCGGGTGTGCTGGCGGCGGTGGAGGCGCTATGCCCAGATACTTGTAAGCAATGCTCTCAATCTTTGGCTCAAATATTGTGGCCACCTTCGGATTGACCACTTGATCCACAATGTGATCTACGCCCTTGTCCAGCACATCGGAGCTGCAATAGCAAGTGATGTGTAATTGAGATATTATCGAAAGAAATGGATTTGAACTCACTCAAGCAAATGTTTGCGTAGTCGTTCCCTCAGCTGCACCTTGTTAGTGTCGGGTGTCCAATGTTGTTTTGCCAGAAAATCGTTGACGGCCGTCTCAACGCGATTGCGTACATTCTGATATGCTGGCTTTGTGTCCACATCCGCTAGACAGCAGTTAAAGCGAAACTCGTCAAAGACGCCCTGTGATTTGACTTCCTCGATAAGAGTCTTAACGAAATTGTCCATATTATGTGGACGCAACTTAATCGTTAAGCAATCTAACTTTTTATTTTGGAGGAAATGTTTTTTTCAGCAATATCGCAGTGTGACTGCACACGGCAACCGTGAAAACACCCAACTATTGACTCATAATATTGCGTGTTCCATCGTAATGTGCAACACTGGCAATATTTTGATAGGTCAAAATAAAAGTCGATAAATAATGTTAAGCAACAGCTGGGCAGCTGTGAAAAATATATTTGCAGCTGATTAGCAGGAATGTATTTGAATTTAAGCGTCACTTGCAATCTTTCATTTTATTAATTAATAATTTGTGAATGTGCATATTGTTACTCGTTTAAAGTCGAACTCAAAGCCATTTCATTGATTGGTTTTTAGTTTGTAACACTGAAAGATAATTAACGGCTGCACTTCCATAATAACATTGCTACCCGCTGTTAATAACATTTTTCAATATGTTATGTTTTTGAGGTGCCCACCGCTTTATGCTATTACAAGCAACTCTGCATAAAAATTTGGCGCAAGCAAGCGCTTGGTATGCTTGGTATTAGTTGTGCGCTTATATGCCATCTTGAATTATTAAGTAATTATAGTAATGAAATTAAGTGCACATAATACACATGCAGACATGCAGGATATTGCTGCTGTTCCTACATTGCCAGGAACCACGGACAACCCGACTGCTGACACTGTCGCGTCTGTGGTGAAAACTGAAAGCGACGCTCTCGGCCAGCCAAACACGATACAACGCTTTCCCGGAAATCTACTGCTGAAAAAGCAACGAAATTTCGGCAATGATGCCGAGTCAGCCACCGACAGTAGTGAGCAGTTCACAGAAAACGAGCTGCATACTACCAGGGACCCACAACAGACGCCAACAACACCCTCAGCCACAGCAGGAATGGAAAAACATCGATTTCGAGCAATGAGCAGTAAGTGGAGAATGAAAACATCGTTTGTTATCAATGCCTAAAATCTGCTACTTTTAGGGAAGCGTGACTTGATCAATTTGCAATCAAACTTGAGCCCCAAATATATTGGCTATGACAATGCCAACAGTTCACCAACAACAATCCTTGAGAGCGATGACAAAATGCGCAAAACACGTCGACGTAATCACGCGCCAACGCCAAGCAGCGGCTGCGATCTAAGCGGCAGAGATAGGGACAGCGACGTCGGCTCGCCAATGACGTTCAGATCGGGCATGCACATGTTGCCAAGTGCTGCTTATATGAGTCCCATTGATAAGCTGCTGATCAAGAATGGCGCCAACTCACCCAACAGCACAGGGTTTGAGGCCGATGCCGAGGACGTGGCAGTCTCGCAGCACTCACGCAAGCAGCACAAACGAAAACTGAAACGCGGCTCCAAGCCAAAAATAAAAAGTACTAAAGAGAAGCAAAAGCACGCAACGAAAGTATCTATCAAACAAGTGACTAAAAAGGAGCATCAGGAGGAGCAGCAAGAGGAGCAGGAACATCAGCAACAGTTGTCAACGGAAACTAGCCAAACATTGGAAAACTCCAAAGCCGAGTTATCCATCAAAATGGAGCTCGTTGAAGAAGACGCTGCAGACAAAGTTTTTCCAACAGATGAGCAAACTCCTGTGGAAGAAATAAAAGTCAAGACAAGTGAGCTAAAGGTAGAAGATTTGGTGAGCAGCCGGGTGGAGGCGTTGTTTGCACTGCCAGCGGCGACTTCAACAGAAATCGAAGCAATAAAATCTCCACCCGATCTTATAGAGCCTGCGAATAGCAGCGAACAATCCATAAAGTCACCTTCATCGATTAGCTTGGACAGCGCCAAAGGCTCGTCAATAGCCACGGATTCTGGTTGGCCCACGTATCAAGTAGGCGACCTGTACTGGGGCAAATTGTTCACCTACTGTTACTGGCCATGCATGATCTGCCCCGATCAGTTGGGCCAAATCGTGGGCAATCCGCAGACCCATCCGCAGCGCAAATCAACGGACAGTGTGCCCGGTGGAATTGTGCCCATTCAGGTGCACGTTCGGTTTTTTGCCGATAATGGGCGCTACAACTGGATAAAATCAGAGAATCTTTTGCCATTTGCCGGGCTGAAGGCGTTTGAAGAGCTGCGCGAGGACGTGCGCATTAAGCACGGTGCACGAAGCGCCAAGTACCGTCAGATGGTGGCCAAACAGAGTAAGTTAATCATCTGGCGTCAGGCCATCGAAGAAGCGAACATTGTTGCCCAGCTGCCCTACGCTGGACGTATGGAAAAGTTCTATGAAATCTATGAGAAATCCATGTAAGTGCAAATAGGATACTCTGGATTACCAGAATCCCAAGGCTAACTGAAAAACATTTTCCGTGTGCTCTTTCCAGCATTCAGAACAAGGAAAAGCGCAAGTACACAAAGCACCTACGGCAGGATCATACCTCCGATGTGGGTAGCAGCCTGTACGATTCCATGGATAACCTATTGGCAAAGACGCCCGCTGCACAATTAGCGGCTGTAAAGCGCGAACGCTCCTCCTCGCCCTTCAGTCCGGCTTTTTCGCCGGTCAAGCACAACCATCAGAAGCGAGTGAAGCGGCGCAAGGTCAGCAGCAATGTGGAGGCATCGGTGGGCTACACTTCGATCACGGAGACGCGTCCTGATGAGAAGACGCTCTCGCCCGATATGGCTAATTACATGAATCCCGAGTTCGGGCAGCTGTTTGATGCGGTCAAAGAGTATGTGATGGTACATCGGCAGGAGGAGAAAGTGGAGAAAGTGCTACTAGCGGTGGTTAGGAACATTTGGTCGTTGAAGCAACTACAGCTGCGAGAGCTGGAGCGCGATTTGGCCAATGGCGATGCGGAGCTCTTGGGCTCGGCACGCTTAGGCACGGAACGCGGGCGCGGCGTTGGTACCATAAAGCGCCTCTCGAATCGACTCAAGACCATGATGCTGCGACGTAGCCTGACGCCAGTGGTTACGTCCAGCGCTGTAGTCGCAAAGACGCCAGCCACCTTACCAACGCCGGAGTTCATGCAGCCGGAACGACATCTTGCCGAGCATGTGAAAGTGCGGAAACCCATGGGCCGGCCCATTGATGAAGTTGTGGAGGATATACTCCAACTAGATCGCAAGTACCTATTTCGCGGTCTCAATCGGGAGCCAGTGTGTAAGTACTGCAGCGAGCCGGGCGGCAATGTTCAACGCTGTTCGCTCAACTGCAATACTTGGATGCATGCCTCTTGCTTGAAGCAACAAAAAAAGAGTGTGGCCGTGGCGAATGCAACAACAAAGAGGGACTTGAAAGCAATTACTGAAACAGCAGCTACAACAGAAGCACCAGTGCCTCCACCACCAAGCGAGACGCCCCAACCAGTGAACAACTCATCGTCCGTTTCAGAAATTTCTACGCCTGCCCCGACGACACAATTACAACACATAACTGCCGATGAGATTAAGCTAGAGCCGGAGCCAGACAAGGAGACGCTTGTATGTGATGAGTGTGCCTCTGGCAAACCGGATGCCTGCTGTATTTGCCATCAGGAGCTGTTGCCAGCCAATTCACCGCCAGCGTCACCTCACAAGCACGCAACACCATCAGCAATTGCCGTGGTGGCACCCGATGAGACGCCGGTGAGCAGCAAACTGATTCTCTGCAGTCAACCCATGTGCAGCAACAAGTTTCATGCCAGCTGCTGTAAGTACTGGCCGCAGGCGAGCATTAGCAACTTCTCGTCGCGATGTCCGAGGCATGTGTGCCACACATGCGTCTCCGACGATCCCAGTGGCAAATATCAGCAGCTGGGCAGTGCCAAGCTGATTAAGTGCGTCAAGTGTCCGGCCACATATCATCAGGATTCACGTTGCATACCCGCTGGCTCGCGCATGCTAACCGTTACGCAGTTGATCTGCCCCAGACACAACATTGCCAAGGCGGATGCCAATCTTAATGTGCTATGGTGCTATATCTGTGTGCGCGGCGGCGAGCTACTCTGCTGCGAGACCTGCCCCATTGCGGTGCACGCGCACTGTCGCAACATTCCAATCAAGACCAACGAGAGCTATATCTGTGAGGAGTGCGAGAGCGGACGGCTGCCACTCTACGGCGAGATTGTGTGGGCAAAGTTTAACAATTTCCGCTGGTGGCCGTCCATCATACTGCCGCCCACAGAGATACCCAGCAATATACTAAAGAAGCCACATGGGACCAACGATTTTGTGGTGCGTTTCTTTGGCACCAATGACCACGGTTGGATTTCGCGCCGTCGTGTTTATCTGTACATTGAAGGCGATACTGGCGATGGGTATAAAAGCAAGACGCAAATGTCCAAACGCTATACGATAGGCGTGGAGGAGGCGACACGCTTTTTAAAAATGATCAAGGACAAGCGCCAGGAGGAGGCTATTGGTCGTTTAAGCGGCAGCAGACTCTATCCGCCGCCGTACATCAAGATCAAGGCAAACAAACCGGTGGCTCCAGTCCGCTTCGTATACAACGAGGAGGATCTGAACATTTGTGAGTGCAAGCCGGGCAGTGAACATCCTTGCGGTCCCGAATCGGGCTGCCTCAATCGCATGCTGTACCACGAATGCCATCCGGATTACTGCCATGCGGGCACCAAATGCGAGAATCAATTGTTCGAGCTGCGCAAATCGCCCCGTCTCGAGGTCGTCTATATGAACGAGCGTGGCTTTGGTCTCGTCTCTCGCCAGGCCATCGCGGAGGGTGACTTTATCATTGAGTATGTGGGCGAGGTGATCAATCATGCCGAGTTTCAGCGTCGCATGGCTCAGAAGACTCGCGACCGTGATGAGAACTTTTATTTCCTTGGCGTGGAAAAGGATTTCATCATTGATGCTGGACCCAAGGGCAATCTGGCGCGCTTCATGAATCACTCATGCGAGCCCAATTGTGCGACCCAAAAGTGGACCGTCAACTGTATCAACCGTGTGGGACTATTCGCCATCAAGGACATTCCAGAGGTAAGGATACTTTAAACATATATTTATGTGATATTGATCCATATTTAAATTCTAATAGAATACTGAGTTGACGTTCAACTATTTGTGGGACGACCTGATGAATAACGGGAAGAAGGCTTGCTTCTGTGGTGCCAAACGGTGCTCAGGCGAGATTGGCGGCAAGCTTAAGGATGAGGAAGTTAAGGTAAGCTACTGTTTTAAATACAGTTCTCGTTGGATGTTTATACTAATTAGAGATTACATTACAGGAACCCAAGGTGAAGCAAATACCACGCCATAAAGGTATTCGCATCCACGTTAGTGCGGCCAAGAAGAAAACAGTGAAAAGATCGAAGTCCAAGCACAATACCGCAGACAATTTGCCTATAACGGAGCCCATATTGGATGCCGTCGCTGGCAAGGAATCTTAGTTTAATTTTAATGATTCTTGTTTATTTTTTTATCCATGGCATTTCTGTTGCTTATTAGTAATTGTTTTTGATTATAATCTTTTGGAATATTGCCGAATTATGGACGCTTCTATATTTACATATATATATATATTTATTGTTTGTTATGCCTAAGTACCAGAGTTATCGAAGAATAATATGATGATTTTTTAGAAAATATGTCACTAATGGTTATCATTATACACACACTTAAACATTTCTCAATTGATTTTGAAAATAATAAAACAAGAGGCGTGGTAAGAATTCAGTTTCGTTGTATTACAAAAAATTTATTTCATTATTAAATCAGTTCATTATTTTGTTGAAATTATTTATATATATAGATATAGCTGCATTCACAACTGCCCATAAAAAATATGTTTATATATACATATGTCTGCACATATTTTATATGTATTTATACATACATATTTAGTATATTTGTTCCACTTTTGGTTTAGTCGCTTAGCTGACCTACAGTAAAAATGTAGGAAGCTCTTTGGCATTGGCATAACTCGTACTCGTACGACTAAGAAAACTAAAGATATATATTAGGTCTTACTGTTAGATCTAAGAGTATGCACTTTAATCATAAGTAGATTATACTACTTTGTAACGAGAGCGAAAAAGATAAACGAGGGCCAAACGAAAAAAAAATAGTAAATATAAAATGATACGCTTTGTTTAGGCTGGCAAGTCCTTTGACAACTTTTGGCTAAAGTGACCTGCATTGAACTTTGGCACAATGGCTTCGATCTTCCTAACGATCGTGTTTAGCGATTCACGCGACATCTCGTACAGGGTGTTAAGCGAGATCAAACGCATGCCGCGCTGGTTGCAAACCTCAATCACAGACCATTTCTCCAGTAACTTCAGGCAATTACGCACAGAGTCTGTCGAAATGCTCTCAGCTGGAAATGATATGCAATAAGCTTATTGTTGGACATAAGTTATTCGGCTACACTCACCATATGCACAACTGCCGCGCTTAACTTTTTTGGATAGATCGTTTATAACGAAATTGATAAACTCCGATTCTAGCATTGAACTGCGATGTAGTATTTGCAGCGCCTGCGCCACAGCCAGATATGTTGAGGCAAAGGGTGCTAATACCTCGCAAATAGAGCGCTGCTGTTCGAGTGTTTCTCTGGCCAGCAACAGAATATTACTCGCATCCTGCCAGGTATGCTGGTAACCTCCATTTTCATTATCATCGTCATCCGTTTCGCCCAAATCATAGGCCAGGTTACGAGCCATGCGACGTGCATCCGCAATGTGATCCGATTCATTTACCTATCAAAATACAGTATATGTTAGATTTGTTATGTCTGCTTTTAGTAATATTAATAACCTCATTTCGGCGCAAGCAACCATTGATGAGCAGCTCATCCAGTTGCTTGAGTAGCATGCTTTCCAACACTTGCGTGGGCTTATTCAATATGAATTCGTATCTATATACAAGACAATTCTCCAGCGCTGTCTCAATTAATTTTTTGTGCGGAACACCGACTATTTGATCGGCACCTTCATCGGATGACGTGGGCTCTGGTAGCAGAGCATGAAATGTGGTTAACAGTATGGAGCTTAATGCAAAATGCGGCGTTAGCATATTGGAGTAGTAGGCCAGTTCAACGAAGCTCTCCACCGTGGGCACGACACGTATAAACATGCGGCCATTGTCGTCGCGTGTTCGCGTAACCAATCCTGCGAAGAAAATAATAGATGTTGTGCATATTAACAAGGACAACTAAATTACTACAAGAACTACCTGTGCCCAGCAAATCGCAGGCATAGGCCACGATGTGAGAAGATTCGCCCGAAAAACCCAAATCCTTGCAGCCAGACAGCGAGTTACGCAGATCGTCGAGTGCCGCGGCAATTAGCTGCTCTTCGGCGCCATTGCGATAGCGAGTGAGCAGCAAAAAGGCCAACGCATTGGTCGACATCACCGAAGTGGCTGCGGCACAGTCAAAAACTACCTGGCGCGAGATGCTCTCGATCAAATTGCGATGTTCCTCGCACACCACATCGGTGCCATACAATGATGATGTTGATTGATTGTGCTGCAGCGTTCTGTGCTCAAAGAAATGAATTAAAAAATCAAATTTATAAATTTGTACTTTGTTATATACCTGGCTGCTGGTTTGTACACTTTTGTGCTGCCATCCTCGCGAGCAATTTTGTTGTATGAGCTGACAAGCTCCCGAATTGAGTAGGGCTCATTGAAATCGATACGCATTAGTCCATAGTTTGAGTTGAGTGCTTTCCAAATGCCCGAAATGGCCTTGCTGAACGATTCAGGTACCTTCTTTTCGCCCTTCTGTTCACGCACGAAATTACCATCGACCAGACGCTCGTAGTTAACCGAAACGGGCACCAGCAGGGCGTCTGGTATGCTGCCGTCCATGAAGGCATTCACAATCACAGATAATATCCCGCCCTTGGGCATGCAAGGTTTGCCCGTGCGTGTTCGTCCGCCTTCGATGAAAAACTCCACATTGTGCCCCTGCTTGAGGGCGTGAGTTAAATATAAATGTAGCGCCGCACGATAGAGCACATCCTTCTTGCCCTCGACGGGGTCGATCTTGCGCTTGATAAAGAAGGCGCCGAGACCGCGTAACAATGAGCCAAACACGGGTATCTGTAGGTTGTTGCCAGCAGCCACAAGTGGACTACGTATGTCGTTGTTGGTCAATATAAAAGTCACCATAATGTAGTCCAAGTGGCTGCGATGCAACGGCACAAATATTAGTGGTGTGTCCGGCGAACGTTTCGATGCGTTCTTCAGCATCTCAATTTGCTTCGTATTCGTCACAACGCCAGACAAGAAACAGGGCAAAAGTTTATAGAGCAACCAGGAGGTGAACGCGAGCAGTGTATTGTTTAGGGTTGATCCCATTTCTTTGAGTATCGTGACGGCGCGTTGTTCTTGCTTTCGCAATATCTTCTGATATGATATGCCCACCTTGGCGTCCTCCTCCTCATCTTGATCGCCACTAATGCTACGCCCAAGCATCCTATGTCCGTTCTTGGCGTAGCGCTGATCACGCAGCGTGTGCTCTGCGGCCTGTTTAATGGCATGCTTTAAAACGACATCGTTGTGAACAATCTCAGTGACCTGCACACGAAGTTGGTAACACATAGATCAGGGGTTAATTGATATTTAAATTCACAACATACACTCGTGCTCACCTGGCGGTAATCAAATTTCTCGCTGCGCACAACCTGTGCTACATAGGGCAACAGACTGCCCCAGTCAAAAATGCTTTTAAATGGCTTTAAGCCCGCATGCGGCGTTAGCTGTAACATGTTCTCCGTGCCAACGCCATGCTCCACAGCGTTTTGGGGTTTTGGCTCCTAGAAACAACGAAACAATCGTAAAATTAAAAGATATATATAAAGTATATATACAAGAATATGATGCAATTTGCGCGCCTAAAAACTGAAAAACGTAATACGTAATATGTACTTAGAATATTTATTAATATAAAAGTTACCTCAAACCAGCCGCGTATTTGGAACTCATTAATCATCATTTTATTTAAGAGATTCACTTATATATACAGTTGGTTTTCGTAGTAAAAAATCACATTTCATTAAGTAAAGCGCCGGCAAACAAATGCAGTGGCCGACAGCAGCTTTCATCTAGCTTTTTTCTGCTTATCGATAATATCGATGTGTGCAACAGCATCAGAAACAAAGATGGCAACTCTGTGTCACTGGCAAACCGTATTATGGAGGTATTGCACATCGCGGCTCAATATTAAGTGTAAGTTCTGTTGTTCAATTTATATTTTAAGAACGTAAGAAAATTCAATAAAAATGATCAGCGTTACTTGAATATATATTTTCAAATTGAGCAAATTTTTTATTATACAATTTTAAATCAGTTGTTTGATTTAAGTATGAAACCAAGTAGTGGATTTGCAAAATGATCCAACAAAACGAAACAAATTTTTTTTTCTTGAATGTTTCTGTTTTAAACAAATTATTGATAAAATTATGTTTTATCTGTTATAAACGTAATAAACAAAAAAAATAAAATAAAGAGCCAATGAACTTGAATCTGGGTGCGTAGCTCGTTTGTTTAGGTAAGTGAGAAGTTCAATCGAACTTATTCTGAACGATTTGATACAACTCTAATTACTGGCGCTTCGTGTAATATATGTATGTGAACGTTGTGTGATTTTCTGAATGAATAGCTTATCACCACAGCACTACGAACATATATCTGTGCGTACATACATATACATGTATGAATGTATTTTGCGCGTCCGAAAAGCGTTACGTGTTCTAAGGTTAATGGATGTGCATGCGATTTGATAAGCGGGGTAAACTTACATTTGATGCACGCAGCGTGAACAGTATCTCGTTGCCAATGCTGTTGAACTTGCCCAGCGATGAACGATAGCTTAGATTCAAATTGGGAAATAAACGGGCGATAATTGCAGGTGCTCTAGAAGAAAAATTAAAGAAACAAAGAAATGTATTTATGTAAAACATTAAAGTCTTTCATTATATTAGCATATTGGCACATTGGCAACGCTTCTGAAAATAACTGTGAATTGCTATCGAATCAGTAGCGCGCAATAAAATTTACGATTGCCCCACTGAAAGTAAACAACGCCTCATATAGTCTGTAGTCCAATTTGTAGTTATATACAAACATACATATGTATATACATATATTAAGTTCACTAACCTAGCGCATATATTTGTATATACGCTTGCCTGATAAGTTATTAGTTGTTCACAAAAAACAATGCTGATTGAACTTTGTGCAAAGCGAACTGTTGTACTTATGTAATACATACGTAAATACAAATATGTGTTGAGTGTTAGGCACTCGTTTTAACATCAGGGTGGCAAGGACGTCCTTCATCTTGCAGCTATTATAATGCTGCCAGACTGTCAAGCGAGAATCCGTTAATTATGTGTTGAAAATAAACTTGAAAACATTTCCATAAGAATTTAATAATTTCTTCTTATATGGAACTTGTGCATAAGCTCTACTGATAAGTTACTAGTTATTCGCAGAACACAAAGCTAATTGAACTTTGTGCCAAGTGAGCATTTGTATTTAAATAATATACACAAGTGTTTGTACAAACAGGCTGGCAAGGACGTGGTTAAGGTCGCCAATTCACAGTGATGCCAGACTGTAAATCGAGTTCCCGGTTATTGCGTGTTAAAAATGGACTTGTTTCCCATATACTGCAATAATTGTTTTACAAAGCGTATAAACGAGGACGTTTTGTCATTTAAACTTTCTCGCTGTCATCACATAATCTGTGGCAATTGCGTACCAACATCGACAGATGGCGGCAAAAGGTGTCCCGTATGCAATCGCAGGTTTCATGGCATTGCCATAACACGTGATATGCCCCACAGTATTGCCAACCTTTTTGCGGATGCAAATAATTTTCTGAGCATTTACCGCAACATAAGCAAGTTTCAAAACGACCAGCGCATTTATTACTACCAACACTTTTATAAGCAGCAGGCGCAAATGGCCAACACGAAGCGTCAGCTTAAAGGCTACGTTAAGCTGGAGGTACAACTGAGCGAACAGATCGAGATCGAGAAGAAGCGCATCGTCGACTTGCGCGACTATATTGCCTACTACGATCGACGCGAAGAGGCCCTTCTAGATAATACCAGCCTCAGTTCCAGCAGTATCTCGAGCACGGCGCGCAGGATGTGCCGCCCACGCACCCCTTCGCTAAGTGCCACGGATACAACGCTAACTGATATAGAGGGCGAGCAAAGCGATAATAGCGAACATCTTAAGGAATTCAATCGTTTACTTACCCTGGCGACACCATGCAAGTCCCCAATTCCAAGGAGCAAAAGGGTAACGAAAATTGAGCATAAGGCATACGAATTAAGAGATTTCGATTATTAATTTAAAACTGTATATATTATCTAATACATTTGAAGTATTGCACTTTTAGATTAACAAAAAAATTGCTATACATTTTTTGAATGCATTAGTTATCAATTTCATGTTTACATTTCTTAATTTGTGGAAAGTTTTCCTGGCTTAAGTGCGTCAAGAGCTATAAAATATATTCCTACATGTGTACATACAAACATATTAATATGCATACAAATGTGCGTATCTGCATGTACAAACATATGTACATATTTATATGTTGAACTGCTTTCAGGGTTTAAATTAGAATCATTTTGAAATCCTATTGAGTCTTACTCTTTTTAGCAATAAAAAGTAGATGAAATAGGGTATAATGGTTTTCTGTCATTGTAACTTACAAAAGAAACAAAACATTAACAGAGTTGAAAAACAATGATAATGAAGTGAAATTTGAAATATATTAGTTTTTGGTTTCCCTAAGCAGTTACTTTTTATTGAAATTGTTAAAGCTTCACCCCGTTTTCGTGAACTCAATACGGATCCAATAAGAGCTAAGACTCTCCGTCTAATGTCTTCCTAACACCAGCGTGGGAATTTAACCTGAATCGTCGTAATTAAATTGCCACTTAACCCAACACAAACGAAAATACACATAAAATTGATGCTCTTCAATTTGCGATCTACAATTGCAATAAGTGATGTGTGTTCAATTTGTTTATTGTTTAATCGTATGTTGGCTTGTATTTTGAAACCGTTATCGCATTTAACACTTTCATCCTGACTCGAGTGAAGCAAAACTTTAATTAACGAATCGAATTATTAAATGAGCTTTGCACTGGGTTGGCGCAATTAATGCAGATTAGCTTTACTGGCCGATTAAAGGTACGCACCAGGAGTAAGCCATAGCAATAAGCTAATCAGTTAATTAGCCGCTCATTAGGTATATTGTATGTATTTATTTCACAAGTAAATATGTAGGTGTGCGTGTTTTCTGGTTTTTCAATTACGATAAGTGTTGCCAAACGATCGAACGAGTTGCTGCTGCTCTTATCAGAGCACGAGAGAGTGGGAGAGAGCACAAGAGAGAGTGGGTGGGTGGCAGAGCGAGCGAAAATAGGGGCGAGTGCATGCAAAAAGCACAAAAAGAAAAAAAATTGAATTTGCGTCAGAGTTGAGAATGCGCCAATGCAAATGACCTTTGGGCATCCTTAGAATTAATACACACACACAGAGACAACAATCTCACCCACTCTCTCTCTCTTCCTTTGTCCCTCTCTCTCTTCGCCCACTGCACGTGCATGATAAGCGCCGTTCGACACACGCCAAAGACACGTTCCAACATGCAGAATTTGAATGTGCGCGACAGGCACACAAAGACGCAGCTTGAAAGTGCAAAGGGCAGCACCCGCTACCGGTGGGCGTGGTTCGAATTCAAACACCTGTTGTCGACAGACGAAATCTAAAAAACTCATTTCGCATGCGCTGCATAACTTAAGCGTTGCATGAACAACAATGATCACTTACTAAGCTATGCCTGTGTGTGTCTCTAAAAATAACGGCGCTTTTGACCATCAATTTACATAAATACAATTCATACAAAGTAGGAAAGCAAAATTTCCCAACTAGGCAACACTCTGTTAACAGTGTTGAAACAGGTGGGAAACAATTACGCTTTAGTGACTTCAAAACTGTGAATAGTAAACCGTCATTTTGTAACTGACAGATAAAGCTGATCATACATTTTGGCATTGCGACCTTAAGTACAACTTTAAAGTTACAGTTTTAAAATCACAACCTACAAATCTCTAAATGCTTTTATAGTTTTATGGGCCCTATACCTTTAATCTATTGCTGGTGCAGAAATTAACTTGTTCGGAATATTTTCCACTTGAACTCAAAACAAGATTAATATTAATCTAGCTGCCAATTAAAGCGACCATATAAATATATATTTAAAATCTAAATAGCGAGCTATTTTTGTATTGGGGTGTACAAAAGACTATAAAAGAAGTTCTCCTCTATTTTTACCAACAAAAAAAAATCAAAGACTGGCTTATGTACATATAATACAATATACTTTTGCTTGAACAAAAAACACAGTACACAATGCTTAGACAGTGGGAAATCAAAAATAATATTAGCAAAGCTTCTTTTTTTGCAAATTAAAGTCCTCTCTGAATCGAAAGCTTTGTAATTTGCGAGCCACCACTGTATTTGCATATTTGTATGTATGCAGGTGTGCATGTATGCATTTGTGCATCTGTGTGTGTGTCATGTACAGCTGTCTGTGCTGCGTCATTAATTGAACTTGACAGCAGATGCTACTGTTGTTGCCGGCAGAACCACTGCCGTTGCCGAATGATTTATCTGGCTTCCCATAGCCACTGTTCCCTGCCCTGCAGCCCGCACCAAATGTTACTTACCTAGTTTTAGCAAAAACGTAGTACACAATAAGCGCAACTGATGCAATTTCGATGCCGCCGAGTAGCGAAATTTCAGCCACGCATTGGGCAAAACTTAAAACGGTCGCCAACATAACTGTGCGTATGTCACGCAGAATTGACGTGGAAATAAAACAAATCAAATCTCAAAGCGCGGGGTATTTTTAGGGGTGGACCGAGTTATTCAATCGCCACCCAGCGCTGATGCTGGTCTGAACCTTGTCTGCCTGTCGCCTGGCCGCGCAATCTTTGCGGAAAAAAACGTCGCGCATGGAGAGCGTCTCCTTTACTCTCGCTCTGTCACTTGCCGCTGTTGATGGTGAGTGTTGACGTCTGATTGGTTCTGTATGTGTATATGATGCGGCGCTCGCCTCTTCCCGCCTCCGCCGATGTATGATGCTCTGTGGCCGTATATTGCGTTCTACTCTACATAACCAGACATCGCCGATGTCGCGACCCGCAATTCGCGAGACAACGTTTTGAATATAATAAATAATAAAGTATCGTATGATTCGGATTCTGCGCGTTTCTGATTTAATTCAATTTTGTTTTAATCTTATTTGTGTTTAGATTTTTGCATGATAGCACACGTTTTAATATTGTTTGTATTTGTTATCGGTATACTTTGTATTCTTTGTATTTCTTATTATATGTGCATTAAGTAATTGCACAATTGCTTCTGTTCTATTTTGGCACAGACACGAATTTTTGTCCTTTCTTTTATGCTTATTGATTCGTATTGGGCATTGTTTGCCGGCTCCTTTGTTATTTGTTTTTCTTCTTTTATTTTCTTTATTTTTGCCAACGTTGGCGCACAGAACGCGGAATTGATACACACAACCGCTCGCTTCGAGCGCGCACTGCGGAATAAACACGCTTGCAATCGTTGCTGTTTAATTAAATGTCAATTAACGTGTGACAACAAATGTGGACACACATATACTATAAAAAAAGAAAAACAGCAACAATAAACGTTGCGCATGCCGAAGATCAGCATCAGCATTTCACGAGCGACAAAAGCGCGGCCGATAAGAGCATCGATAGGCAACGACCAAATGTTATCAGCTGACGAGCACTGCAAACGAGAGAGTAAACAATTGAGAAAGCCACAGGTTCGTAAAGAATTTTCTCTTAGCTTTGTGACGTCACAATTTTGGGTATATGAAATTACATCTCCACTCTTCAAGAATTTCAGCAAAAGTAGAGAACCTACTTTAATGAATGGAAGTAGGAATAGGTTTTTTTGTGCACACTGGCCATATATTAAAATTGGATCGGACTACTGTATTATACAGCGCCCTTATGAATTACCAAACGAAAGATTTTGGTACTTTGGTTTAGCCCACCTTAATATCAGCTTCTACATAAGTTTAAATTAAAAGAAACTTACTCTCATCAATCCAAATTTAGGAAGTAATGTACTGTTAGTCCGAGCTTATATTTCTCGATTTTGATGTTCCGCTCTTCAAAGAGTGGAAGAGAGTGGTAGCCAAACACGAGGCGGCAAAAAAGAGCAACAACTATGGCCTAAGACTAAATAGTTTTAATAAGATATTACTTTCGCACTGTATTATGAACAAAATTCATACAACTGTTGTTATTTATTATATAAAAGAGTTTTTACGGTCTGCTATTACGTGGAAAGTAACTCAGTTTTACTTCTTGGCCGCGGGCTTCTTGGCGACGACCTTCTTCTTGCGGGCAGCCAACAGCTTAGCGCGATTGGCAGCAGCCTTTGTGGCGACGTTGGCAAAGTGCGACTTGGCCAGCTCGACGTTCTGTTTCTTAGCCTTGGCCAGGACCTTGGCCACGGTACGCTTCTCAGCGGCCAGGGCGGCACGACGCTTGAGGACCTCAGCATAGGGATTCAACTTGATCAGTTGACGCACATTGGACAATGGATTGAGGCGGCGCACACGACGGAACACATGCTTGCGTGGATCACGCAGCACCTTGCGGATCTCCTCGGATTTCAATAGGCGCGTCAAGTCTGTGTTGGCCATCTTGGGCTGGGGCAGATTGTAGCCCTTCTTCAGAGTAGATGGTTTCTTCCAGGTGCCGAACAGATCGTTCAGGCGCGAGAAAGCAGACTCCGTCCAGATGACAAAGCGACCGACATGACCGCCTGGAGCCAGCTTCAACAAGTTCAGCTTATCCACACTGATAGTCTCAATGCCGGGGATGTTGCGGAAAGCCTTGCGCAGACCCTCATCCTTGTGGTAGACCACAAGTGGTCCACGACGGGCAATACGGCGACGGTCGCGCATGGTACCACGGCCAGCACGGAAGCGCTGCGACTTGTACACCTGAAATTTGGATATTGTATTTAGTATTGTTCATTTAACTAGTGTAGATGTTAATGTAGCCCTCCACTGCAAACGGTTGTAGCTTTGGATCAGCCTACAATCGTAACGCCTAGGAGGGCACTTTTATCTAGAAATGCATAGTGAACACAACTCCGAGAAGCTGGTCAAACAAAATGCAAACACTCGCATTTCGCACACATATACATTTCTGCGGATAAGCTACATTCTATTGATTTGAGTACACACCTTCTGGATGTCAGCCCAGACCTTCAGGCGGCGCAAGAAGACAACAGCCTGCTTGGTCTTCTGCAGCTTCTGGACCTCATCGGAGACGACCAATGGGAACTCGGAGACACCATCGATAACGTGTCCCTTGGACTGCACCAAAGCGGGCACGCCGGAGGCAGCAATAGCCGACACCAGAGCGTAGCGACGCTGGTTAACATTCACCTTGCGGTGCCAGCGACGGAAGGTCTTGGTTGGTGCGAACATGCGACCACCACGGCACATGTTGCCAAAGGCACCCTGGCCGGAGCGGTGAGTACCACCACCACGGACACGGGGAATACGTGCGACGGCGCGGCCAGTACCCCAGGATTCGGCAGAAGTCTGGTGACCTGATTAATCAAATAATAAATAAACTATTTCGCATTGTTTACAAACAATTCCTCGTAGAAAGGCACTTACCTGCCAACTCGCTAACGGCATAGGGCTGACGGTTGTTGCGGCGCATCAGCTGATGCACCTCGTTAACCACATCCGGACGGATGGGTGCCTTGAACACCGCGGGCAGGCAAATGTTCTTCTCCTTGACTGCCTCATTCTTTTCCGTGTACACGGAGACCAATGGCCTGGCGTTGCCTAAGCTCTGCAATCAAGATATTCAAAAATCATGTTTATTTGCAATTCACAACAATTGCCAAGTTGCCACAGCGTTGTCAACGTCGCGCGGCAGCCGCACACTGCAAACACGTGGAGGTTAGGACGTAGTTTTGTAGAGTATTTTTTATGTTTTGCGCGTTAAATGTCTGTTAAATTGAAGTTTTTGCAGTGTGCAGCTGATCGGGCACCACTTAAACACACAATCTCACCATTTTTGCTGATGTTTAATCCCAATAAATGGTTTTAATTTTTCTGCAAACGCAGATGCCGTCCTCTATTTAATAAGAAGAACGAAGAAAGAAAGAGAGCTGCCGGAAATGGCCTAAAAGTGCTGCCAATCGCTTTTTAGAGTACACGGTTGCATTTTTAACAACATGGCTGTGGGACTGTCAAAACCAATAGTGTTAAGCATTTTATGAATATTTATCGAATATTATTGAAGACATTTTACAGCACTAGACAAATATAATAAACAATTTGTAGTACGTTTACGTTGAAAACAAATTTGTACAAAGAAATGGCCGATGAAGTTATTGTTGATGCGTTACCTTACATAGATCATGGCTATGATGACGTTGGCGTCCGAGAATCGGTATTTTAATAGGTGTTTTATTCATACAGCTTGCAAATTTAAAATTTCTTTTTCCCGCTAGGCTCTGGCTATGGTCGAAGAAGAATGCCGACGCTACCGACCCACCAAGAATTATTTGGACCACCTGCCCTTACCAGCGAGCTCACCGTTCGAGACCCCGCTGATGATAAATGAATTCGAACGTATACAGAATCGTTTGCCCATGGAGACGCTCTCCATGAAGCGTTATGAGCTGCCGCCGCCACCGTCGGGCAAACTGTCTGAGGTGTCTGCCTGGCAGGAGTCTATTGAGAACTCGATGGCACAACTGGAGCATCAATGGGTACGTTCGTTAAATCTTGAGCTTATGCTGGACTACGGCACAGAAGCCTGGAAATCCTATTTGGAAGTGTTCACAGCGATGCAGGCGAAAGCGCAGCTGCAGTTGCAAAGCCTAAAAAAGGACATGCAGGATGTTAACTGGCAACGCAAACAGGCACAGACCCAGGCCGGCGAGAAGCTGCGCGCCTTAGAGGCACACTGGGTGTTGCTTGTATCGAAGAACTATGAAATCGAAACCGAATGCGTTGAGTTGGAGAAAGTAATCCAAGCGGCACGCGCCCAGCTCGAGCAGCTAACGCCGCCCACCGTGGAGCTGCCAAAAACGGAGCACACAAATGGCCATGCAACAAGAGACGAGAGCAATGGCACTGATAGCAACGGGACTGATAGCAATGATGCTGATGCAGATGCGGATGCACCTACTGCTGATACTGATGCACCTACTGCTGATACTGATGCACCTACTGCTGATACTGATGCACCTACTGCTGATACTGATGCACCCACTGCTGATAATGGTGCTGGTGCTGATGAGGAGGAAGCTCCTGCCAGGGATGAGGATATGCCCACAGAAGAGTCACTGTAGTTTTATTATAATTTGTACAGATATATATATATATATATTGAGTCATATAACAAGCAAAATGCGAATACATTGTATAAATATAGGATTCGGATTCGTGTGTACGCGTTGTGTTTAGCTAGCCCGACCACCTAGTCTAGTTGAAACTAATCGTCTATATGTATACGTATGTATATTGTAATTGTAGTTAACACAGCTACAGCCGGCTCTCAGTTTAGTCGTCATGTATGGCACATTCGTGATACTATCTATGGCTATGGCTGTGTCCTGGAGCGGGCACTGTGAGTGTGGTGGTTGGGAGCACTAGCGGAATTACAAAATAGCAGCTTAAAGGAACCATAGCGTTTAGCAGGATATGTGGCAGGCGTGTGTGTGTGTGCGCTTCATCCGCTCCAGCACAGACAAAGAAACAAATCCCTTAAATCTCTACAGTGTCGTCTCAGGAACATGTTCGTTGTGGTGCAACTTTTGGCGTTGCTCCTGCTCCAGACGCATGTCGACCACCTTCTGTTCCAGTCTCTTCAGACGCAACTGGTACTTGCGTTTACTCTGCTCCATCAGCTGGCTGAGATTACTGCAAGAAACATATGCATATAAATATACATATAGAGAGATTATAGTTCTCCTACTCTCGCTCACTCGTTTGATTTTTGCAATTCCCGCAAATTGTGCTGCATTTGCGCGCACTTCTCGTCGCTGGCCTTTTGGGTGGCATTGAGACTGAGCAGCGTTTGGATGCGACTCTTTAGCTCTGTTTCCCGCCCGAGCGCCTCCACCAGCTGCTGTTCGGTGAGCGCCGCATGCTCCGCCTCTGAGTAGGACACCCGATTGGTGGCCTGCAGCTGCTTAAGTGCCTCGTGCAGGATGCTCACGCGCTCGTTGGCGTACTGTTGTTCGCGCTCGGCCTCCTCCTTTTTGGATTTGAGCTCTTGGTGCTGTTCGCGCAGATCGAGTAGCTCCTGCATTATGACGGCCGTCTCCAGATCGATGGGCGACTTCTTGTCCTTGTCCTCGTCCTGATCCTTCTCCAGGGCCAGACGCTTCTTCTCGAATACATCGCTGAACGGCGACTCCAGGTTGACGATGGTGTGCTGCACAACGGATCGTCGCCCCTTCAGCTTGGACACGTGATAGCGCAGACGATTGTCATCGTCGACGCACCAGGAACGTGTACACTTGGGCGCATCCCCAACGCCCAGGCTCATATTATGCTGCCAGGGACCCAGGCTATTCTCGCACAGATTCTTTTCGCTTTCGAGCCGCGCCAGAAGATGATGGGCCACCGTTTCCACGGCACGACGGCTCTCCTCGGCCGCGGCAGACTTGTCGCCGAGCAGGGCCAGCCTGCGAGTTAGTTTGTCAGTCAATTCATCTGGCAATTAATCTGGCAGGAGCTGCCGTGCATGCTACCTACCTGCTCTCCAACAGCGCCAGCATCACATCGTACGCCTCGATGGCGCGATCGCTGCAGTTGAGCGCCAGCTGCAGCGCCACAGCGTTCGACTCGTACTTGCCGCAGAGCAGATACAAATGCTCGGTGTGCTCCTTGGACTCGTCCAGCGTCAGAGCGAGCAGCGTGTTGCGCATCTTCAGCTGCTCCATTTTGCGCTGCAGCCGCTCCAGCTCGAGTTGCACCGGCGCTAGGAAACTGTCCATGAGCGAGTTCTGCTTACACACCAAGTGCTCGACCAGATTGATGTCCTCATTGCTCAAGTCTTCCTCGGGCGTCGCCTCCAGTTGTGGCTCGTTTTTGCTGGCACAACGCAACTTCACCCTTTCGGCCTTCTTGACGCACTTCTGCGGACTCGTCACCGATACACAGGCTGCAAAGGACACGGGATTAGGGAGAGCTTAACTGCATTATTTACTCTCCAGCTAACCGTTTAAGTCGTTCAGAGCGCAATTGTTGCCATTTTCGTTGGGCTCCAGTTCGCAGGCAAAGTAAATGACATTCGGCTGATCCTCCACGACGGCCGAGTCCTTGTCCTTGGTGGCCAGCTCGGCCTGCAGCAGTGCGATCTGGGCGCGCAGATGCAGTACCTCCTCCTGCAGCGCTTCCAGCTGACCCTTGTTGAGGGCATCCTGTGCCTTGGCGCTGGAGCAGGCGCCCTCAAAGTCGTCCAGCGGCTCCGTTTGACACTCGCCCTCGGCATCCGCATTGGTGAGATTCAACTCGGAGTTGTATATGGAGCCCTCCTGGTAGCTCAACTCTGTTGGATTTGACATTGCCAACAATTGACACTTTTAGATTAATCTTTAAGAGATGTATTTATGGTACTTGCCACTGCAATCGCCCTCGCCGTCGCACTCGGGCTCCTGTTCCTCCATAATGATATGCTCTTGTTTGCTGCGCAGTTTCTTGCTCAGCTCCGCGATGACGCAGTGCATCTCTGTGATGCGGCACTCGTGTGCCTGGCTGATCACCTCCAGCCGCTTGTGGCACATCTCGCGCTCCCCGTTGCTTTCCGCTAGCTGGCGCTCAGCCTGTTGCAGCCGCTGCGACAGCTCACGCACACGATTCTCCAGCTGCTGCACGGACAACTGCTCCACCTGCAAAGCATTTGCGTTAATTAAAAAAAGGGCAGCAGCAAATTTTCCCTATTTCACATTGATGGGACGCCGTGACATGGGCTGTGCCATAAGCGTGTATTCCCAACTGCGTCGTTTCTCGCCAATGCCGCCGCCGCCGCCCCCGGCAAAAGGCGTGTCACTGCAGCACAGGCAGCTGAGGCTGCGCGGCAGCAGTTGCTCCGAGATCATGGCCAGCAAAATGATTTTTTGAGTTTTTTCCTCTTGTTGTCTCCAGCGATTACGTCGTCGTTGTTGCTGCACTTCGCCTTGCACGTCGCTGCAGCTTGACCCTGCGTCTTGACCCGCGACTGCGCAGTGCGTGCTGACAGTAGTGGCCACAAAGATAGGCGCACCTGCACTACTCTGCATTCTTTTAGTTTTATTTGTGTTTATGCAAATTCCTTTGTATTCATGTTCTGCTGATACGATTGTGGCAATGTATTTATTTTATTGCCTAATCATTTTATTAACATAGGGATGTACCTATTTTTTTGAACTCGAGTGTATGCGTGTGTTTGTTTATGGGTATTTGTGTATGCATGGAACGGTCACTTACTTTGTTGACAATGTCCAGGGTCGAGCAGCTGGAAATGTTGTTGTCGCTCTCAGTCGTGTCGCGCTGCGTATGCTCCGGCGAGTCCAGCTCGTGGGAACCAACGACGTGTTTGTGCTGGCCCAAATTAGGTGCGTTGGGGCCGACGCCGCCGCCGCGCGGAGAAATGCTACCAAAGACGAATTCGATGTCATCGCCCATTGCGACTCCGCCGCCACCTTTTGATATGCACTTAATGTCGCGCTGCTGCTTGCCCTGACGTCGTGCCACATCGGCGCCAATCTTGGCAACGCGTGCAATTTGCACATCGTTGGACATCATGAATTTGCCCGTATTAGTCTGATTGGCTTTGTGGGGTCGGTTAATGGCTCAGGCTGTAGGCTTAATTTTTGATGCGTTAATTTCGCGTTTTTGGCTTCGTTTTGATTGACGCTCCATTTCCATAGATAATGGCACTTGAATTCACCTGGTCTAGGCGACCTTTTTGCAGTTTTAAGGCATTTTTAATTCAATAAAAACAAAAAAACATTTGCTACAAATTGCAAGCACAAGCTTCTTATCAGAAAATGTATACTATGGAAGTCTGGCAGTGTTGGGCAACGCTCAAAATATTCGCTGCGGTGTTGTAAAACTGCACAGATTTTAACAGAATTTTGTTTTGAATATTGAAAAATCAACTTTTGCTTTTCTCACATGTGTTTATTGCACTTTGTAAACAATAAATAAATATATATAGTTAATAATTCGTTATGTATATAACGGCATAAGCATGATATTCAATCTATGAATAGGAATTCATGGACTATTAGCATTACACAAACATATTCAGCTAGTTTCACAACTAATGCATGGTTGCAGCATTCTCAGCCCGTATTGTGACCATGGCCTCATAGTCACGCATATCCAAATCGTGGAGCGCTTTTTGGACCAAAGCCGCTAAATGTGGCGGCAAATCTTTCAGATCCTCAATGCGTTCTCTGGCCACGGCGCTGGATACGCGTGGCGTTCCGGCGCAGCCGAATCCGCAGTTGCCGGAATCTGTCGTTGCCGAGGAAGATTTATGGGCATTGATGCCCATCGTATCATTCAGTCGAACATCAATGCCATAAACAGAAGAGTCGGCCGATTCCGACGACAGCGAGGACATGCCATCATCCGACTGCAAGACATCCATGCACTCATTGGCAGTGGTCCTTAGGTCATATGGCTCGGATGATAAAGTATGTGCAGACGTGACAGCAGCAGCAACCGCTGCTGTTTCCTCTGCGCCATGGCCCACATCGTCCACCATGGCGGCACAGTAGCCATTAAGCAGTAGTTGCGACGGCGCATAGCCCAGCTCCTCGTCATCCTCCTCCACGGAGGTGTTCTCAGAGTTACCGCTCAAGAGCTGCTGCCAACGTTGCTCCAGTTCAGACATTTTGCCAGCAAGTATTCTGTGTGCAAGAGAATATAAGTAAAAGAAGCAATTGAATATTTATGCCACGAACTTGTTAGTTCTTTTCTGATGCGTCAACGCCAGATTCTTGTCGTTCAGGTTGTCCAGTAGCGCTAAGCACAAGGATTTCAGATCGTGTATGCTTTCCGTTTTACCAGGCAAATCAATGCCGCTCTCCAGTATAGTTTTAACTGCAAATTTCAATTATATTTTAAATCGATATGAAAAATGTATATGTATTTAGACTCACCTTGCCTGGGACTTAGTATGGTTTCGTCATTTGCGCTGCCGCCCAGCTTGACAATGCCCTTTTTGCGCTTCGCTTCCAGCATGGTCTGGAATTAAATTAAATAAGCAAAGATTGATTATTTACAAAAAGGCATAGCGAGTTATATTACATACCTTGTACTTGGTAACCGACTGCTTTGTGAGTTCGAGCTCACTCTCCTGAATCTTTACGCGCTCATGCAGGTACTTGTTCTCCAACAGCACGCCATCAATGTCCAGCAGCTAAT
The DNA here is from genome assembly GCA_004143845.1 of Drosophila lacertosa. NCBI lineage: Eukaryota > Metazoa > Arthropoda > Insecta > Diptera > Drosophilidae > Drosophila > Drosophila lacertosa. The sequence continues at coordinate 57,448 of SCDZ01000138.1, forward strand.
AAAGTTGATTAATATATAAATAATTCAATTATCACTTAAGTTATCTACCTTAGGGTGCATTTTGTTGGCCTTTAAAGCCACCAACAACTCGTGATTGAGTCTGTGCGCTTTGCACTTGTAGGCGTCGCGTTCCGTCATCAGCTCCTCCTTTTCATCAATAATTGCCTTCAAGTCGAAGGCCAATTGTGCGTTCTTCTTCTTCAGATTCTCCAGATGACAAATGAAATTTGCCCGCTCGCGTTTCCACTGTATCTCCTCCTTGTTGTGAGCTGCATTCTCAGTGACCAGCGCCTGCAAACGGGACCTACTGTTGGCTTCACGCTCGCGCAGCAGCTCTATGTCGCCCTGCAGCTCGCCCAGCCGCTGTTTAAGTGCCTCCACTTCAGTGTTAAGCTTCAGGTTAAGTTCGCGCGTCTCGTGTAGCAGTGCCGCTAGACTGGAATTCTGACTCAACGCTCCGCAGGCATTGCTGTTGCCTGCAAGCAATTCGCTGTTTCGTTTCATGGCCGAGTAGCGCAGTTGAAGCGTCTCGGCCATTAATTTGTACTGATCGCGCTCCACGCGGAACTGTTCTAGTTCCTGGCGCAAAATCCGCAGTGCTTCAACTTTGCTCTGCAGCTTGCGATGCACCGCCGAGGTCTGTAAAGGAATGCTGTTATAATAGTACTTTTCGAGGAAGCTACTTTGACTGACCTCAACGTTATACGTCTCCATATGTTTGCCGAACATAAAGTCGTATTGGTTAACATTGACACCTCCGTTAGCGTTACCATTGCTGGCATTGCTGTGCCTATCATCTGTGTCCATACTACTGCCGTAAGTCTCCATATGTTCGTTGAATAGTGGCTCTTTACGGTTGACATGGACAGCCGCAACTCATTCACTATCTACAGCATTTATATGATTTATTTTTTATATTATTTAGTAATATATCATTGAAATATATAGCAAAGTTGCCAACGTGCTTGTTCGTGTTCTTGACTGTAACAACTTCTTTACACGTTTATCCCTGTGAAATTAATCAATTTTCACATCTGATCCTGCGCAATAGCCAAGTTTTTAAATAATACAGTGTTAACAACATTTGAATATGCCAGTGTTAGCAGATTCAGTGCGCGCAAAACAGAAGCAGCAGGTGTGCCCATTAATTATACATTTTCAAGTTTAAAAATTGAAATAATCATTACTGTCAACATTTATATATGAAATATAGGGATTAAAGCATATTCGGGTGCAAAATAAAAGCAAGTGTATCAGTTTTGTATTTGCACCCACTCCATTTTTAGTTAAATATTTATTAAACGTTACGAATATTTTAATTACAGTGTTACCAGCTCAAAATTGTAACAGATACAAATGCAACCGCTATTACTTAAATAATTATCATTTTTCTACGTTGTGTTCATTGTTCGTGTTACTTAAAAACATAAGTAATAAGTTTTTATAATATTAATTTATAAATGAACGGAAATGTAATTGATTAATTTAAATTGAAGTATATTGATAATTCACTAAACACCTTTGTCTGTTATATGCCTTTAATGTGGGAGCTCGCGGACGGGAGTGTGTGTGCTTTATTGCATGCTTGCGACAAGGATTTAGTATCCTTGCGTAGACCCTCCAACCGTAGTCCTTTCAACCGTAGTCCTTCCAAATGCCGGAGTGTCTCCCAACACGGCCCTGAAGGGGATACAGCTTAGTTCTACATTAGTGGATTCCTTGCTTAGCAGCAGGCTTCTTGCGGGACGCTTCGCAGTCGCCTAAGTTCTTGTTAAGTGAAACAAGAGTTGCGAAGAAGATGTCCTGAGACAGGCTTGAATCTAAGCCGAGAGCACGGCGATTGCAATTGGCCATCTGCTCAGTTACGAGTCTGACAAACAAGTATGCAGTTACAAAAAACTGTTGACAGACAGATATATGAATATATTTATACTCGTGAGATAATCAATTACATATAAAAGATTTTGTATAAAACATTTTTGGTTGCTTAAAATATAATAAATAAATAAATTTTGATAAGCTCTAAATTTGGTATCAATTGAGCACAAGTATCTATTTCGTTCTCGTCTTGGAGTAGACATTTTATGTTCAGGTTGTCGACCTGAAGTTTCTCGCACAATCTGTTTTGTATTTTTAATCCGGTCGTTTTAGCTCTCAGTGATTTGACGAATATAATTTACGTTCTCCAATTGTCGGTAAAAGCTTCGGAGCTCTGCAAGATCGGCACTTTTGCTCTTTTCAAGATCAAGGGTGAGTTGTACACGAATTGGTTTCTGTGTTCCAAAAATGTTCAGAATTCCAAAATTTGTAAACGCCGAACGTTTAAACTAATCAACAGAACGAAAAAGGTTTCCATTTCGGTTATACAATGATTGCTATCATAAAGAGGAAAAAGACAAAGTTTACGATAGCTTATGGTAAACTAAACAACTACTGGACATGTTTATATATACATTAAGTAGATATGCATAGCATAAATGAGTTTGATTATAGTTATAGTTTAAGTCATTTATCTGCAGCTCATGGCGTTGGCAATTGCAACCATTTTACGAACCACGTTGGCATTTGTGCCATAGTAAGGATCAATATCCTGTTTGCCCATGGTAACGTCGCACTCCATGCGCGTTGTCGTTGGAGCACTATAATCCTCGCTGGCCGTGTCCAAAGCAGACGCATGAAACTCCAGACAACGACTGAATGTAAGTATCTCTTCCAGATTGGACACCTTAATGCCGGCGCCAGGCATTATAATAATGTCGCGATGATGCTTTGCGACTAGCTGAGCCAAAGTATCGACCCCTTCGGCAGCTGATGGACGAAAGCCGCTGCTGAGAATCCGTCTAAATCCAAGCTCTCTTAGCAGCTCGACATTCTCGTGCATATACTTCTGGTCGGTGAGATCGAATGCGCGATGAAAGGTAACGGGCAGGCCACACGACCGTTCCATCACACGTCGGCACTTATCCACGTCAATTGTGCGCTCCGGTGTTAGCGCACCAAACACAAAGCCATCGGCTCCATGGGTGCGCAACAAGTCCATATCGGTTAGAGTGGCCCGCAGCTCCTCTTCGCTGTAGACGAAATCGGTGCCCCGACGTGGCCGCAGCATACAATTTATTGGCAAAGTGAATGGCAACTCCTTAAGAGTTTTCAGCGTTCCTGTGGTCGGAGTCAGACCACCTTCCTGCAGTGCTGCACAAAGCTCGATGCGTGAGGCGCCACCCTCTTCGGCTGCGAAAGCTGATTTTATAGAATCCACGCATACTTCCAATTTTATATCATGCCCAGACATATTGGCTACGTTTTGTGCTCTTTATGTGCTTTTTATTGTTTGATAAAATTAGTTTTCTTTCACAAAGTGGTGTTTTTATATATTATGTGTATGCGTTTGTTTATTTTCTTTTTTAATGCGTGGGCTTTAACAGCTGTTACTTAGCAGCGAATTACAGAACGATGCCATTTGCGTTTAAGTGTTATTACCATCGAGTACCGCGGGAGCTGCTTTAACGAATACCTAATATTTGTCATAATTTTATTAAAAAGATTTGCGTTAACCTCATAAGCTTTTACAAAAATGTTTAAAATATTTATTTTAAAAAGATGGGAGCCTTTTCTGACAGGCAAATGCTGCTTTAAGGAATATTTTAACCATTTAAAGTCAACACGCAGTGCTGCAAAGTATTAAATGTATCGCTATACTTGACTGCTGTTGCATTGGGTAAGGTTGGGTGCGCAAGCATTTATAGCAAGGCAGTGGAACTCTATTATCGAAATATATGTATCGATATATCGATATAATGCAAAATACCCAGACGCAACACAACTCTGCTGTTCTAACCTCAAAGTGGCTAACAAACAAAAGTTGCCTCAATAATAAATATATATTTTGTTTTGCCATTTGCATACATTCGTTATTAATAACAGTGAGCCGATGATGATGTTGTGCACGCGTTTGAAACACTTACAAATCTGAAACTACCGAAAGCAACTAAACGTCCATTGAAATCAAACGACAGCAGCAGCAAGACTGAGGCAACATAAATACAAATACACAAAAAAAGGAACACACAAATAAATAAATAAAATTTGTAACAAGCAGCAGCTAAAAACCGAAACGCATTAAGCAAGTGTCAAGTGGAAAGCAACGTGTATTAGTTAATACAAACATTGTATTTGATTTATTCTGTGTGTGTGCAGCTGAAATGAAAAATGCTTTAAAATACGATTTTCACTGCGTTCTCTCTGGCCGAGCGCTGCCAGAGGAGTTGCCTCCTACTCCTGCCACCACCAACAAAGACATCAGTGATTTTTTAGTGAATATAAATACGTCCGCCAACTTAACGTGAATAAGCCAGTAGAGTTTTCTGTCGCATCTTGAATCCGCTGCTAGTGCCATGCACGTCAAGACAATCGCAACTACCACCTAACAACAATCAACAGAGAACGCGTCCGCCTTCGCGTCCCCGCTGGTGCTGCAACCCCACATAACCACATACGGAGCCGGCGACTGCAACAGGATCCGCTGCTCGTTATTAGCCTTGTTTAGCATTTAATTTGGCCATTTGTAGCCTTTGCCTTCATCGTTGCCGTTGACGTGCCTCTTTTCTTCCTCTCTCTATTAATCTATATGCATATATTGTTATATTCATTTCGTTGTTTACGTTTATTGGCACATTGTTGAAGATTCTTAGCCCTCCCACACACATACTACTCGTGCAATTCCCATTATTGAATATAGTTAATAAATTCTTCGTTGAGCATTTAAATCAAAATGAAATCTTCCTCGTCGCATTTGCTATCGAAATCACGTCCAGCCACAGCAACAGCTATAGCCACAGCAAGTGCAAAAGCAATAATAATATCACACCCGTCCAAGCCCACCACCACATCACCACCATCCATGCATTTGCTGCGCACGAGGACCACGCACTATCAACCGCATTAAATGAAAGTAAGGGGTATAAAACACAATCTAAAGGTGCGTATGCATTTCCGATATAACATTTTATGCTTATCATTTTTGCATCATTTCGTTTAGTTTACCGCATCAACTGCACAATGCAAACATAGATATACATACATATTTATACAGAACTAATTTGCAATGTCTGATGATAATTGACCCGGGCGGTATTTGACACAGCTTTACAGAAAATCTACATTGACCTTCAGCCCAGTCAGCTAAATACTTGTACTTTTGATTAGAAAACTTGTTAAATTGATTTGCTGTTTAGTTCAAGGTCATTTCTTAAAGGAGTTAAGAACGGCATAGTAGCAATTTTTTATTCTTAGGCATCAAGACTAAACTTTAAATTTCTCTTTTAAGGTTTACACAGTCAACTTTCATATAAGTTTCTATTTTGGCCTTTGTACAATGCCATCCAATCGACAGTTCAAATATTTGGCTAAATATATTTAAATACTTTTTATATTAGAAGATCCCAAATTTAAATTTTTATCAGCCACATACAAAAAACAATTACCCATAAAGAATTTTATATAATTATATGTATAGTTGTTATTATTTTAATCAAAATATCCCACGATTATTTTTCCTTGTCGATTTGACAGACCAATTAATCCTTTATATCTACTACATATTTATATATGGACGGCATTTGTACAAACTGAATATATTTCTTAACATATTAATTTTTTTACTATTATTTTACTATTTTTACTATTATTACATGTGTGTTTTACAATCTTCTAACAACAAGTTACAATTTTATTTTCGTTGAAATTTTAAATGCATTTTCATAAATTTGAAACTTCTCAAAAATGCAATCAAATATTTTCAATGATTTAATAAACGCAACTACCCACATGAATTCGTGCGAAAAATATTTGCAATTTCACCCTTTGGAAAATTGAATGCTGTCTCGAATCAAACCACATTTCTAAGGGTTATTCAATTTGGTGTGCAGTGAAGGAAAATCCGCACTTCAAGGAAATTTTATTGCTTTCTTCAATTGTTACACATATGTTCATACTGAAGCTTTTATTCGATTTTTGAAATATCTAACAATATGGAAATCAGTGCGTAGTTCGTTATGCCGTCGGTTAACATTATATTGTGTTTTATTAAAGAAGTTAAGATTAGGTTTATTATCTAAGTCAACAAATGTCTTTCGATATAATTATAATTGTTTGAGCTGTATATAGTCATATTACAGAAAGTCTACAATTAGTTTGTTAATAATGGACACAACATTATGATATTATCTTAAATCCCTATATTTATTTTTGCATTTATAAACTAACGTCTAATCATAAATCTTTTACTTTCTTTTTTCTTTTAGAAACTGCAGTTTTTAGAATCCCAAGATCTCCTCTATATCCACGCAAACTTAATGCAAATTACACATGTGAGTACCTTTTTATATAAAAAGATAAATCAAATCATTGCTATTATAAATATAGGATATATTACCAAAATGTAAATTAAATTAACATTAATTTTTTATATAGTAAAGACTGTGCTTTTTTTGTGACTTCGAGACAGCCAAATGCTTTCCTGAGATTCACTCCGATATCTTAGTTGCAGAGTGTCCTAATTGCTTAGCATAATTTAACTTTTAATATTATTCTATTCAAAAAAATATTCCTTGATAGGTTAACTTAAAAGAACAAACTAACGTTTGCAAGAGAAAAGAGAATACATATCAACAGATGTTATATACATATAAGTATGGGGCTAATGGGGCTTAAATGTTCTCATTTATTTGCTTCAAACATTTTCTATATTATTTAACAATTAAAAAAAATAAAACTTATACCAAGCAAACAGTTTTTAAAAGCTGATTAATTTTAAATAATATTTTTACCATAAATACAGGATTTCTTTTTATTGGGGCTCATCTTAAAACTAATTGTTTATTTACACAGAATAAATTGTGAATAATTTAAACTGATTAAGATATATAAATTAAAGCTTATATGTAGGAATAAGAAAAGGTCAATAAATACTGGGTAAGTTTTAACAAAATATCTTCAAAATTAACTAATTCTGCGCATTTAGGATGATAAAGGTTTATATGCAGTGCACAAATTCAAAGCAAAGCCGAATGTCAGAAACATATTTTACTAGAACTATGAATCTTTGTTAAGTTGTCCTAATTAAGAAAATTAACCATTTTCCATGGACATGAACATGTCCCTTTTGGAAAAGCTTTTGCTTGAATATAAACAAGCTATCTTATTTATACAGAATCCATAAATAATTGTTAATAAACATTATTTATTTAATGTGGATAACTAAAGTTTATGCGGCAAAGCAAACGTGCATGTGAAAGGGAGATTTTATTTGTTTTTATTTAACTTTTTATGCAATTTGCATTTGTTTGTGATCAGAGCGAAAGTAAAGTTTTATGCACTCGACTTTGTTAAAACACGCAGCAGACGAAGGTCAATTGGCGGTGTTGCATCAACGAGTTGTGCCCCTTTTTTATTTTGCCCGCCAGTTTTTTTCAGTCTAGACTCGCATCAGACTCAACATTCAACATTCAACATTCAACGTGCAGCATTCAAAGCAATGGCGCTCGTCGGCAATTTGCCTTTAACCTCATTAGAAACAAACGACGCCGACTGCAATACTACTAACAGCCCCTACCCGTGCCCCGCCCCCTTTGCCTGTGGCTCATTGTATTGTGAAAAACTTATTGGAAATAAATTTCCATGTTTGTTTGGAGTTGAGTTTGAAAAGCGCGGCTGGCCTCAAAGGTTGCTTAATAGAGGGTGGTTCCATAGTAGCTGGAGGGGCGTCAAATGCAACCCCTTGTGGGTGTGTGTGCGTGTGTGTATTGTATATAGATCTGTTCGAATTGTAAAATACTACTCTGCCTTATATTTTATATTCACTTTTTTTTTTCGCTGCCTCCTTGCTTTGTGCGAAAGGCTCTGGACCTGCGCATATTGGTTGTGCACACAAACTCACACAACCATACACAACCACACACAATGACTTCTATTCCGTAGCGGCGTCTCTTTCGCGCACATTTGCGGATCCTGGCCGCAACCACTGACACTTTGAAATGAACATCCTTTGTGTGCGTTGTTGTTGTTCTAGCTGTTGTACATGAAGCATCCCAGTCCAGTAAGGGGCAGCTTTTGGATGACTCAGCATCGGCGCTGATTGGAACTTGAAGTGCTGCCAAGCACTTAAGCTCAATCATTTAATAATAATCATTTAGCATGAGGAAAACGCACATGCAACAATTGTGCCCCAAAAAAAAAAAAAAGGGCAGCCCCAACTTGCAGCATCAGCTACGAAGGCAACCCCCAAAAATGCAAAAAAAAGAAAAAAACAGAAAAAAGGTTGTGTTTATATACTCTGCCTTTTATATATGCTAACACACACACACACACCCACCCACACACACATAGAGAGAAGCGCGCGTGCAGCGTCAACAGGGTGCATTTGTAGTTGTAGGTAGCGCAAAATTTTCGAAGCCTGCGCTGCTGCTGTCAACGGCAACAGGATTCAGTTTGACTCGTCCTTAGCTTTGTGCCGTTTGTCAGCCAACATAAATACGTCGTGTGTGTCTCGTGGCTCGTGTTTAACAACAACAGTTTGTCAACAGTTGGCTAAGTTAACAAACCGCATAACGCCGGCACCTTAAAAATTGTCAAGCCATTGTCATCAGGAAGATCCTTCAACCATACATTGTGCTCAGGCGGCTTGCCACATTTGTAAGTACGCAAACTTAAGAGAGAGAGAGAGAGAAGCCTGCATATCAGCTAACCACTGCTGATCCTGCAAGGATGCTTCAGCATCCTCTTCTTTCATACGATGCTTACTATTTTTAGGGGTTTTTATCGTTCCCTGTCAATCATTATGAAATCATAATCGTATACGCCAGCGGCAATTTATCCTGCGAAGCGTTCGAAAAATTTAATAGGGATAATGCAATTGTTTGAACCTAACTCATCATCTGTTGTTGTTTGCCCATAAGGGAATTTTCCTGTGCTGCCCCGAAGGTGTATTGTTAAATACCTTGTCTGCCATTCAACCAACTGTGCAACTAAGATACAAAAGAAATCCTCGTCGTCGCCACAATATAAGTTGCACGTAATTATTATATCGTGAAAATAATTTAATAAAGTGATTTCCTTTGCAATTGCCCTCCCTTTTAGCAATTGCTTTCGATAGCTATTCGTTTTGTAACGTTACCTACAACAATATAATAGGGGCTTTATTATATATTTTAGACCTATTTAAGAATGTAGCTAAGTTTAGTACAACATTTAGAAATATATTGTATGATTATTTTTTTATATACATTTGTATATTTTAGATTTCTTCTAAAACGCGATGTTTTTTTTTCTGATTATTTTAGTGTCTTTATGTTAAATGTTTGGAAATATCTTTAGTCTTGTAGAGTATGTTTAACTTCTATTTTTCTGAAGTAAACCGTTTTGAAAATTTTATATTTATCATAGCATAATTGCATTTTTTTAAACTTCGGTATGAATTTAACTTATTAATACATGGATACTTTTTCTGTTAGAATTGCATTTGGCAGTTTTTATTTTTAAATGAATTGCTGGAATACATTAAAATAAGTTGTTTAAATTCATAATATATAAATGAATTAATGCAATTTTTTAAACACAGTCAGCGAAAAAGCCGTTCTACATTTCAGTGCAAATTCAAGAGAACTCTTCAATTTTTGAAATGATGTCTTCAAATTGAAAGAAAATTTCCTTTCTTTTGTTCATAATTGACCATTAATATCATAAAATATCCGACGATATCAAGAGCTTTAACAGGACATTATCTCTTGACTCGTAACCTTTAAATACGTTCTTCAGCTCCTCCAAATGAAATCGCATTTATTTTATTTTTAAATTCAGTTTAAAGTGTAGGATTTAAAAACGTCAGCCTGCTTCTAATTTCATTGATTCAATTTAGTAATAATCAGTTACATATTATAGGTATTTAATCTTCATCAAATATTGTTTTAAAAATGGCTTTTTTAATATGAACCAGATTTTCTAGATTATTGAATCCTGATTTAGGTTCATTACAGTATTTTACATTTAAAACACTTTAACACTCTGTACAGCAACATTTAATTGGAAAAGTCTTCTTTTCAAGTTAAACCAAATCAATTTTAATAAAAAAATTGTTTGCTTTGGCTAACATTGAAATTAACTATTCGAAGAAGTTCGGATTCAATTTTGGTTTTAAATGAAATATGTTTTTATATATATGAGAGTTCAAAGAAACGCTTGTTTACTTAAATATAAGGTTTCTCTCTACAAACTCACAGTTCTTTGTTTAGAAATATATTAATAATACAAACTAACATTGGCTTTACCGCTTTTTAGTTATTTTTACTTATCGCAAAGTAAACAAAGAAAATCTTTTAAACATAATTATAGAAGTGAACTTTTATAGAGCTGTATAGAATTAACTTATTGCATTTCTGAGCTTATTTAAACAGTAATTAGTCTGAGAATAAACTCACCTGCCTTTAGTAATTTTTGAAAATTTAATTAAGGATTTCATTTAAAAAGCCTTTCCGTTGGTCTTTGCTGCGGCTTTTAGCCCGTTGAGCCCAGATTGTTTATTAAGTAGAGCTACTCCTGAGACAAAAACCCGACAGCCTTCTTGCATTAATGCGCAGCGAGCAGCTATTATGTGCTTAAAAGCCAAGTTGGTCGCTTTGATGTTGGCCCAAGGATTGTGTGGAAGAGAGTCTAAGGATTTGGTTGTGCCATCAACTTATCTTTATGGCACCGACTGAAAGAGGCGCCGCGTATTTTCAATAGTTTGGCTTTACCACAAGTTAACCAGAGGGGGGAAAGGCCTTCAAGTGGCCAGCGCATTCGGGGCGCATGTTTAGCCATAGATATAGATGTAAGTGTGTGTGTGTGTAGAGTGTGTGTGTGTGTGTGTGTGTGTGTGTAACTCGCGCTGTCTCTGTCGGCGCTGTTCGCGTTGAGCGTTTTTAATTGTGCCTTTTGCTTTGTTCTTTTGGCCGTAATGGAGTGCTATGCAAATGGCGTTTTGATGAGTTTCCTTGGCTCTGGCGCTCTCTTTGTTGTCCTAGCAGACGTTCATCCCCCTTTATAACGCTTTTATCACTATATATGTATATAGATGTGTGTGTGCCTGGGAAGGGCTGCTGCTGTTTTCGTCCTTTGTGATTGTTGTTGCCGCTGTCGACGTTGTCGTTGTTGTCGTTGCTCTGTTGTTGGCGGCGACAGTGCTCTCATGTAGTTGTTCTTGTTGCTTTGACTGCGGCAACAAAAAAAAAAAAGGAAGCAAAAACAATTTTTTCCATTCGCGTCAGACAGAAGCAGAGCCACCACCACCACCAGCCGCTGTGTGTGTTTGTGTGTGTGTGTGTTCCATTTTCAAATTTCGTACATCACGGATTATTGTCCTTCCCTGCTTGCTTTGCCATGGGCCATGTGCCCATGGATGGTGTATATTGTATTGGTCGATAACGTGAACCAATCAAAAACGCTCTCAAAATGGCCGCCATTCAATTTTCCTCGATATATCAAATTATACATAACCCAAATGCGAATTCCCCCTTATTGCCACCCTCCAGCTTGGGGCTAATGCTGCAGGCGCCAAGCAATCGAATAATGCAATTGATATATATAATGTACATATTACATTTTTCATTCATTCACCTGACTTCATTTGGGTGCCAAGTTAATCCCATCTGGCAGTCAAGTTTTGAGTTTTCCATCTGCAGCAGTCTACATTTTCCTAACGAACTAAATGTGACCTTTAGAAGTTTGCACGTTGTGGTTTTGTTATCAGTTGTGATTTGTTACAGGTTAATTATGGGCTTAATAAAAAGACTATTAAGCTTGTAAACGAAAGGAAATGTAAAATCAGCTTATATTAGAGTTGTGAAGTCCTCGATCTTACGTTAAATATGTCACAAAACTTTATGTCAGATATGATGAAAATAATATTGAAATTATATTTACCTAGATTGTAACATCGTCTAAAGAGACTTTATTTGATTGAAGAAAAAGCCTACAATTTTAAAAACAAATGACAGCTTTGCAATGCCAATAAAACACTTTTAATAATTACTAACTTACGTTCTCAAATGTGATATGGATAAAAGAACTGTCCTGCCGAATGTATAAATATTAAATAAAAATATTCGAATAACAAACTGTCTGAAAGCTTAAGTCTACAATTTTGCACATATATAAACTTCAATTAGTATAAAAATTTAAAAAAATATATTATGAAATATAAAATAATATTATTAAATTAATTTCTGATTATTAATTCATGTCCATCAGTCTTTATATCTACTATAAACGCTTCGATCTTAAAACCCCTAAAAACTAAATAGAACTATAAGTATATAGTATACAAATTTGTATCATTAAAAATAACTTAAAAATAATTTCGAAAAATATACGGAAGCATTCTTAATAAATTAATATTGAATCATCAGTTTTGAAATGTTGATTAATTTGTTTTTTAAGTGTACAGCAGACGTAAATCATACTTTCTTTTTTAACTAAACGTGATTACTATTTGAAAATACTTTAAAGAGTCTAAGTTAATTAAGGCTTATCATTAGGATTATATAAGCGAGAACTATCACACATTGTATATACATATGTAAATATTTTTTTATTATGTGTAAATTAAGTAAATCAAACGTTTGCCTTACGAGACAAAACAAAACCGCATATTCACCGAGAACTCCGTCTTATATTTTTAATACTCTTTAAAAACAAAAATTATAATCTTTAATAATTCTTACAAAATCCTTTATCATTTTTTTTTCAGGCCTTGTCTAACTGCCTTCCAAAAACAAACAAAAGATTCACAAACGAATTACACACACACATCAAGGACATCTTCCATATCCCAAATATTTCTAAAATATCTGGCGTTTGTGATTTGTTAAAACCACGTTTGATTGTATTAGCTTAAGCTTATAAGACTAGATAAAATATTAAAAAAAAGAGCTAAAAAGCAGAAGCTCTGTTGGGCCACAAAAGAAGAAGAAGAAAAGGAGCAGCGAGCGAATTAAGTGTGGCATGAGCCATCAATCGGGACTCCGGAAACATGGTGATAATGAGTGTAGTGGGCCACGACCACCTGTACCCGGAGAAGAGAGCCGAGTTAAAAAGGTAAAGTAGATAAAACATTTAGTAAAATAGCTTATTTTATAACTATATTTAATTGGCACTCACGCAGATGACCGAAGGGGTGATAGACACCTTAAAGAACTCACCTCCATCTTATTTGAACTGGGCTCGCACGCTAAATCATCTGCTTGAGGATCGCGATGGTGTGGAGCTGTTCAAGAAGTATGTTGAGGAGGAGGCGCCCGCCTACAATGATCATCTCAATTTTTACTTTGCCTGCGAGGGACTCAAGCAACAAACAGATCCCGAGAAGGTAAAGCAAATAATTGGAGCCATATATAGGTAAGACCCAAAACAATTCAGACGTCTTTATGGAATGACTTAAGCTCGCCTTAACTTTAGATTCTTGCGAAAAAGCCAACTGTCCATTTCCGATGATTTGCGCGCCCAAATCAAGGCCATCAAATCAAATGAGATTCCGCTCAGTCCGCACATTTACGATCCGATGCAGCAGCATGTGGAGGCCACCATACGCGACAACCTTTATCCGAGTTTCCTCTGTTCCGAGATGTACATACAGTATATACAGCACATGTCCGCGGTCCAGGAACGCTTCAGCAGCAGCGGCCCCACCGCCTCGGGCAGCGCCGGCAGCAGCGGCAGCGGCGGCAGCTGTGGCAGCAACAACGGCGCAAGCACCGCCGGCGCCTGCGCCCTGCCGACGGCAACGTCCAAGCAACTGCTGGCCGTCGCAGCGGGCGGCGGCCTCGTACCGCCGGGCGTCTTCATCAATTTGCCGATGAACAGCGGTGGCGCACTGCCGGCGGGCACCTGCAGTGCCAGCGGCAGCGTCTACGGCCCATCCACGTCGGCCAGCTCCAGCGGTTCCATCAGTGCCACAGACACACTGCCACGCAGCTCAACGCTGCCCACGCTGCACGAGGACTCGGAGCTGTCGCTCTGTGATGATTTCGAGAAGGTGCACGTCGAGGGCGGCTCCGGCGCTCGGCCGCATATCGATTTACCCATGCGGCTAACGCGTGATCTTTTGATAGCAACTCAGAAACGAAGACTGGAAATCAGACCTCCCGGGTATGTAACTTGACACATAAACAATGGTTTTTATACTAGCACAAAAAGTTGGAAATCAATTACAAATTATTTCCTTACTTAACTTTACTTTAAAGTTACAGAAATATTTAATTAAAGAATAGTTACTTGTCTGTCTTCAGTTGCATAAACTATAATTAATAGCCACATATCAGAAAATTATTTGAATATTGTTTTAATAGATATTTATAATTTTATAGTAACATATTGATATAGTAGTTGTATAGAAACATTTGTAGAACTTTTAGTTCTTTTTAAATCCCAACATTAATTGCTGTACACAAGCTATCTTTATTATTCAAAATAAATAACAAATTTAAAGCATGCACATTATTTTAATAGATATATTTTATTATATGTATGTATGTGCTTTCATCTTTTATTTCTAAAAATACAATTTTCTTATATATAACATTGAATGAACACGCATTTAAATGCGGCTTAATTCCAAGGGTAGCTTATTGTTATTTTTATATAGGGGTTGTTTTTAGTTGGCATTCGCCATACAAAATGGCTAAAAAGCTGAAATACATTTGAGTTTAGACAGATGGGGGCATTTTCAGTTCGGATCGTCTCTTTATTTGATTCTCATGATTTTCCTTTTTGTTCCTTTTTATGAAATTATTATTATTTTCTGTTTTAATTTATCTATACTAGGCATTGCCAGGTAGAACACACTCTACTTAAATGTTCTTAGGTTTCTATAATAATTAAGTTGATAACTTTCTTTATTTCACATATATTTTTTAAAAAATGTTTTAATTTGTTTACATATTTATTTTCTTTTTATTTACATATGTTTATACATATATTTGTACGATCATAAAACGCACGAACCCACCCACATGTCCAAAAACAACAACAACAACAACAACTATAAAAACAATGCGACACTCACCGTAACGAACCCATCTGCACACACAACAACAACAACAACAACAAAAACCACAACACGGATTTATAAACATCGTTTTGTTTGAATTTCTAATTTGTTTTGTACATAAAAAAAAAAAAACAAAATAAACAAAACCAAATTTCTCGCCGCATTGCATGGATCCATCAATTATGTTGCCTCCCTACTCATATTATTTATGAATGTGCATGCGAATAGAGCTCATGGTTATGTGTATACCGCGAGCACCAACACATCCTTTGTACCGAACTCGCGCGTTGATTCGGAGAGGGCTAGCGTTAGCTCTGGCGGCCGCACCGACTCCGATACAATGTCGTTGTCCAGTTGTTCAATGTGAGTAGTTGGTTCACAGAGAGCTGGCAAAAGAGCGCAATACAAAGAGTAGCCACAGCTTTGGCTTCAACTGCAAGCGAACACTGATATCCATTTAATATCCATTTCTTCTTTCAGGGATGGCCGCCCTTACATTGAACGCAGACACAGCTCGACGGAGAGCAAAGCCATACGCCAAAGCGCCATGGCGAATAAGGAAACGAACAGCTTTCAGGTAAGAGTGGCAGCAAAAACATCCCTACTGAGTATATAATACAATTGGTTTAATACGTTCCTTCTTAGGTTATTCCCCGCACGCAACGATTACATTCAAACGAGCATAGACCGCTTAAGGAAGACGAACTGTTGGCTCTGCTGATACCCAAGTTGGAGGAGGTGAAACGCAAACGTGATCTAGAGGAACGTGCACGTTTGGAGGTGAGTTGTATATTATATACCGTAATGATTATTTACTATAATGATGAACTCTTTGTTATTATCGTAGCGCATGCCCGGTGCTGCACAGTCGAACAACGAAAGATCCAGTGCCAGTGATCGTGCGTTCGCTGATGCGATACGGGAAAAGTTTGCGCTCGATGAGGACAACGACCAAGACATTTTGGACCAGCATGTGTCGCGTGTGTGGAAGGATCAGACGCCACATCGTTCGCCTGGCACAATGTCACCCTGCCCGCCAATACCATCGAGAAGACGCACCGCAACACATGACTCGGGCATGGTCAGTGATGGTGCCATGAGCTTGAGTAAGTTTCAGCTAATATCATTCAAATTCATATCTAACATGTTGACATCTTTTGCTTGTCACAGGTGGACACTCAATGAAGCACTCAAAATCAATGCCCGATCCCAGTTCCTGCTCGAGGAAGCTAACTAATAAATGGCCTTCAATGAACACAGACAGCGGCATCAGCATGTTCTCAGCTGATACTGTCATGAAATACAAAGATACTAGGTAAGCTAAGCCACAACTTCATCGCTTACATATATTTAATTGTATAATATTTGTGCAGCTCCCGTTCTGGTTCAAGTACGGCCTTAAAATTGGAGGAAGCAAAACGAAGACTGGAAGACGAGCCGCGTCGCACTCGTCGCTATGCCCAACCGCAGCTACAACCCCATATGGTGGCCATGCAGCAGCAGCAGCCCCTAACCTCCTTCAGTAGTAGCAGCAGCGGCAGCAGCACAATGCATCATCATCAGGCTGTTGCGGGTCCACCGCCGTTGCCGATTAAACCGCCGGAAACAGTTGTGGTGTTTTCATTCTGCGAAGAGCCAGTTCCTTACAGAATCAAAATACCCGGTACTCAGCCGACCCTGCGCCAATTCAAGGACTATCTGCCCAGAAAGGGCCACTTTAGGTGAGCACCAACCAATTTTTTATTTATCAGCCAGAAGGTAACTCATTTTGGTTATCTTTTGTAGATTCTTTTTTAAGACGCATTGTGAAGATCCGGACAGTCCAGTGATTCAGGAAGAGATTGTTAACGACTCCGATATACTGCCGTTGTTCGGAGACAAAGCGATGGGTCTTGTCAAACCATCCGATTAATCTTAAGCGTAAAGTGTAGATTTTCTATTAAGCTAAGTTATGTATGGGCGGAGTTTATTGATGATGTATGTGTACGTACATCTTAAAGATACAACTTGAGAAGCTATTCCCAGAAATCAAAACTTAAATAGAACTAACTGTACATTCAATAGGCTTTTGCAAGCATCACAAAACTATTGTACGTGGGCGGGGCTTTGGGTGGGATAAGGGCGGGTTTATTGAGTACTGCTAGAGCTAGGGAATTAGGGAGTGGTCGGGGCAGGGTAGGGGAGGGGGCATTGGGGGGGGAGCAATGTGTTTCATAATTTCGTCCTTAACATCTGGAGGTATTTTTTTAAATATACGTATACAAAACAATTATGAATTAACACCGAAAGAAAAAACAAGTTAAAATTGATATACGATGATGTATGTATGTATATGGTTTAAGTCAAACAACGCGAATCGTATGTAATTATTGTATTTTGTATGTTTTACCATATAAACTCAACGAAAGGAGAACTGAGAATATCCGAAATTCGTTTAAACACTTTGTATATCCCGTACCATATTTTGGTGGCTCTAAACACACACACACACACAAACATATACATATATATACACACACAAACACAAACACACACAATAGAGATTATTAAGCACAGCACACAAAAAAATATTTGAGAAAAATTATTGTTCTATGGGTATTCCTGAATTCGGATTTGTTTGTTACTTTTTACTAACTATGGACTGCCTGCAATAAATTTTGTTAATATTTTTATAATGTGCATTTTATGATATGATGATATTAACAAAGTTCTATTCAACTCGACAAAAAATCAAAATATAATCTGTTTTATTTTTGTATAATCTATTAAACTACATATGGAACGTATGTACATTTGAATTTATGTATTTATATACAAATATACATATGTATTGTGCTTTCGTCTTTATTATATATGCATATATATACATAATATATGTATATGTATATATATATATATTTATATTTACCATTGGACAAATTTCTTTTGATAAACAATGAGTGCTAATTGCTCCAATAGTTGCATAATTGCTTAACACATTAATTGATTAGTTCTACTTTCATAAGTTATACAAAAAAATATTGACAAAAAAAAAAACAAAAATAGAAAATAAAAATAAACCATACAATAAATATTTTTTTAAGAAACTGAGCATAACCGCAGAATTATGAAAGTAATGCATACATTTATCATAGTGAAAAAACAATATTTTATTTGTGAGCAAAATGCATGTAGATTTAATAAAAAAAACAAAGTACATAAAATTGACATGTAAAACCGATTTTTTTATTCAATATTGTCTATATATCTAGGGGAAACTGTGATTTTCGAGCACATATAAGTACGCAAATATTTATATACATTTCGAAGCTGAATTCAATAATGCCCCTGGGCACCTAATGGATCGAAGGGTCCAGCAATATGCTAGACAGCCGTACAATCATCGCGCTGGCGATGACTTAGAAAGTTCTGTTCGTTAATGAAGGTATGGGTGCATTTGGGGCAGTGAAAGCGTCGATGTCGATTGCTGCCTGGATTCTCGTGCTCGCGCTGATGCGCCTTCATGTTGTACATTTGGGAGAAACGTTTATTGCACACCGGGCAGGCAAACGGTTTGGCGCCGGTGTGCGATCGTGTATGCCGCTCCAGGTGGGCTTTTGTGCGCGTCTTAAAGCCGCACACCTGACACTCCAGACGCTTGGACTCGTTGTCGTGTATCATTTTGTGCTTGTAGAGCGCCACTTTATGCACAAAGCGCTTCGAGCATATCTCACATTGGTAAGGCGTTTCGCCCGTGTGCCAGGCCATATGGTGTTTAAGTCGGAACTTTCGGCTAAAGCGCTCACCACAGTGGGGGCACTCGAACTGCTTGACGGGCTCGTGGTTCTGAAGGTGACCGATAAAACCGGAATAGGATTGTAGAGTTTTGCCGCACTGATCGCAAACATAACCGGGGAAATGTTCACGTTTCGTGTGCGCATTGTATGCGCGACGGCTACTAAATTGCTCGGGACAGCTGGGACACTGGATGTTAACCGTGTAGTCGCCGGAGCTGTCCTGATCTTCAGCATCGGATATAAGGTATTCGATTGTGCCGTCCATTTGATCCTCAAATTCGCTTAACATGTCCTTGTCATCCTCTCTGAACATTTCCAGCTCATCGGCCGGTTCCTTGCACTCATCTTCATCAATATCCGCTTCTGGTACCTCTTCATTTATAATTATCTCATTCTCAATATCTAATTCTAAGTCAACTGCCTGGAACTCCTCTTCCTCGCAATCGGAATTCTTTTCTATGAAATCATGTTCTTCTTCCGCCTCGCCATCCGCTTCTACTACCACCATTGGGTCCACAATTGTGGCCTTGACTGTTGTCTCCGCCAGTTCATCATCCAAGTCATCCGCGTCCACAGACTCGACTAACTCGACGCTTACACTCCCATCAAATTTTTCGACGTCCTCGACTTTGTGTTCATTTCGTGTGATTGCAGACTTGAAGTCCTTAATAACGAATGGGCTACGTATTAGTTCGAGGATTTCTTGGCGGAGTTTCCGTGCTATTTGTAGGGATTTGTGATAGCGCGATAATTTCTCGCAACATTTCTTGCAAATCGTCGAACCCACCTCGCCGAGAACATAGTTCGTACCTTTGGTACATTGCAGTACCAAATCGCTAATTAATATGGGCGGCTTTCCAATTGTTTCCTCGTGTATGTTTTTTGGATTGCGCACAGAAAACTGGCAAATGCAACAATTCATTTTAATCTCAACTGTTTTTATAAAATATTAAGACATTAAATTCTGCCTGCCGTAAAACATAATTGTTCAATACTGCTTATTCAGTGTTGTAAATTCCCAAAATGTTTATTAGCAGTTTCCACCACCAACTTTAATCGATAGATGTGCATCTAGTCAACAGAATTGAGTGTTCAAAATGTATCTTTAACTTTATTAAGCCTAATTGTAATAATAATAATTTGTAATAAAATTTACATTTTGCCGAAAGATTCTTAACTACGTCAAATCTTGAATATTAATCTTGGTGTTACTATCGCCGCACAGAAATTTTGAAATCTTTATATTTATCGGTTTCCGACAGGATCTCCCTTGTACGGTGATGATTTGCTCTTCCAAAGGTCTAGATTAATGTAATTGAAAATTAAAAAAAATAAATAAAATAAGAAATTGTCGCTCATTGCAAAAGCACAAAATAAATTTAACAAATTCACCTAATATATTAATTAATATGTTTTTATACATACCTTACATTTACCGTATATTTTTATAGTTCGTCCCGCCGAATCGACATCCATAAAACCAGCGCCCAGAGGCTTGATACACAGACCCTTACTCTCCATTTCTGATCTGACCGCATCGTACAAATGGACTGATAACAAATGGATTAAATAAAACTTAAATAAAGAAACTTATGTTAATAACGGACTGTGAACTTTTGCTTTTCGGCCGCGAACGATGGTCCGCGCGAAGAGGGTTTCACCATGAATGTAGACAGACATCATCATGTACAAAATATTTCCATCGGTAATCTCCAATTTCGGCAAACTGTTAAGCGCTTGTGCAGGCTTTAGAGTTGCAAAGTTTCTCACTTAAATCAAATAATGATATTTTAAAATTAATTTCACAGATAAATCACCACGTATTTCGGGAAAAATAAATCTTACGCAATAATGTTCGGATCGGAAAACTGAACGTTGAAATTTTCATTTTGGAAGAACAAAAAATTATTTTAAATTTGGTAAGTTAATTTAAAAACGTCTGCCTTGTATGGAGACTACAGCTTAACTAATCATTTATTTTGTGCCCAGGCAAGACGTTATGAACTTTTCCTATGTTACTTTGATTGTATTCAATGTGGATACACAAACCAGGGGCTCTAGTCCAAAGTGCCTGGCTGCCAGATACCCTGCCCACAGTCCCAAGCCAAATATCGTTGTATATATCTATAAGCAATCCTTGCTGAAACGGTTTATATGCATCAAACCAGAAAAATAAATATTTGTTGATTTCATAAAAAAGGGCCGGGTTACCCAAGTTTTGACAACTTGATTAGTCTATGACACAGATTTATTTTCACTTTTGGGCATCAGGAATACATATTCAATTTATGTTTACTTCTGTCGGTTAACAAGCATTAAACGAGGATCACAGGGCGTTCAAGTTCAAATAAAAAGGATTTGATTGTGCTCAAAACAAATACAATGTATTTAATTTATAAATTAGGTTTACAAAAAAATATGCGACTAATATCCCTCATCGGTTGTTTCGATCTCATAGTCCGCGTATTTTGTTTGCAAAATTCGTTTCGCTTCCAAGTGATCTGCTTTGCCAAAGCCCTTGTATAATGAAACAAAATCGTGCATATGAATATTAGGTAGAAGAAAGTCATAATTGAACGTACTTGCGAGAATCCGTAAACTTTTAGGTGCTTCCTTTCCGGGGCGTGCTCAATGCGTCCACCGCCGAGGCACTCAGTGTCTAAGCCGGTCTTTTTGCAAGCTTCCATGACGCGTTCATAAATATCAGCTAAGAGAGGAAACTGTAGCATTGGCAATAACCCAATTTTAAATTACATATAAATGAGAGGGCTTACAATGATATTCACAATCAGCATAACCACGAACTATATTTTTTTCGGTTTCGGTGCAATCTTCGCTTCCAATGACTTTGATGAGAATATATTTAAAAATACCTTTGCCCTCAATATCTACCAAAGGTACAGCTTGCAGATCTTTTTCGGTCATTTTGAGAAATCGTTGTCCTTAAAAATCATACATTATTAAGTATCAGTGTACGTCATATTCAATTACAACGCTATTTTCAGCTTACCGCTTCGACGAAAAGCAGCTCCTTTAAGCAAATTCTTACACACAGATTGCATTGTTTCTAGAGATGATAGATATTGTGATAGTTCTACTTATAACACTTATTAATATAAATTGTAACTGCGAATTTCGAGTATTTCGAAAATTTACTGTGACAATTTATTCAATTAATATTTGACCACAGAGAAGAGTATTTTTGTTAGCTTAACTAAACTTCCAAACTCTTGTTAAAAAATCCAACAAATAGGCAAAATAGTATATTTTAGAAGAATTATTTTCTGGCTCTTTTTTATACCACATCGAACAACTGTGACTGTCTCAATCTTAAAACAGTGATTTGACACTTTATTTTACTATCTTTGGATTTACTTCATTTAACTAATCAAGTTTTGACCACTTTAGCAGCTTATGTAGTAATCACTGTTAGGAAAAAGTGAACTTTATGGTGTTCATAAGTTCAAATTTCTGAATCGAGTCTATCGCTCACGAACTAATCATTCTATTTATTTTTTAAATAGTTGAGTATCTTCTCAAAAGAAACTAAATGCACCATAATACAGGATGACTTAATATGTTGCTTAATAACTAACAAACTAAATTAAGAAACATGTTTGATTTACCCGTTCCATTGAAATTATCTTGAACAATATGAGACAGCTCTAATGTTAATGTAAATGTTTGTCGCTGTTAATAAAACAGCTGATGACATTTCTGTGTGTACAGAATCGTGAACGATAAAAAAGTTGGTGTCTTTAGCCTGAGGAACGCATAAATTTGTAAAGAAAAACTTATTTAACTAGTGTATGTATAAGAAATGAACATTTTAAACTGATAATTATATGAGAAACCATTAAAAAGACGCAACAGCTAACGTTTAAAATGAGCACAACGCGTCCGTTTTGTTTCGTTTGTGGCAAAGTGAAGCCTGTTGGTGTCTGTCAGCTCATTGAAGGCAAGTTGAAAGCGCAAAGCTAAAGAGCTCAATAGCAAATACTAAAAATAAACATACACTATTTTAGGCTGCATCGTACCTGGCACATTCAAGCCCATCAAAGACATACTCAAGTACTTTGAGAAGGTTATCAATCAGCGTCTGGACCTAACGCCAACCTCAGCGGCTTGCAGGGATTGCCTGGAGTACTTGTTCAATTACGACCGGCTTGTTAGAAATCTGAGTCAAGTTCAACGTCAGATAGCCAATTCCTTGCTGAGCTGTCGCAAACGTAAGTCGACGTGTTCGTCTCCCAAGAAGGATGCCATAAAACCAAAAGTGCAGGAAGTTCAGCTCCGCTCAAGAGTTTTTGAGAATGAATCTCCACCGTTGTCGGCCCAAAAAATGGTCAAGCACGAGCCACAAGAGGTTGAGTATGCCGAAGAGGAGCAGCAGGATTTTGATGAATTGAGCGAAAGCCCGCCGCCCATGGATGACTCGGATGGCGACGATAATCTGGATATTCCTTGTCACATATGCGGCGAATTGTTCTCGAATCAGGAATGCCTAGAAAAACATATTAAAACAGACAATTGTCAAAAGAACGAATGTGCCACCTGCAACATTTGCGGCATTAAGGTCAAGGACGAAGAGGTTCTTGATCTGCATATGAATCTACACGAGGGCAAAACCGAACTGGAGTGCCGCTACTGCTCGAAAAGATTCTCGCACAAACGCAACGTCTTGCGCCACATGGAGGTGCATTGGGACAAAAAGAAATATCAATGCGAAAAGTGTGGCGAACGTTTCTCATTGTCGTGGCTCATGTATAATCATCTGATGCGACATGATGCCGAGGAGCACGCACTCATCTGCGAGGTGTGTCATCAGCAGTTCAAGACCAAACGCACATACAAACACCATCTTCGCACCCATCAAACAGATCGGCCGCGCTTCCAGTGCACAGACTGCGATAAATCCTTTGTGGACAAATACACGTTAAAGGTACACAAGCGTGTTCATTTGCCGGCCGAAGCGGCAATAGGCCCTGCAGAAAGTCACTCAATCAACCAATAACCAGCCCAATAATAAGTAGTTTTGTTTATTTAAATTTATGCATCCTTTAAAGTACTCATGTATCACTAAATGCATACATAGTTTATTTAAAATACCGCTGATTTTTCGTTTGAGTGTCAAGTTCGCTATCTTGATGCTCTTCTAGCATAAGATATCCTATCATAAGATGCTCTAAGAATAAAATATCTATACATTTTAAATATCTTATACGTTAAATTAAAGAAATAATTTTTTTTTTGTACAAACATCTGTTATGTAAAAATTAAAACTCATTCAGAGTTATTTTATGTAAAAGCATCTTCGAGGTACCGAAGATTAAAAACCCTTGGACACACATCCACAAATATTTCAACATATAGAAAAAATAGTTTAAGCTGTACTGCCAGTCACAATTCATAATCCATATATGAGAAAAAAGGTCAAATGAAGAGATTTAAATAATTACCTGCTAAATTCTTTTGACACTTTCATAAACCCGAGAAATCCATGCAATAAAACGGCAGATGTTCAGGCAGCCAGGTGACATCTGTTTGTCCCAAAGCTACCTGCTTGGCGAAGGCGATCGTTTATATAGCCGGGCATCGTCAGTTCTGCATTCAGTCGGGCATTTAACGTACGCACGTCAACTCTTTTGAAATGGACAAATTATTAATGGAATTAAATGTGTGCACTGAATTAATTGCCAAGGGCCAAACGGCAAACATCGCTTGGTTGAATCGGTTTTGTGCTGAATTTCACAAGTTCGCAAGTAAATTCAAAAAGTATTTGGCGCCTATGAATAATTTAGAGGGCAACAAAAAAATCTATGTGGAGACAATTTATTTGTGTTTCACCCAAGTGCTCACCTGCATCACACAATTGGAGCGCACTATTAATATTGAAAGCACGGTGAGCTCGGGACAATTGCCAGAAGCCGGAGCGGGACCTCATCTGCTGCTAACGAGGACACATTTCCTAGATCGCATTGAATGGTGTTTGCGACGCCTGCAGACATCTCTGCACCAGCTAGCTGAAGAGGCAATTGTCAGCACAGTTATTAAGCTCGAGGATTTATCCTTTGTGGAGCTATTGGACTTAGCGCTGGATAAACTGGAAACCCATAACGAAATTGTGGAGCTGGAGAGCAAAAGCTGCGTGGACTCTGAAGTGGATCTTGCTGAAGAGCACGATCAGCTGGCCAATCAAGTGAGTTACATTATCAGGCATGCCCTAGCCTTTGCCAACGTAGCGCTGGAATCGGATAAAAAGGCTTTAACTGCGATTTGTGAAACGGTTATGGATGAAAGTGCCAAATTTGAGCGGAATTTTATGCATCATAATCCCGGCGAGCGTAAACTGGAGGCGCTGTCTCTGCAACGCGCTCTCTACTCCTTGGAGACGTACCTCAACGAAGCTCTCTTGCGCCTCATCTTTGCCAGTCTGTCCGATTTACAGGAAGTATCTCTCAACAGGCTCAAGCACATTTTAAAGAAGTCTGAAACCTCGAAAGCTGTGGAGCAACTTATATCCGATTTTGATAACAACATGGATCGCATACAACAGATTGGCGTATTTGCCATAGCCTTTACGCCGCATGTTAAGACGAAAACGATCATAAGGAGTTGCCTGGCCTCACTGGAATCCTTGGATGCTAGCATTGTGCCAGCATTTCAACTCCAGACAACGCCCTCAGCTGAACGTCATGCCGATATTTTGGAGCATCATTTTCGGGAGGAACTGATGGTTTTTCGTAATGTCATTCACGAAATAATTGACAGTCGGGCGCTGATCGACAATTACTTGGATATATTGGCCGAGAGCATTGACAATGCGAAGACATTTTATCCGAAGGGACATTTACTGCAGGTCGCCCAAATGGGAAATGTGTTGTTTCAACATTTTCAGCTCAAGGTCAACCATCAGGAACTAGTGAGTATTGAAAAAGGCAAGCGTTTGTATTTGGATTTTGTTGCCATTTTGCGCGAATGTCAGGCTTCACTTGAATTATCCGTTCAGGTAGATATTAAACGAATTGTGAAACGCTTGAAAATTCTATACTCGATTTTGGTAAAACTGCGCGATGTTTTGGACAGAATATTTAATCAGGTGTCTGCTTGTAACGGTGAAAAATCGCTGTCTGTACGAAAGCATTCATTTGCTAATCCAGAGAAGGGAAATTTAACTGTTAGATGCCAGAAGACAATGTCCTCAAATTCCTTAAACAATGAAAGTGATCTTATTAGTTTTCAGTTAACGGAAATTCTTCGCTTTTATTAAAGCTTGCATTATATTTTGAAATATAGCACTCTTTCCTATTTTTATATGTAGTTATATTATTTCAGTTATAGTTATACATTTCAAATAAAAGTAATTATAAATGAAAAGCTGTTTTTATTTACTTAAAACCAATTTCTGCCTAGTCCTTAATATAAATAAATTGATTTTACCTAATGAAATCCATTAATTGCAACTTCTTATACACATAAGCAGTAAATATTAAATCCATAAAGGCTAAAAATATTTAAATACAATTGTACTAATAACATTGCTTGCAATGGCTAGGTAACTCTACACCCTACAGAGCTGCCAACCCAACGGTGGTTAGAATCGATAGACAGAAAGGCAACCGTCAATCGAAATGTCATCGATTGTTTTGCAACACTGTGTACAAGCAAATGAGGTATCTAGTAAAGGTTGATTATTAAAGTTAAGAAATCTCTAAAAGTGTTACGCACTCGCGTAATTATTATCATATCGGTCCATCCCTAAAACAAACTTACATCCCTAAAGCTAAACGCCGTTTTTTTGTAAACATTTCCCAAGAAAGGCCACAATTAATAGGAGACCATGAATTCATGCTTCTTTTGCGGTGCCGTTGACCTAAACGGCACGGCAAGCTATGAAATGCTTACAGCCAAAGTGCCCTCTTCACACAAAGCGGTGTCCTTAGTGCTAACACATCTCGCCAACTGTATGAAAGCGGACATAAATCTCAGTCCAAATACAAAACTCTGTCCAAGATGTTTCAACGAGCTGGCGGAATACGACACTATAATGGTGAATCTAATGGTTACGCAAAAGAAACTGACAACGCAGCTGAAAGCGGCACTAAAATCGGAATACGAAGACGATGGCCTTGTTGAGGAGTTGGATAAGGCCGCCCAAGACGATGCCGAGGCAGAGGCTCTGTTTGAGGAGCTAGTCAAGGAGGACGAAACTGAAATGGACATCAAGGAAGAATACGATGACGACGATGATGATGATGACGAGGAGGAGTTTTTATGCGAAGTTAAATCCGATGCTATCTCCATTAAGATGGAGGACGAGGCTGACGATCAGGGCAAATACGCTACGAAACGTATCAGACAAGAGTGTAACACTTGTGGCAAAATATTCAATGCCAGATATCAATTGCAGAAGCACATTAACGAGGAGCACAACAAAACACAGGCCCATGTTTGTCCCATCTGCGGCATCATACGCCGTGACGAGGAGTATTTGGAATTGCACATGAACGTGCATGAGGGTAAAACCGAGAAGCAGTGTCGCTATTGTCCGAAGAGCTTCTCACGACCCGTCAACACGCTGCGGCATATGCGCATGCACTGGGACAAGAAGAAGTATCAGTGCGAAAAGTGTGGACTGCGATTCTCCCAGGACAATCTTCTCTACAATCATCGGTTGCGCCACGAGGCCGAGGAGAATCCCATCATATGCAGCATCTGCAATGTCTCGTTCAAGTCGCGCAAAACCTTCAATCATCATACCCTCATACACAAGGAGAACCGGCCTAGGCATTATTGCACCGTTTGCCCCAAATCGTTCACCGAGCGCTATACACTCAAAATGCATATGAAGACACACGATGGGGATGTCGTCTATGGCGTTAGGGAGGAAGTGCCGACGGATGATCAGGTGGTCGAGGAGCTGCAGGTCGATGTGGATGAGTCCGAGCAGGCCGTCACAGTAATTATGTCCGACAACGATGATAATTCAGCCGGCTTTTGCCTCATTTGCAGCCAGAATTTCGAGAACAAGAAGGAACTTGAACATCATTTGCAATTTGATCACGATGTCGTTTTAAAATAAATAGCCTTAAGAATAACATCCCCTTAACATTTACATTTAGTATAACTTTCAATTGGAATTATAAGTGATTACTAAAACATATAGTGTTTATGTATATGTCTATCGTATTTTTTCGTAGGCTTGATTAAATTCCTGTCCTACCACAGCACGCTTCTAAGAAATTTCATATTTGTATAAACACCGAATATTTTAAAATAAACAGTTTGACTTAATAAAATGTGTCAAATTTTATGATTTTTTTTATAGGTATCGAATCCTAAACCAAATTTGGTCATTTTACCACTGGTTGAAATATATGTTGTAGTTAAGAAATCAATGTAATTTAAAACCATATTCGCATTAAAGTTAAGCAGGAGAAAATATAGGCAACAAGTTTTTGGTCCACAGTTATCTAGGAAATTGTCAACGTCTTTCTAATGTCACAACGGATATTTAATCTGACATCCGTTTTTTCCGTACCTTGGGCACGCTTTCCGACTCGCATATATCCAATACATCAGCAATAACCTATATAAAGCACACACAACACACATACACATACACACACACAAATAAGAAACAGTTTTTAAGAAATGCTCACTTTTAACGTTTCAAATTGTTGTATTCCGACTACGTTTATAAAAAACTCGTTTAAGCGAATTTCAAACTTAAGCTTATTCGTTCTCCTGAGAACGCAGACGACCGTTGGGATTCGTCAGGCGCACGGACAGCTGCTTGGCACGCTCAACAATCTCCTTGCGTTTCTTTGATGAAACGCCGTGGGCGATCTCGCCGCAGTAGACGCGGTTCTGCATCAGCAGCACCTCCAATTCGCGCACATTGTGGACGAGGAATTTCTTGAAGCCCGTGGGCAGCATGTGGCGGGTACGCTTGTTGGATCCGTAACCGATGTTGGGCATCAGGTACTGGCCCTTGAAGCGACGACGTACTCTGTTGTCAATACCCTTGGGCTTGCGCCATTTATGCTGAAATGCCAAACGAATCAGTTAATATTTATAGCTATTGTATATAATTTTATAGAACTCACCGACAACTTGGCATATCGATCCGACTGGTGACGGATGAAGTGCTTGGAGCGCTTCTTAACGATCTTGGGCCTATATGCTGGGCGAATGGTCATTTTGGAGCTGCAATTTCAAGATAAAAAACTCTTATTAGCATATGATTTTATTGTTGTTTCTTGTATACGCGAATGTCAACAAAGTTTTTTGGGTGTAAACACTAAGAAAACATTTTGTTTAATTGTAATTTTGGTGTTTTTCACTTTCGGCACTAATCAACTGCAGTTTTAATTCAACAGAATTTAACACTTAATTGTGATGTTTAAGAAAAATATAGATTTTGGTAAATGTACGAACCGCTTATATGCTAAGAGCACGTCAAAAAGAGAGAAAAAAGACGTGAAGTTGGGCGCGCTTGACAATTGTCAGCAGCGACAGTGCGACCAGAGCTGTCAACTTAAGCTTCCGTTTGGCATTCGAAACATGTCATACATGGTTGACATGCAAAATATTGTGTTTCAAATAAAATTTATTCTATTCAGAGCAGCACGTTAGCTTTGTAATTTATATAAGTTGATTTTCAAAATTTAGTTTAATTTAGAAATGTTAAATTGTGTAGTCTAGTTTAGTATAAATTCACCAATCATTGCTATATCCGCATGATATTTTGAATCGAAAAGTTGCCTGCAGTCCTAAAAATCGAAGCAAAACAACAGTTGTGTATTTTCGGAGAACTATCGATTAAAAATAACATATGAAACAGCAGTGTTGTCGCCTTATCTGTTAGCTCAGATGTGTCTACGATCTATTTATAAATATACAATTGAAGGAAGCAAATTTTAAATAAAATTTTATACAAGAGAATAGCGTAAACTTTCAGCGACAAGTATTTAGTGCTGGATGTCAACGGCGATTTCACATAAATAGCTATGCAAGACACTTGACCACACTGGACGCTCGCCATAAGATATCTCGCTCTTTATTATATAATTAAGCGAATTTAATGTGAAGGCAAGACCATAACAGAAAACAAGCTAACAAGAAGTGTGCATCTAAGGAGCTACCCCGCCATAAACAATGGTAACAAGGTAGCAAATGCGCGCACACGACGCACATGCTTTACAAACGACTACGACGGGCAGCAAAATGAAAGCCGAACTCGTTGCGGATTCGGACGGCAAGCCGCAAACGACAGCAACAGCTGTTGCCGCTAGCCCTGCGAACATCTTTCTGGATCGCTTCTTTGGCGCTTTTCAATGGGAGGAGTTTGCGTGCGGCTGCGGCTCGGCATTTGTCAACATCTGTGTCACATATCCCATATATAAAATAATATTTCGTCAAATGCTGCACGGCGTCCCAGTCGGCTCGGCCCTGTTGCAGCTGCGCCACGAGGGCCTCGGATTTCTATATCGCGGCATGCTGCCGCCGTTGGCACAAAAGACCATATCCCTGTCCATAATGTTTGGTGTCTTCGATGGCACACGTCGCTATTTGGTTGAGGATTATCGCTTGAACGACTATGGCGCCAAGGTGATTGCCGGCGTTGTCGCGGGCAGCGCGGAGTCCCTTCTGCTGCCTTTCGAGCGCGTCCAGACGCTGTTGGCCGACTCCAAGTTCCATAAATATTTCTCCAATACGCAAAATGCGTTTAGGTGAGTGGCTTGCCCAAGATTTCTATACTATTTACAAATATATATATTTTCCAGATATGTAGTACGCAGTTATGGTTTTCGGGAACTATACAGAGGCATTGAACCAGTATTTTGGCGAAATGGCTTGTCGAACGCATTGTTCTTCATGCTACGCGAAGAGGCCAGTGTTCGTTTACCAAAGAGGGCAAGTATTTCTATTTAAAAATTTAAAAAAGGTGTCGAATTAATAAACTCTATATATTTATATTATGCAGAAATCGGTGTCGAGCAGAACTGCACAAGAATTTATAGCTGGCGCCGTCATTGGAGCCAGTATCAGCACATTGTTTTATCCGCTAAATGTGATTAAGGTGTCGCTGCAGAGCGACATGGGTCAGTTGAAGGAGGGCAGCTGGCATGCATGCAAGCGTATCTATCGGGAGCGGGACAGTCGTATTGGTAACTTTTACCGCGGCTGTGCGTTCAATACGGGTCGCTCCTTCATTAGCTGGGGCATCATGAATACAGCCTACGAGAACCTTAAAAAACTAATAAGTCAGCGGGAGCTGCATCCACAGCCTTTGCCAATGCAATTCTCGAAGGGCAAGTAGAACAGTACGTTGCGGGGACATACGGGCGAACGACGTTACGGGCTAACGTTGAGCTATGTGCTATGTATTACGTATTACGTAAACTATAACTAAACAAGTAACTAAATAAGCTTAATGTATACACAAATGTTTCCTTCTGCCTTTATAACTAGCAAATTTTACGTTATAAGTCATATTTAAGTGGTTTTCGTTACGGGTGCCACGTTTTTTGGCACTCCATTTATGTTTCTCATCCGTGACATAAAAGCTGAAAGAACGATCTATATTTGTTTATCACATAATCCACTTAAATCTTTTTAATTTGGTAAATGCATATAGACTGTCAAACCGAATTTTGGTTTCGTGTTTAAGCAATCACGAATTGAAGTCGGTTTATTGATAAAGTAAAACCAACGAAATCGCAATGCAAGGCCAAAAATTGTAAGGCTTGGCGTGAGTACAATACTTGTGAGCATTTAAACAACCTAAAACAACACACACAAAACACAATTAGTTAATTAATAAATCTGTAAATACACAAGCATGCATGCATATATTTCGCTATATGTAAGTGTGTCTAGATATGGACTTAATTATGTTGTTAATGTATATATATATATTATATACTACTTGCGTGATGTTTACGAAATTAATAAACTTATTCAATGTAATTGATAATGTGTTTAGCTTTTGGAAAGATAAAAGGAAATAGACAAGAGACAAAATTTAAAATATTTTGGAATTTAAAATGTATTTTGTAAATAATTGGCTTTGTAATAAATAAAAATATATAAATTATAAAAACTATTTTAAATTTGATTTATAATAAAAAATTCTAAATGTAAACAACTAAATTAATATAATATAAAATTTATATAAAACATGCAGATATAGTTTCTGATTCAAGCCAAGCTTCTTTCAAAATAACTTAAAATGAATTTCATTAGTTTATATTGTATATTTTTAAAGTTTTTTGTTTATATTTAACTTTGTATTATATATTTTAGATGCGTTCGGTTTGAATCATATTTAAATTATTTTTTTAAATACCTTTGCATGCATTTAAATCTTGACCCTAAACATCTTTTAAGTTTCCCCCATTTTCCCAACAAACAAAACCTCAATATTTTTTTAAACATATTTTTTCAGCATATTCATTTATATTTATCAGCATACTAAGTACATACAAATAGTTAGTGTCTACAACTAGAGTAACTAATAATAAATTATTTACAAGAAAACTACTACACATATCACAAAGACCATTCAAAAAGAGGGCGGGGAGAACTTTAACTTTAATCTAACGAATCTAACGTTTCTTGAGCGAGCTGCGATATCGCTGATAAAAGTCCTCCATGGCTCTGTACTGTGGCTCGAGTAAGTCGGGAATTTCCTTGTCCAGCGACGCAAAGTAAATCATTTCGACGGAGCAGCTGCCACGCAGCTCCAGCTCGTACTGGCGCAGCTGCTGAAAGAAGCCGGAATTGGGTCGCACCTTGGGCCGTATGGATTGGACGTGTGTGTAGGCTTCCCGGAGACTCATGCCGCCGTATTTCATCAGATAGGCCAGGCACAGCGAGGCGGAGCGACTCACGCCGGCCACACAGTGCACCAGGGAGCAGCCGCCACTGAGACGCACTTCCTCAATCAGATCGGCCACCTCGTCGAAGTGGGCGGCCAAATTGACCCCGGCCCGATCCTGTGCATTAATCCGCAGATACAAAGGACTGCTGACACTCGACAGTGGCGTGTCCGGCAACTCGGGCGCCACATTCACCACACAGCTCACGCCCAGCTTGTCCAGGTGGGCGGGCACCACGGCCGCGGCGCCGCACAGGTAAAGATGGGGCGTCAAGCGGGAGATGCCCGGATATGGAGTGTGCTCCTCCGGCTTAGTTTGACTGCAAGTGGAAGAAAATGAAGGAACATTTTAATGACTTCGTAAAAAAATGATTTACTATTAAATTTATATTGGAAAAAGAAAAAAATATATATAAATATGCAGTATTTAATTTGAAAATTCAAGTACTTATTTTATTTATTTAACATATTAAAAATATCATTTTTTTTTAATATTCTAAATTTCAAATAAAAAATATTCCAACCAAATATTATGTTCTAAATATTTGACAGCTTGTTTCTAATTTGGGCTAAACAAAAAACTTATTTAACTCAATTAGTCACCGCACATCCGCATACCCTATATTATATATACCCTAAAAAACATAATGTGTAGCGACTAATTGTTAAGTATTTATATTTAAAGCCTAAATGTTAAGCAAGGTAAATAAGCTGTCAAAAGTATCAAAAAACCAAAAACGAAAAGAAATAAAGAAAAAACAAAATTTTTGGCAAACTAAAGACGTAAATAAAAAATTGTGTATTGTAAATAAGTTATTTTCGCTATATTTAAAAAATAAAAATATATAATTTTTAAACGCAGTTTCACCCCCGAAAAGCTTTTATGAATGGGCATTAACAATACTTTTTTTCTGGTTTTTTGGTTTTGTTTATAAGACAAAGCGTATTTTTCTTGGTGATCTATGTGCGTACGTCATTGTTTTTTAAGCACCCACGTAGGATACTATAGAATAATAAACATTTGGAACGTACAGAAAACATATGTCCCTATTCACATAAATATATATATACATTTATATATATATTTATGTGTAGATACGAATTTGTTTATAATTAGTTGGTTGAGTGAATTTTTAATAATGCGCATTGCAAAAATAGAATTGATTTATACAGGTAAATAAAGAGATCATTTGTTTTTGGCAAATGTTGTTATACATATACAATATATTCAATATATAAAAAAATATGTTTATAACTTATTTATAGTGTCTAACAAATATGAATTTGAATCTATATTAACGAATTTACATTAATTTGACTTTAGAGCGAAATATGATTAGGGGCCAAATTTTAAAATAAAATCAGATATTTTTTCAAGCTTAGTCATCAGAAATATCTTTTAAAAAAATAATATTTAAATTGGCAATATAACAACATAAATCAATAATATACATATATTTTAATAATTATCAAAATTAAAACTTTTTAACGCTTCTCGAGAGAGCTATGACCATAAAAATAAAATAAAAAATAAAAATAATAAGCACATAAAATTTAAACTCGTTAAGAATAGAAGTAAGAATTGTTCTTTTGATTATCAAAAGCATTCGATAAATGGAGTTATTTAGAAATTACTAAAAGTCACAATCATTGTGAAAGCCAATCTAATAAATTCAATTTATTAAATTGATTTTAAAGTAAGAAAGCTTTTAGATTAATTAAGTTCTAAAACACACTCGACAAAGCGTTTTTAAAAGAAAATAAATAAAACATGAATATAAAATACTTAACACTAAAATACTAATAGAATTATAAAAATTTTTCTAATAACTTTTCCCACATAGAATAAAGTTTACATTTATGTTTAAGGATCTCCAGCATTAAACTTGATACTTTGATTAATTGGCTGGCTTTGAAAGCACTTTAACTGGCATATAGAAAACAGTTATAGAATGCCTTAAAAAAAGCTGCTGTTAAAAACCAAGCCAGTTGGCAAGTGGCGGCATGGCCAATTCGATTCGATTTGGCCGTAAGTGCTGACAATACGCTTGACAGCTTCATTCACACCCAAAGCGGTCGCCGCGGAATGTTAATGTAAAAGCAGCGAACATCAAACTAATTTATTTATAAGTTCAATGGATTTTTGCCTGGCGACATTTCGTCGTCATTAAATAATAATCACAAATTCCGCTGGCACGCGGCCAATATTAATCATCGGACACTTTCACTTTGACCGCACACAAAAATATGCTCACATCTGTATGTGCATACATATATACATACATATATGTATATATATAAAGATCTAGTCGAAAATTCTGTATTTATAAAATTGCCTGCCGTGTGAAAAGTATGAAATATATATTTATGTGAATATTTCGCGCATCGCGACACAAAATGTGTTTGTATGGGAAGAAGGAGCGAAAAATAAAGTAAAATGAAATGCAGAAAAACAATAACAAATTTTTGGCCTGCTATAATTAAATGCAAATTTATGTTTTTGTTTAATGGCGGGTAAAATGAGATTTGTTTATACCCTCAGTGCTGTTGACACTCAATTAAATCATGTGATGACAAAGGGAAATGGGTTAATGTGATAATCAGATTGAGTTTAGCCTTGTAGAATTTTCCCAATTTCCCAGTCTCCCAGTTTGCAAACAATATAAAGATTTATTTTTATCCACACCTGAGCGAAGAATCTTACAATGCGGATAAACAAAAAATGTAAATAAAATAGGCATTTAAAATATGCACTTCAAGGTTAAAAACATTGCCGATTTTTAGCTTTTCTTTTCTGTCTGTCTCGATTTTGACAGGCATTCGGACAGAATAGACAGACCTTCGTCTGCCTCGAAATGAATAATGTATTTGGTTTTGCATAGCAATTATTGTGTCCTTGAATTCAATTGTCAGAGTCAGGGCTGTCAATAATAAACGCCAAAAACTATGCAAAAAAGAATTTCATAAAATATTTCAAAAATAATATAACAAATATTTGCCGCTAATTAACAAAAAAATATATTTGCTAAACTTTGACAATAGGTCTTTAAAATGAACAATACAAAAATTAAAAATATATAAAAGTGAAACAATTAAATACTAAAAAAAATTCTTACATTTTTAATACTTTAATGTAATTTGATAACAATATTCGATTTTGCTGTCACTCCTTTTATTTTACTATACCTTTATTATTAATATAATACATTTTTAATACTATATTTTCATACCAAACAGAGAATTCTATCAAAATTGTACACCCAATCTAATATAGGGCACATTTGTAAAGGTATTTGCCATGGAATTTGGCACAGAACAACAAAATAAAATTGTGTGCATTTGGCACAATTCAATGCAGCTGAAAACATGGCCATATGTTTTGTTAAAGACCCAAGGCATATAGTCACACATACACACACAGTCTCACACACACACTCATTAATCCATTAATGCTTTTGGAAGTGCATACAAAAGTTTGAAAAATGAGCTATAAATACTTTGAAGCATAATAAAAAGGAAGTTCCTCTTGACTTTAAAAGGCATTCAAAGAGTTTAATGTGTTCAGGTACTTCAAAAAAAAGCATAGATAAATTAATTAAGAGTAAGCAACAACTTTTGTTGAAGTTTTTTTTTAATTTCAAAATAAGACTATTAACAGGGCTCGTCAATATCTTTTTAATCATCAAAGTCTTACCCGAAAAAAATAAGCTTTAAAACTTATCCAAGGCAGTGTAAAGAAGTATGAAAAAACACAAACAAAGGCTCGAACCAAAACCAGGCTTACAATTCTAAGCGAATGGCAAAACATTGGTTCGAGTTGAAAACCTAATTTTGGAATGATTTGATTAAGCCAAAAATGGTTGCTTTAAAATGTTGCCCAAAGCACAAAATGTGCATAATAAAAAGCTTAATGATAGCTCCAGAATGATATTTAGTCACGCATGCCCAAACCTAGTATAAATAATAAATTAAAGGCCTGTCAGCACACCCACAAATATACAAAGAAAACAACAACAAATGAAAGCGGAGCGAAGTGCTTTACAACCCATTTGAAAAGCTGGAAGCTTGGGGTGAACCATGACATAAGCGCGACCTTGACTTGAACGGAAAAAAATGTATACTAAAGGTTTAAACAAATGCACTTTCTTGGGTTAAGTTTTGGGTGGGGTAATCACAGGTGTATGCAAATTAAAAATACTTAATGTGTGAATGACTCACCTTTTGCATTCGTGGTCCTTGTCCGCGACTTGAGTGTCGGTTAAAACTGCTTTTGATATGTTTTGGATGTCGTCCACAATGCTTCTGAGTTTAGTGTTTTTTGTTTCGCCCACTGCTGACAGGCTAGCTGGCAAATTGGGAATGGTAATTAACTCTTGCATGTTTACGAGTCCGTTGCCCGATTCGCGCCACAAGTTATAAAAATTCCACAAATTCCAGAACGAATATGTACTAAGAACAACAAAACAACTATTTCGTAGCGTTTGAATTTTATTCTCGTGGCAGCGTAAACAACAGATTTATCTAATTTTTTTTGTTTAAATTGTAGCGCTCGGCTGAATTTTCTCGGGCGACGTGCAAAAGTCGACTGAGTCACATTAGGCGCTAAACAGCAAACACAATTCGAAATATTTTCAGTTGTACCGTTTGGCGTAAACAGACGTCGTGGTGAGTTCGCCAGTGCGTAAGGTGCTTTCGGTTATTTGTGGGTGTGGGTGTGTTGAATTGCATACAATTTTTTACCTGTAGATATGTACTATATAAATATACATTAATTATACACGGCACACTACATAGAAACGCAGTTCCGTGAAGTCTTGCAGTGAAAAATTACCTTGTTAATTATATAAATACAATGATTTTTCGGATTTTTAATTAAAAGTGTTTTTATGTATTTATAGCATCTAAAAGTTTGAACCCTTTTGTGTTCATATTTTCCACAGAACATTATATACAACCTTTGCCACTTTAACTGTGTGCTTTTATTTATTTTAAATATTTAAAAAATAACGCAATTTCTTTTATAAAAAATGTACGACGATTTCATTGGCTTTGAATTATAACGTTTATTTCTTTTGACGTTGCCAGATTTTTAGCCACTTAAATACAATTGGCATTTAGGCACAACTATTTCTAGCAAACATGTTTTCACAATTATTGAATTTGTTTTATAATGAAATTTCTTTATTAAAATTATTATTTAAGTCTATTAAATAACGAGTAACGTAAATTTTTTAACAGCTCTCTGTTAAAATCAGAGTAGCTAGTGTTCAAATGTGTATACTACTGTTAAAGTCGCTGTTAAAAGCAACAAAAAAAACCAGCTGACCGATGCCCGTGTACAGCCACAAAAATTGTGAATGAGACAGAGAGAATATTGGACGGTCTAGAAGAAGAGCAAAGCGCGAGTTTCTTGTGAATGAGAGAAATAGCAGCAGACGCCAACTGGCCCCGCAAACAAAACTAATTTACTTTGCACAATTTTCAATAAATAAAAAACGCGCAACATGGGTAAGGAAAAGTCGGGAAAAATGTTTAGCATTGGCGATTTAGTGTTCGCAAAAGTGAAGGGGTATCCAGCATGGCCAGCGAAGATCACCAAGTACAACAACAAAAAGTACAATGTTTACTTTTACGGGACTGGGGAGACAGCCAATATTAAAATTGAAGATCTTTTCACCTATGTGGAGAACAAGGATAAGTTCGCCAATATCAAGAACATGAAACGTGCCAAGTTCAGTGAGGCCATTGATCAAATAGAAAGCGCTTTGCGTGGTGAGGATTCGGCACCGATCGAATTGTCCAACACCGATGAGGCCAGTGAGGGCGCGGTTGAGACGGCGCCAGTAACTCCTGTCTCAGAAGCGGCCACTGCGCCAACTCCAACAACAGTATCGGACGCAGCGGCAACTGACGAAGCAGCTACTGAAGAAGCAGCAACTGGTGAAGCAGCAACTGAAGAAGCAACAGCTGGAAAAGCAGCAACTGAAGCGGCAATAGCAGATGAAGCAGCAACTGAAGTGGCAGCGGCTGTACCAGCAGCAACTAAAGCAGCAACTAAGGCAGCAGCTAAAGTAGCAACTGTTGCTAAAACCACTGTGGAGGCCAACGAGCCGAAACCGCGCGGGGGCGCAGGGGGTCGCAGGGCCAGGGCTCCACCTCGTCATGTGGATGGCGATACGGACGATACAGGCACGGATGCAGTGGAAACGCCACCTCCCCAGAAGAAACGAGTGCCACCCGAAGGCATAGGCGCCACCAATTCGGCTAAGAAGACCGTGAAGAAATCGAAGCCAACGGCCGCTGTAACGCCCATGCAAAAGCGTTCACGCCAAGTAAATGTGAGTAATTTTTTAATAAAATAAATGCTAACAAATCTCTTTAATTTTAAATGCTGCCAGATCATACAGAATAATTTGTTAATGGTATACATGCCCACAGCCAAGTGCTTGGGCATTAATATCAATTACAAGAAGCCTGCCAGCTTCGACAATGTCGCAGCTGAACAGGCCTGGCTCGATAAAGCGCGCAAAGAGGCTATCGAATTGAAGCTAAAGCTGGAGTCAGGACAAATCGATCCGGAGTCCATGCCAGAACGCATTGTCATTGAGCCCGTGCGCACCGAGATACCCAAGCAGGAGGCTGTCCGTTTCATTGAGGAGCTTATCGAGCAGGAGGATGCACTCTTTATGGAACGTGACTTTATACAGCTGTCCCAGCAGCTGCGTGAGTGTCTCGGTCTGCGACGCGCCAATGTTGGCAGATGCCTCGAGATTCTAGAGCAGCTCAAGGAAATTGAGTTGAATAAGTTGATGTTGTTGCGCAATCCGGAATGTGTGGATATAATGCGTAGATTACGTCGCTACGTTGGCAACTTGGAGCTATGGAAGATGGACATATCCGATGAACTGGAGTTCAAGGAGAAGGCGCAAATAATACGTAAAGTTTCAACAAACATCTACGATTGCTTCAAGGCGCTCTTCAATCCCGAGCCCGAGCCCGAAGAGAATTTCTGGGTTGAGTTCTGCGAGAAAGTCAAGATCTACAAAAACTACACAAAAAATATCAATGATAATCTTCGCGTCTCGATGAGCGAGCGCAGTTACGATAATCTTGTGAAGAACAAGGATGACGGCCCAGCGTCAAAGAAGGTAGCCCAAAATTGAAGAGCGCAGGAAATGGCGGTTTTAGCTGTTCCATAAATCTACGTAAGGTAAGCATATATCAGAAATATACAACTACAAAAACAAAAAACGAAATTAATGCGATTTTTCTTCCGCTTTACTTAGTTAATTTTAAGCTTAAAAAACCTCGCATATGCGGGAAGTTAATGTGAAGCCCCGAATCCCAAACACAAACCACAATATAAAAGTATGAAAAAACCCCCGTAGAATTGACACATTAGCCAATTAAACTGGCTGTTTGCTATTAGTTGTAATTGCATCTTCGGGCGATTCAGTATGTTATTTCACCCACGGGCAACATGTCTGAGAGCTGCATCAGCAATCCGTACACCATTCAAATCAATACACATTTAAATACAATTACATAGTCTATGTGTTATATATATGTACACAATTATGAATATATGTGTATTATGATCTATTAAAGAAAATAAACTCTTGACGATATCTAAATGTGAAATATATAAATATGTCTTTTTAATAAAGAAGTTAAAATAATCCTATTAGAAAATTCTGTCATACGTAAAAGGAAATTTCATTTTGCAGCGGACAATTGGCGAAAAACATAAATAAAATCTTATTGTTTTTCTCTTAAATCAGTTGCAAACTTGTTTTTCAAGCTTGACGTGCAATTATTATGTAACGCATTCAATGCATATTTGCAAATTGTGTGTATACTTGAAATCGAAGGTCAACATATGGAAGGGGAAATTAGCATCCAACCCCTATATATGGCATTGGGGAGGGTATTTGGACATGCGTCAAAATGTAGGAGTATATCAAAATTTATATGTATGTGTATTCCTAATCGATATTAACTGTCAAGTGTAGATAAATCAAGGTGAGCTCGTTTTGTCTCTTTCTATGGATATGTATTATATAGTTACCATGGAAACAATCCCTTTAAAAATTATATTTTGTATTAATAACTTTTTTCTTTCTTAATATATCCTTACCAAATTTTGTAATTCAGTAGAATTCTAAGTTCCCAGCGTATTGCAAATAACAAAGTAGTTTATTATACACAAAATATATTTTATTAATCAAACCAACCACTGGTTACCTCTTCCCTATATCCGCCAGGATATAGATATATATATATATGTGGAAACTTGACGAGTAAAAAAAAATCATCGTTTAGATGTAACATTTAACATTTGCTAGTTCTTATACATTTAGTCAATATTAATGGGTTTGCTCCTCTTGCCGTATGTTCGGTGATTCTCGCACCGTGGTCTCAGTGCAATTGCGTTTGGCCACATAAGGGTGACCTTCTGCACGTTTGTTGGCACCCCGCGCTGCCAGCTGCTTAGGCGTTTCCATTTCTTGTTGTATTTTGGTTCTCGCCATCTCCTTGTCTGCCTCCGGGCGGCGATAGGCAGCCGCATCGGCGCTTGCCGCATCGTCGCTTGCCGCCCTTTGGCGACTTTCCCTGGTCTGCTTCGCACGCCTTTTGGAGCGATCCGTCAACTGGTTTTCGGATAGTTTTAATGTCGCCAACATGCGTTTCTTCATGCGTCTAATACGCTGCCGCATCGCTGATGTGATGGGAAAGAGTGGCCACACTTGTTCTGCGTTGGGTTTGTTGTTACTTTGCTGTTTACCCTGTTGCTTCTTGCTACAGCGTTTGCTGCGTCGCAGCGGCGCATTGTCTTCGATTAATATTTCAGGCTCTATGCAGCTATTCACGTCATATTCGATTTCCGAATCCAGCGCTAACGGATCAACATTATTCTCATCGCAATTGTTGTCCATTTGCCGTCAATTAATGAAATGATTCTTGTTTACATTTAGAGTAAAGAATGGAAGGCAACATGGCATATGTGCGAGCTGAAACGCACGGAATTGGGCCATTAACATGTGGTGCTTGCATTTTACATACGCATAGTGGTTTTTATTCTTATGCACCGGGATTCTTTATATGTATGTCAATTGGTCACTTAACTTTTGTCGCCCCGTGTAAAGTGGTTGCTCATTTTTTGATATCGGATTTTTTAGCAAGTGAAGTAAAGCATAGAATATTATTTATATAAAATGTAAAATAGTACAAAAATGTATCACACAAAAATGCATTTTAACTTTATATTAAATTAAATATTTTATGTACAACATTTTGAAATGGTACTTTATACATTTGCCAGTGTTCACTGTACAAATTAGGTTTTTGTGCTACAAATTTGAGGTCAAATTATTGTAATTCATGTATGTTTTAGTTAACGCCAATAGGAATTAGTTAAAAGCTAATGTTTTTTCTGTATTGGTTAATTGACATTTATTAAATAACGAGCTTAGCTTTTGTATATGTTATATATATATATATGTTTCTTATATGCCTTAAAATAGATTATAAACCCTTTTCAATTGGTTCTGTTGCAATCTCAATCCTTTTCCTTAACATCACCAATGCCCTCGGGCAATATGGCGAACATGGCCTCCGATTCGGGCAGGCAGGGCGAATCGTAGATCTTGCAAATACGTGCGTCTCCCTTTCCCTTGCGTAGATAGAGGCGTGTGGTTGATGCGTGCGCCATGATGTGGCCGCCAATTGGCTTCTTGGCGTCCGCTACAAACATTGAGGCACCGCCATCCACCTGGGCGGTCACCTGATTGGTTATAACCACCGCCACGCCAAACTCGTCGGCCAGACGCTGCAGCATGCGCAGAAACAGACCCAAGTGATTTTGACGCGCCGCCAGCTCACCACGGCCTATGTACTCAGAACGGTACAATGCCATGGCACTATCCACAATGATAAGGGCGTATCTGCAAGGCAAGATTCAAATGAAAGGAACGAAGATTGAAAACCAAACCAACTTACCTTGATTCGAACATCATGCCTGCTGCCATTTGCACGAGTTTCGTCTGCTGATCTGTGTTGTGGGCACGCGCACACGCCACATTGTCCAGAACATCCGCTTCCTCCATGTTGTAGCGTTGCGCAATTGCCGAAAGGCGTTCCGGCCGGAATGTGCCCTCCGTGTCAATGTACAGGGCCTTGCCCTCGCCGCCGTTCTGGCTGATGGGCAGCTGGCAGGTGACGGCGAGTGTGTGACAAATTTGCGTCTTGCCGCAACGAAACTCACCAAAGATTTCGGTAATCGAGCCCGTCTCAATACCGCCGCCCAGTAGTTTATCCAGTTCCTTGGAGCCCGTTGTGAGCATCACAACTTCGGAGCGCATTTGATGAAAGGTGCGCGCACTGGTGAAGCTTAGAGGCACCAGCTTGGACGCTTCGCGCATTATATGATCCACCTTAGACTCGCCCAGGCCCTTGATGTTCAGCAGCTGGCGACGGGTCGCGTAAGTAACGGACTCCACCGTATGTAAGCTGGCCTGCTGCAGCAGCTTTATGTCCCTGGGATTTATGTTGCTGCCCTGCATAAACATTTACAATAATATAAATGCATAACAGCAATTGGTGCAATGTTGACCACTTCACCTGCAGTTTGAGCACGTCCAGCGGCCCTGCGTCCTCTTCATCTTCGGAGACGTCGGCCGTGCTGCCCGTGGCCAAATCCGGTTGCTTTTGAGCTGTCCGTTGCTTTTGCTCCATTTAACATTTAACTACAGGTTGTATGTCAAGAAACTTTTGCTTTGACTAAATGTCTTTGAAAATTTAAAAATTGTTTGCAGCTAATTTTATAAAATATGCGCGCGCTTTGTTGTGAAATGTCGTAAACATTTTTTTTGCCATTCGCATTATCAGAGCACAGTCAGCTGTTCGTGTAAGCCGTCAGACGTGTATTAAGAAGAAGCAAAGAAAACGTTGGGAGAGAAACAGACAGTACCGAAAGAAGTAATTACATAAAAATAAAAGATTAAAAAAACCGGCATTTACAACGTGTTTCGGGCATTTACATTAACATAAACAACTGAAAGCCGTGCAAGAGCAGCAACTTAATCTTGAAGTCGTTAACAGAAGTATGATAAATTATCATTACTTGGATGTGCAACTGTAAGTAAAATTAAAGAGCGCAAAGTAAACCAACACACGTGCTTGTTGTTGTGACATGACTGAGCTAGTTGAGAGTTACCGACTTGTGGATATCCTGTAATCAGCTGCGAGTTAGCGCAAAATGTAACATTTCTCGCAGTCATAAAGTTATTAAATGACATTTGTTCACACAACGAGCTGTACTTCTTCCCTTAAGGATACTTCTATTTTGGAAAATGCATTCGTGAAACCAAAAATAAAATATACCCATTTTATAGTGCTTCTCAAATAGTTACATATAATAATTTTTTGTTTATTTTGTACATTTGCAGGAAATTTCGTGATTTTGATAAGGTTGAGCTGACTCCCATTTTTTTCCGGGGCTGTGTTCTGAACTCTTTAGAGAGTTTCTTTGGCGAAATCGGCGGAAAGACCACATTAGAGATAATCAAATTCAGCGTCGATCAGCGTCGGGTTGTTTTCCGCGTGCCAGAGGAGTTCTTCGAGCGCACGCGCACTGCAATCACACTAATTGGCTACTACCAACAAGTTCCGTGTCATTTTCAAGTGTTGGAAACTTCCAAGGCGCCGTTGGACTTTCAGAAGGAGATCGGAGAGGGCGACGACTGGTGTGAAGAGGAACCGATACCAAGAGATTGTAAATTGTAAGCATGGCATTCTCGTATTGTAAGGTCTTTGGCAAGGACAAGGTGATCTTTGCCACCAAAGAGGATCATTCGACGCCCAGTTCCATAGAGCTGCCGCCGCCAGAGCCGCCCCAGGGTGTGATT
This sequence comes from Drosophila lacertosa, assembly GCA_004143845.1. Taxonomy (NCBI): domain Eukaryota; kingdom Metazoa; phylum Arthropoda; class Insecta; order Diptera; family Drosophilidae; genus Drosophila; species Drosophila lacertosa. The sequence continues at coordinate 102,094 of SCDZ01000138.1, forward strand.
ACTAAAGATGGCAATATCAATTGGAGTTGCCCATGCTTGGGGGGCATGGCAACGGGACCTTGTGGCGTTGACTTCCGGGAAGCGTTCTCCTGTTTCCACTATAGTGAAGCGGATCCGAAGGGCTCCGATTGCTACGAGGCGTTCCGCCAAATGCAGGACTGTTTTCAGCAGTATCCTACAGTCTACAATAAGGCGAATAGCGGCGATGACGATGACGATGCCCTTGGCGATGTTATGAATTCGGAGAACGGAGGTAGTGTAAAGGATGTGGATGAACTCTCGGGCGGCGCTGGTGCCGCGGCAGCGGCTGTAGCGGACTCACAAATATCCACCAATGCCATGTCAAAGGTTGAATAAAATAAATCAATAAAATAGTTGCAAACTTTAAATCTGACGAAATTCTATTGGTTTATAAACGAAATCATATTGAATCAGCTGACTTTTTGTTCCATTCCACTTCACAGCTGATTTTGGTAGGCAACAATTGTTGCATTCTATTTCACAGCTGTTTATTTTTAAATAAATAATTAAAACATTTGTCTGTTTTTTTCATTAGTGTAGACATTTATTGCTTTCATTGACCAATTTTCTGGTAAATATTTAAATTTAAAGTATTTTAAACTACCTATTCAAACAGAGTTGCAACTGCTGCTTAAGTGTGCAGTATATTTGCTGTTGGTATTTTCTTCTAGTACATAAGCGAAAAACATCTGCGGCAATGTTGCTGTTGAATTCGGTCGATTAATAATCGACCGACCACCGCAAGCAAAATATAAGAAAACTTGTGAAAACTGTGACAAAAATGTTGTTAAACGCATTGTAAAATGCTTAATGTGTCCATAAATTGCACATGTGCAACGCTAAAACGTGAATTCAACATTAAATCTGTGCAAAATTTTAAAGTGCAATAGTTTTGTTTCGAGTCCAAGTGCAATTAAAACGCGCTACTGGACATAACACATAAATAAAAACAAAAGCAAATAACCTTGTGGCAATCGCTTGCAGAGTTCGAACGCGCTACAAAATCGAGTAACAAAATAGAAAGTCCAATTACCAACAGCCGCCAGTGAAGTGAGTGTTGTGCAAATTGATCTTCATATCAAAGTGTATAATATTCTCAACGGCAGTGTTAATAGTTCGAATTTCCCAATAGTTATATTCTTAAAAATCATTTTCCGTGCTCAGACAAAAATATACGCACACATCCATACAATCTGTGATACACACATACGCAGTTAAGTTTTGGTGTGCATACGAAAGACGTGCGGAAGAGAATTTGAAAAAATACAAAGTAATTCAATTGGGATAGTTTTTTTTTTAATTCATAAAAAAATCAACAACAACAAACGCGGCAACGAAGAGTCTCAACAGCAGGAACAAGTTCAACTAACAGGAATCCCCAAAAAAAAAAAACCACTACAGTGATTAGCAAGTAAAGGGAATAAAAGCGAAGTTAACTGCGAGCATTTCATTTATATATTTGAATGCTGCTGAGGCTTTATCATTTAATAGAAAATGGTCTCGTTAATTGATACGATCGATGCGGCAGCGGAGGCTCAAAAGCAACGAAGCGCCGCTGCCGCCGCCGCTGCTGCCGCAACGTCGAGCGTCAACGTCGCTGGAGCCAAGTCGACGTCAGCTGCTGCTGTTACTGCAGGCGCTGTCGCCTTGACTGCCAGCGGCAAGCCTAAGGAGAAACGAAGGTGAGTTATGGTCACCCTAACAATCATTCACACAACCCCACCACCCCACTACAGGCTAGACATACTAATAAAAACGACAAAATCAGCACTCCTGCCATGTGATCTGTCGGATGGGCCGTTCGCGTATTGCATAAGCGTTTGCTTTCTTTTTTTCTTCAGCTGCTGCTGCCGCTGTTGCTACTGCTGCGTTGTCGTCAGCGTCAGCGTTAGCGTCACAGTTGTTGCTGTTGTTTTTGCTGCGCATATTTTAAATAGGGCTGAGGGTTTTTTTTTTGCATTGGCGTTTTGTTAACTATTCACCGTAATTACACGCCCTTATGATAAATTTGGGTTTTTAGCTTTGGGTAGGTTAACGGGGTTACCATTGCGACAGCTGTTGCACAAAACGTTTTTCTATTGAACTTCAAATATATGTACATACATATCTGCAAAACATTTTTATAATCGGATTATCATCATAGAGCTGTCATGGGAACAATCTATCTATTATAGAAAACCAACTTATTTTTCAAAATATTGTGCTTTAAACTACCAACTAATAAGGTAATTATCCCTTAACAAATCTGCAATATGTTATAAATACCAGAGCCCTATATCATATGCTATAGGAACTGTTTTTTTATCGGTGAATATTTCTTATTACAAAGATCGCTCGCAAATTCAAATGCTGTTAAAAAATTTCAATATGATAAACAGACTTCTTTAATAGGTCCAAGCTTTGCTCTGCTTAACATTAATAAATATATTGAGGTTTATAAAATAATAAATGCTTTTAATAATAGATTAAGAAAATCCAGCTTTTGAAAATTCTAATTTTTAATATCGAAAACACAAACAAATTCTAAAAATAAGTATTTGCATCCAATCCAATAAAAATGTGAAATGCAAAATGCTGATTATAAATGCAGCCATTTTATATATCCGACATACACATACTTAAATGCATATTCGATTGTACATATGCAGTTCAATAACAACAAAAGATTTCTACGAAAAAATGATTGCATTCTAATTAATGATTTAAATATATTTTACGATATCTCAAAAAAGAAAAAACAAACTTATATACTCTTGCATGTACATTATTCATTTATATATAGGCAACTAATTATTTTGAAAATGCTTTCAATCAATTCGCTGCACATTTCATGATAATTTGAAAGTGCCGCCTGCACAAAATGAGAAAATCTATTCTCTTATCAAAGTATTTTTTATTTTTTTTTATATATTTATTTATGTAGCACTTTAATTTTTGACACGTGTTTGATGAATCAGTATATTAACTAATAGATTCAACAGGTTGGTTATTGGGGGAAGGATTGGGGAGAGCTACATTTTTTATACATACATTTAAAAAAAAACTAAACGTAATCATTAATCACTTTCGGCTTTTGCATTTGCGATAATTATACAGCTTTGGCGAAGGTAGACAATAAAAGAGAACGCGTTGACCGAGACCTTACCTTGAATGTCAAAAGAAATAAAACAAAAAAAGGAAAAACACTAAAAAAAAAACACAATTCCAAAGCAAAATTGCCAAATAATAATTATTAGGCGATCTAAGCAAGTGACGCATGTTTTGAATGAATCTTATCTTTAAAAAAAAAAACAGTCTGCCAACAGGAAGCTTATCGGCATATCCTTGACTTGTTTTGATCGAACCTGCCCCCGAGGTTGGGTTGGGTTTTGTTTTCTATATTTAGACCAATGCATTTTGTTTTTTGTTTTTACCTCTTCTCTGCTCCGCTACGCATTTTTCTGCGCTACGTTTATTTTTATATGACCAAAATGAAATAAAAAGTAAAACCTGTTGTGCTCCCAGCAGCAGCCGCTTAACCAGTTTTTGTTGTTATTGTCAGTTTTGTTTTATCAGTTTGTTTTGGTTTGCTTGTTTTTTATTTTTATACCCTGTACCCTTTGTGAAAATGATAAAAAAGGGATTGCCAAATTGTGTTAAGGAAGTAAATATACATATATGCATTATAGAATCCCTCATTTTTATTAGCAAAAGTTTATGGTTTTATTTATAAGCACAGACTGGTATACTTTGGCCTAATACATTTATGTTAAAGGAAAGAGTGTTAGAACTATTTTTTATTCATTAACTATTTCTGTGTTTAGGCTCAATCTATTTTTGTGATCTTCATTGCGAAAATCTGCAAGTCTTACTTAAATTATTGAAAATCGCAGAGAAGGGCTTTTTTTTACCTAAAAATGTATTAAGCGTGTTTATCACATCATTTATGATTTACTTACAGGGTAGTATCTACTGTAGAATCTGTTTTGACCAAAGCTTAGTCACATGTTTTTTGTTTTTGTTTTTTTAGTTAATTTATTTTTGTTTGCCTGCCCTTTTTGCCAGTTATTTTGGCCGTGTTTCCGACCCGCCCCTCAAAGTAACGGCTAACCATTTACTTAAATGATTTACATTGTTTAAGGCACATAAAATGTAAAGTTTATGAGGAATTTATTTAAAATTTTTCGTTACAAGAAATATGCAACATTTGCATTAAATTGAATCATTTTTTTTTTGTTTGTTGGCCTACGTGACTTAAGTTTGGTTGAATTCGCGGCTGAAAAGCGTTTCGAAGCTAAGGAAAACCGAGCAGCAAGTTTTCCATGTGCACGAACATATGCTAAACTGGTTTCTCGCATTGATTAACTTGTCTTTAATTTGTTTAATCCCGAATCGCCAATTGATAGCGACAGCTATGGCAGCTTTTGATAATTGTGCATGTTTGTGTGTCTTCAAGCAGAGATAAGTCGCGATCACGTGTTTAAATATAAAATATGAAATATCACTTCTTTTAATAATCGAGTTTTTAATTTGCGAGTCTTACAATAAGTTAATATAATTAGCAGAAAGCTACAAGTTTTTGTTTTAATAATTAGGTTTGTAATAAATTTGTTTATAAGTAAAGTAAAGTTTGAGGCTTTAATGACAGATTTATAATATGAGAAAAGATAGACAAAGTTTTTTATTTAATTGTTCTCCTTGAATTGTTTTTAATCGCTTCTGTTCTGAATACAGAAACACCCCCATTTTATTCCAAAAATTTTATTATCACTCAATAAATAAAAATGACGTGAATGAAATAAAAGGGGCCGCCAAAAATAAAACTTTTTTGAATACAGAAGGTTAGAAAATCTTTAAAGAGTCCTAAAAACGTTTGTAAATAAAAATATTTTAGTTATATATAAAAGTATACTTCGTGCAATCGTTCACTGTATTATCATATAACAATTCCTTTGCGACTCACGATGCCATCACTAGTCACGACCTCGTTGCGCACTTGGCTGTCCGCTCGATTTGATTTACTTGCGAGACATCTTAACCTCGATTTAAAATTAAAAAAATTTATAAAATACTTTATTAATGCAGCATATTTGACATAGATTTATTTAACATAGATTATTAAAATATAATCAACTTATTGGCTTTTCAATAAATATCGGCTTGGTAAATATGCATTTTATCAGTTTACTGCAAATTTGAGCAGTCAAATAGGAAAAACAAATAAAAATAGTTGAAAAATAAATGCATACAATATTATTAAACAAATGCTTAATGTAATAACAGATGTAATTAAATTAATGAATATTAATTGAGTTTCTATTTAAATGCCTAAGTCTTACTTGTTAATTTGACTTTGACGTCAGCAGACACATGTATTAACTATTAAATACCCTTACTTTGTGGAGTCTTAGGGGATTCGGGGTTAGGATGCAGTTCTTTAGAAACTTGAGGCCTTTTAATATGGATCACATATAATCTCACATTTCGATAAGTGCATTTATTAAGATGGCGAACTTATAGGATAGAATAGAATAGGAAAATGAATCGAAAATTATTTATCAATATTTTAAAGTAATAAAAATATTATGCTGTATTTATTTTATATTTTAATTTTTTTTAAGGAAAAAATAGTTCTTATTTATATGCAATTTTCTATTTAATCTGTTGCTTATCAATTTTTTAGCAAAGTTTCTCAACGTTTGTATTTGATTATTTTTATTTTTTGATTTGAGCATGGTTTAGTATAATTTATTGTTTTAGGTAAATTATATACATATATTTTAAACTCTTCAAAGCTTTTCATTTTTAAGTTTTACTTTATTAAATAGTCATCTTTGTTTCCATTCACACCAATACGCTTATCTCCTTATTGATATAATTCAACTATTTATACTCTTCATTGTAGCTTGTTTAACACACATGTGTCATATGCCCTTCAGTACTCCCATTTTCTTATTTTATTCGACTGCCGATATGAAAATTGTAGAAAACAATAAATAGAAATAGAAACTTTGTGTATTTCAATACCAATGCAAGGCGAACGCATAAAATTTAACACAAGCTGGCTGACGAGCACAATGTAAAATATTTAAATGATATGCTTTATTGTTGTTGTTAAGGCTGTTGTTGTTGTTGTTGTTGTTAGTGTTGTTTATTGCTGCTGTTGTTGTTGTTGGTGGCCGCGGCAGCCTCTGTCTGGCCACGACGACCTACTTTTTTGCGCAATCGAACTAAAATGTGACGACATTAGCGGGGGGCTAACAGCGGAAAGGGGTGTGTGTCTGTATGTGTGAGAGTGTGAGTGTGTTTATTTGGTTTGTGTATGTGCCCATGTTCCGTATGCGCTGAAAGCACGTCGTTGTTTTTGTTGTTTTTGGCTTTATATTCATATAAAAATAAGCATATGTTGTTGTTGTTTGCCTTTACACATTACGTCTTAAGGCCTGAGACAAGCTTCAACAAAACTGTTGCCATGCAATTGACAACTGCAGCAGCCGCTTAATGCGTATTTTTTTTATATTATTTGTATCTGTGTTTCTGTGTCTCTGCCACTTGTAGATGTATGTGTAGCTGTAGCTTTGTATCTGTCTGTCTGTGTATCTGCTGTCTGCTCTCTGTTTTGATTTTTTGAATTTTTTTCTGGCCGTTTTTTCGTTTTATTTTTTACCATATGCAATATTTTTCATTCTGTTGTGATAATCTCTTTTTCTGTGCCTTTTTTTATTTTATATTTCTTGTATTATGACAGGGGGAAAGTAAATTTATTGTGGCCGTGTAAAATATCCCATAATTCTCTCGAGTTGCGCAAAATCACAGCTCCCAGGCAGATATAAATATGCTGCGGCTGTTGTTGTTGTTGTTGCGGGCATCCTCTTAATTTGTTGTTGTAATGCCTATGGGCTGGATTTTTAAATGGACCGCGTGTTTGGTATAAAAGAAGACTTTTTATGTGACCTCATTTCGATAAACGAGAAGAGATCGCAATATTTGCAAGTGAGCAAAGAGAATTCGGACTGAAATTGTAGGCTGTTGTAAATATGAAACTGGGGATGATTTAATATTTAAAGTATAATTTATTTATTATTTATTAATACTAATCTATTGTACTGATAACAATTATTTATAAAGCGTTAAATCAGGGTAAACAAATATCATAAATAGGATAAAATAAACACCACGTACATATTTATTAAATATGTTAAGTACCATTTACTAATATTAACGCTTTAAGTGAACGATAACATATTTTGATTTAGATAACATAAATTAGTTGCTTATCTAGTTCCGATTGGTTTTTGCATTATTTTTTGTTAGCTTAATCGAAACTGCAAAAAAAACAAGGCTTTCATTTAATACACATTTGGGAATCGAATTTATGAAATAATTTTATGCAAACTTAAAGCACGACTTTAACTTGTCGTTGAAAACTAAAAATATACCTTAATCGAATTGAAATTGTATGTAGAATTAAATATCTATTTTCTTATAAATAAAAATAAAACAATATCTAAACAACGATAATCTCATACATTTTGTACTTTAAGTATTGTTTTTTTAACTTTGTTAAATTGCTCAATTTATGTAAATTCGTCCACTGTCGACCTTTTAAGTTCAATTCCATCGTTCCGCGCTTATCTCAAGCGGAAATTTTAAAATTTTTTGATCGTTCCAATTCACTTTCAGCCTTCCACGTTTGTTTCTAGCTTAAACTAGATTGAAATTTGTTAACTTAGAATCTATGTTTTTCTCAAACATGGAACTTGACGGCCATTCAGCAGTTACCTGTTGTTCGTTACCATTCAGCAATGGAACTTGTTGGCCAGCTCACAACAAGCGGCAATTACTTAATAGCGCCAAGTGCTCGCTTACTGTTTTTTTTTTGGTTTTATTTGCTGCTTATCTCGTTTCACTTTCAGCCTGTGTTTGCCGAAAACAATGCAAATATTTGCGTTTATTATCAGAGTAATGTGGGGTTTTTGGGCTGGCATAAAAACGCTGCCAATTGGCGGCGCGGGTCTCTTGCGAGCTGGCCAGTTGGACGGCAGCTAACGGGTTTTTATTTTTGTACTTGTTGATTTGATACTTTATTTGATTTATAAAAATTTAAAACTACTGCAGTTTGTGCGCGCTGCGTATGCAAATATTTTGCGACAGAGTCCTTCTAAGATAAGTTAAAAAACAAGAGAGCGATAATTTGTTTAACTTTCGTTGCGCTGTAGAGTATGCAATGCAAAAATATAAATGTAATTAAAGTAGGTCTGCTTTTAATTACATTACGTTTTGTATTATACATTTATTTTTTTGTTTATTTGCATTGCTTTTAGCCCGTTATGAGTGTCTTATCTGGTCTGGTCAATTCGCACATGAATAATTGGCCTGGCCTGGTCTAGCAAGCAACGTATTTGGGCTTTTATCTTATCAACAGCGGCTCATGCTCTGACTATCTCGCTCTCTCCTTTGCACTGGCTCTCTCTTTCTTTAGCTATCTCTTGTGCTGATAACGACTGATAGCCGTTGTTAATGTCTGGTATTTAGTACAGCGTTTTCACTTCAACGTTTTGTGAAGTTCATTGAAAGCGTTTCGCTCTTACTAATTGCAACTTTGTTGTTTGGGATTTTCAAGGTATACACGGCGAGAAAAACTACGTTTAATATGAATGAAGTAGTATTTAATTTACTTCATTTTGTAGCTTGCATTAGTTTTGATTAAAAGTACATATAAATAAGTTTTGTATATCTTATTTAAAGTTGTGTTTAAATGTTATCTTAAACTACTTCACTACTTGCACTTGTTAGCTATATTTTCTCTGAGTGTACATTAGTATATAGGTGTGTGTTGTTGTGTGTGTATGTGTGGGCGGTTTTGCTATCAGTTTTGATATTGCGATTTCGCTGCCAACTCCTATAAATATGAATTTCATGCTATTAGAATTTTCTGTTCATTTCAAATATTCATTACAAGCGGTTGTTTTTTCTTTAATATTAAAACCAAAAAATAAATCAGTGCACAAGCACAAGTGTGTGTGTGTGTGTGTGTTATGGCTAATGGCCATTAGCAAAACAAATCAAATATGTTTAATTCGTGCAATGGCTGGGAAAACTGCGATTTTCCCTGCAGCGAAAATACTTTTTACGGCGACGACGCCAATTGTTTCTACGAGCCCGATGTGAAACCCCAACAACAACAGCAACAAAATGCGCCCAATGGGCAACTTTATGGCTGTCGGCCCATCAATGAGCCAGCTGTAAATTTCAATAATGGCAGCTTCTACAATACGCCAGCGCCGCAAGCTGCCTACGCCGGTGGCGCCCTGTACAACAACTCTGGCCTGGAGCTATCGTCGCCACGGTATCATCCCTATCAGCGACAGTCCAACGACTTTTGTCAGTTTCCAACCGGCTATGGCCAACAGTCGGCCAGTATGTCCTATGCCCGGCCAGGTTTGAGGCTGCTCAATTTGGCCACACCGTGTCGCGGCAATCAGCCCTGGGGCTATGAAAATTGCTATGGCTATGCACCGAGTAATCCCGAACCCTGTCAGTTTTCACAATTCGTGGATATCGAGGATTTTATGTAAGTGCAGGGTGTACGAAAATATTTAAATGTGATTGGGTAAATGTTAGTCTGTAGGGACTTCATAACAAATAAAAAGCAAGTAACGTTAAATGTCAGCCATGCCACGCTTATCACACACACGAAAAGAACAACAGTAACAACAAAAATATCAACTAAGTAACCAGGGTGGGCGCACATCTTATCGCGCTCAGTGTACTTTAATTATATATGTATTAGACATATGTATGCGCTTATTTATGTGCCTACCGTACAAGCATATATATACATACATATATATATTATGTACACATATACATAAAATGAGCGCGAGCAACTGGGAATTTGATTAAATAACTCATGATCGTTGAGTATTGAAAATTCAATTATCTTTTATTTATTTCATTTGTTTTTTTCCTGAGAAAATCTCTTAAGCTATTTGTGTTTAGTTGAAGGTAGTTTAAATAGGAGAATGGGGCTTTATATAAAGCACATTTGTTGATATGCGGGCATGTTTTTAAAAAAGTAAACCCCATTTAAATATGCATAAATAGAAGATGCTTTTTGGCATATTTAAATAACCTTAAGCTATTGGTATGTTATTGATTATTTGTATAGACTTGGAAATTGCGACTACTTAAATAAAGCCCATTTATTTTGATGACCTTTTACTTATTACATTCTGGCATTTGTTAAAAAAGAAAGAGCGATATTTATTTCATAAAGAACGCAACGTGTATCTATTTGTTTAAAAGTTTATATAAAACTTATACGTTTATTTCAAAAAAGGGTATCCTCTCTAAGCAACTACCCCACTTGTGCCCAACATAATTTTCACAAAATTTATGTTTATTTTATTAGTCATTATTTCCACATAGATATCAGAAAAGATAATACAGCAAAACTTATCATTTATTTTTGGCTATTTTTTTTGCATAAAACTTATTGAAGATTTTTAAAATATTGTTATCATTTCTATTATGTTATCATTTGTACTAATTTAAGCTCTAGCAAGTAATTTATTTCCAAGAAAACTATTTACAATAAGCGTAAATATGGTAAAATATAAATATACAAATATCCTAGCTAATTTTTTGAGTAGCAGAAATGTAAATCAAAGTTTTATAAGCGCTTAACGATAAGAATTATGATACGTAATAAAAAAAAGGCAGCGATTTTTGCGGGTAGCAAAGTATTTATGGGAATTGGGCGGCAATGAATATTTATTTATATATTCATATGTATATAGATGTTGCTGTTGTCCAAAAAATAAAATAAATATTTATAATAATCATAAAATATTAATTTTAATTTTTAATCAAAAAAGAAAGGAAAGCTAAGTTTTGAGCTTCTTTTGATTGACGCAGATGCAAACATTTCTCATTTTACATGCGATTGGCGTGCGATTACTTCATATATCACACACACACACAATGTAAATATGAGTGTGTGTGTATGTGTGTGTGTATTGGTGTGTCTCATTTGCGCGTGCCTCACAAAGAATTTGTTTACGTTTGGCCAACCGCAAACGAGCCGCACGTTTAGCCATAATATTTGCTTATCTATTGCAATATCCGAATCCCCCCAATATACACATGTGTATATATATGCATATATTTGCAATTACTTAGCAGTAGCATCACTTTAGCTGAAGAAACTTAGAACTGGGCTTTGATCTTAGACCTGGAAATAATTTACAGAAATTACTTTTATAAGTATTCAATAAAAGTATTAATATGAAGTTGCTTGTTTCTGCCTTAAAACATTTATTTTATCTTATTTCAATATTTTATTATGATTATTGTTAAGTTAAGTTTTGTAAATATCTATTCAATACTATTAGAAAGTCAATTGCACAGTTAATTTTATATGCAAAAAGTATGTGTAAATAACAATTGGTTTTCTTTCGATTTTTATTACCAAAGCAACTATAATTTATGGAAATTGCAATTCATGCTTGCTTCCGTAATTAATTTAGGAATAGCAATTAGAAACTTGTGGGTCTGTTATTTAATTAATTGCACATTAAACGAGTTTTTAAAAATTTTATTTTCTTTACGTTCTAAATAAAATGCATATAATATTAATTGAAAGCTAATTAATTGTTAGATTGCAGATTATTTTGGAACTGGTTCAACTAAATTATACAGTAGCAACTTAAAAAACAATGAAGGGCTTTAAAATAATTGTGCTTTAAGGAGTTAGCAAATATATCTTATTTCTAATTGAGCGCGTGTTCAGACTGTGCTACAATTGTCATTGAGCCACCGTCCAAAGACGATCGCAGCCGGAAACAACAACAGTAGCAAATAAAACAAAAAAATTGCAGGCGCTTTTTTGAATATTTAAAAACAATTCACATCGGCTTTAATGAATACTCTTCCCCCGTTCGCTCGCCTGCAAATCGCTTAAACAGGCCATTAGCATGCACTCAAAGTCGCTCGCTGCGATCCGATTTATTCGTATTGCGGTTTATAAATGCTTTTTTATACAGACGTCGAGTTTATTTTTATTTGCTTGCTGCTTATGTGCAAAGTTCAAACGATTTTTGTTAGTTGCAGTACTACTCCGAATTTAAGCAAATATATTAAAATATAAGTATATTTAAAGAAAGCTGGGATAGATTTTAATAGACAGTAAAGTTAGCTGTTAAAGGGTATCTTCTACTCAAAAACATGCTTGTCTTTCTGCCCACCAAAAGGAATTTGTTATCTAAACAAACACAAACTCGGTTCTTAATTTACCTGCCTGATATCTTTCAAATATCGTTTTCAAAGTCATGTATTTGCTGCTAATTGGCATATGGAGGCGAGGAATTACAAATTTGCTGAAGAGTGAATTACACACAGTTTAGTCTGTCAATGTGTTTGGGCCACACGTCGTATGAGTAATGCCTTTGTTGCTTATGCTTAGTTTTTTGTTTATCGGGGTTTCAGCATGTCTTATATAGCGGCATTGTCTGACATGTAAAGCTGCCCCTAAATAAAAGACAGGGCGGTCAATTTGTCGATCTGCTGACGCTTTTGTAACTTGTTGCCAAGTGTCTTTTTTTTATTGGAAATAGTTTTGTTTGAGAGACGGCGAGACTCGATAATTAATTGACGCTCCTTGCTAAAATTTTTAATGGCAAAATTTGAATTTCACAAATGTTTTCTTACATTTCTGAGCGATTTTTGCTACGTGCCGCAGTTCCCGCAACGTCTTTATATAATCATTTAAAGACTCTTATTTTGGCGACCTTATTTCGTGCATTAATTATGAGACAATAATGATCATAATGATCATTACCGAGAAATGAATTTAGTGATTTAGTTTTTGCGACAACTCACGAGTTTTTCTTGGCAGCTGCAGATATTTAGTTAATATATAATTTTAAATATATATATATTTAATTATAGAAATATTTAAGCTAGATAAATTGACTATAATCAAAATTGGCAGCACGACGTGTGTTTGTGTGAGGTCAGTGCACTCTATAAGTATACTTTTTTGTATATATATATATATACATATGTGTATATAGTAAATCATTTCACACACACTTTTGCAAATTTGTCATGTGAATTTTGTTTCTTGTGTCTATTTCTAGGCCAATTGATAAGAAATTTGGCATACTTATTTGCTTGTTTAGTTTTGATACTCATAAACATGTTTACATATCATTATCTTGTATTCTTAATTCCGTTTGGGAAGTGACTAATTCCCCCGACAAACCTGGTTCGTTAACATCACAACTGAACTCGCCCCTTCGCTAATTGCCTTTTCGAGAGATGAGCAAGAAATATAAAAAAAAATCATTTCCATTACAAAAGCATTTTAACGCTTTTTGGTGCCAAGGCTGGTGTCGCATTATTATCTATTTAATTAAGCCCGGCTGACAGGCCCTGGCTATCTTAAGCCACTGTCGTCCACTGTTGCAGGCAACAAACAAATTTGTTTGCCTGTGGGCTGAAAGTGAAAGGTTCTCTAAGTGACGTATCAGTGCGCCTGTCACAAATCACTCGATTGATCAGTAATCATACATTGTTGTTGTTCCTGATTATATTTTTGGAAAGTGCCAACGCAACATGACGTTGGAAATATTCTTTTAAAATGCGAATTCTAAATGATTTTTGACTTAAACTTACAGAAAGGAAATATGTAGAAAAAGTATTTTATTTACACACTATGTTTTAAAATCTTCAAGCTTTTCTCAGGTATTAAATTAGAAATGCAAATATATATTTATAATAAATAATGATATTGGTTTAGGTTTGTCAAGCGGTTTGAATATAATAAAAAATAATAAAGAAAAAACAATAAATAGTTAAATGTTTCTCTGCCTGTTACAAATCATTATAAATCAAGCATAAATTTGTTTGCTCTAATTTAAATGAACTTTCATGAAATATATTCGAATTCAATTTAAATGCGATTTATAACAATTTTTGCCGTTTGCTTTCGCGTTGTGTGTGAACTTTGGCACCTTCGCCTTGCCAGCGAATATATATATATATACTATATTGCGAATGTTTGCTCAATTGAAAAATTATGCGCCAACCGCGCCAATTGAATCAAATCAAATGAAAACGCAACAATTGAAAAATGTACGCATTTCTGCTAAAACATTTCCCCTCTTTCTTTGCTTTTTGTTTTTTGATTGCGATGTAAGTTTTGCATGCGGCGTGCAGCGACGTCACGATTGGTCTACGTGCCCCAGTTCAGAATCAACTTTTTCTCCACATGCCAGTTATTATAACGATTACTTACCTATGTTAATTGATTCGTTGCAGGAACAATGAAAAGCGCAAGGAAAAGTCACGCGATGCTGCGCGCTGTCGTCGCTCCAAGGAGACGGAGATTTTTACGGAGCTATCGCAAGCTTTGCCACTGATGACCGACGATGTCAATCAGCTGGACAAGGCTTCGGTGATGCGCATCACAATTGCCTGTCTAAAAATACGCCAGATGCTTGACTTTAGTAAGTGGGATTAGCATACGTTAACCGATGCGCATTATTTATTATTCATTATATATAAATTGATTTTATAGTGCCCAGAATACGTGACATAGACATGGTCGATGGTCAAGCAGCTGGCGAGACGACGCTGGTCAAGCCCAAGGTGGAGAATGTTGGCGAGGATTGGCTTAAGTGCGCCGAGGCCAGCGAACTGTTGAAACAAACGATGGATGGCTTTTTGCTGGTGCTATCCAATGAGGGCGACATCACATATGTATCCGAAAATGTCATTGATTATTTGGGCATAACAAAGGTAACATTTGTTTATACTCATACAATCTTTATATACATATATATATATATTTTTTTTTTTAGATTGACACTTTGGGCCAACAGATCTGGGAGTACTCGCATCAATGCGATCACGCTGAGATCAAAGAGGCGCTAAATCTCAAACGTAACGGCATTGCCGATAAGATCAAAGATGAGCAGCTACTCGAATCGGGCGTCAGCACGCATCATCGTGATCTGTTCGTGCGCATGAAATGCACGCTGACAAGTCGCGGGCGCAGCATTAACATCAAGAGTGCGTCCTATAAGGTAAAATTCTAATTAAAATACATAATTCTTGACAGTTTTTAAAACTTTACATTTGGTTCCTTCCAGGTTATACACATAACTGGACATTTGCGTCGCAAGGGCAAGGACGAACGTGTGCTCGTTGCCATTGGTCGTCCCATACCGCATCCTTCGAACATTGAGATACCGCTGGGCACCAGCACATTTCTCACCAAGCACAGCCTGGACATGAAGTTCACCTATGTGGATGACAAGTGAGACGAGTAGCCCAATGCAACCTTTTACTCTTTAACTAATATCCCGTTTCTTTACTCTTGTAGAATGCTTGCACTGCTCGGTTATTCGCCGGGCGATCTGATGGAGACATCGTTGTTCGATTGCCAGCATGGCGCCGACTCGGAGCGTCTGATGGCCACCTTCAAGAGCGGTGAGTTCGCGACTAGGGAAATTCTCAGTCGCCTGTTCATTAAAACTAACAGCAGCTAACTAATGTTAAACTAATTACTTTAATGTACAAATTAAAACGCGTTCTCGTCTCGTTAGTTTGCGCCGCGTAGCAAAAGCAAACGGACGGACCCGGCGACCGTCACTAACGCGGACTGCGACTGCGACTTCTTCTCCGTCTCCGCATCCGTTTAATGTCCTTGCACATCAAAACAAAGTTGTCACTCGTTTGCAGCTAATACCCTTACTTAAGGTATCATTGTTTTGTGAGGCAAAGGAATACTTTAAAATAAAGTATTGGTTATAGTTAACAGCTGAGTCTAATTGATATGATAATGCAAATCGGCGTCTTAGCTCGAAAGTTATCTGATTTAACTGTTAAATGTAAAAAGTTTTTATATGGAAAACTTTTGAACTTTCAAGTTAGACTTTTTATAAAAATCTGGGTTTTATAATAATCCACAGTAACTTATAAAGGAACTAAACCTTTAAAAAAAAACATTTTTTTATTATATTAACAAATATACGTTCTTTTTTTTCTTTTTTGAATATATTCCGATCAATTTATTAATAATTGATTAGCAGAAAAATTTTAGCCAGTTAGAACATTTTATCGAGTTAGGAAACACAATAAGTTTTTGCTTGAGAGACCCTTTTTTTCCTTTTCTTATCAATTTTGTTTTTTAAACATTTGAAAGAGTAAATATTGTTTACAATAAGTTTTTGCATTAAAACCTTCTTTGTTATCACGAGATTCTGATCAAATACTTCTTAAAACGAGTGTTTATATAAATCGAACCTATTTGAGAACTCTTATAAAATGTTTAAGGTATCTTGAATGAAAATTACCGAAAAAGAACTCACTTTGTCTAGTAAATGAAATACTTCTCTATATATAAACCGATTGTCTTTTTAAATTTATAAATATATTGTTTCACAAGAGTATTTATTGTTCGTCACTCCAAGCAATAATCGTTCTTTTATATCCCTTTCTGTCACGCCCTGGTCGTTCGCTTTGATGCGTCCTGTCCCGGCGTGTCCATGCAAGCTCCACGTCCTGGAGTCCTGGAGTCCAGCAGTCCGCCAGTTAGTTGCCGGCTAGCTTATTGCATTTAATTAGTTGTAGCACACCGTTGGAGGAGTTGGCTGCGTGTCGTGGCATAAAGTCCATTGTCGTCGTTGCCTGGCTTTGCTTTAATTTCACTTTAGTTGCTAATTAGCTTTTGCAAAACTAAATAAATAAATTGTTTCGGACAGCTTGGCTGTCTCTAGGCGGTTTCTGCTTGAGCGCCCAAAACTTTTGCTGCTCTTAACTTTATTTTATTTCATTCCTTCATTTCGCTTGACGCATTCTCATCAAAATTGGCTTATTACTTTGAATTTATTATTGAAGCTAATAAGATAGTTTCTCTAGATAGCTAATTGATATATGGTTATCTTATCAGTTTGTTTAGTTTATTGACAATTATTTGATAAAAGGGAAATATAATATAATTAGGTTTTAGTTGAAATATATAACTTTTCAATTATCACATATATAAATAATTCAATTAAAATTGAGTAAATAAATTTGCGAATAAAATATATGCGCTGTTTAAGATAATAATGATTAAGTTTAAAGTAATTTAGTTTTTAATTTCTTAGCAATGTTATTTACATTATTTATACTTTTTTTCACACGACTTCTCCCTTTTATATACACATAAAATTAATTTATGAACATTTCTATACTCAACACTTGCTTGAGTTTTATTAATGCAAACTTGCCGTTTTTATTCTAATTATATATATATTTGAATTAATTACGTGTAACAATTAGTTGCTCTTTTAGTTAATTTATTTCGCATTCATCTACAATGCCTACAAAAACCAAGAAGTATATAATATAAAGTAATGCAAATTATAAGTCATTAATCTTCTAGTTTTCGGCAAATGAGGCAAATTAAATGAACAAGCATTGAGGCTAATTGAGAATGAGAACGAGGTTCGATAGAAAGGCTATTATGTGTGAATGTTGTTGTTTTAGACATAACAAATTTTGATGCTTTTATGAATGTTAGTTTGAAAATTTACTAGCGTAGACAAGCCTGTAATTTGAACCAAAATTCTTTTTTAAAAGTTGCCTACCATTAGTTATAGAAACTTCTTGCTTTAGCCTTTTATATACAAATGACTGTTCCCTAAAACTGCTTGACATTATATGAGATCTACGCATAAATCGACTGTTATCGATAAACGTAATAGAATAGTCAGGCTTCATGAATAAATTCAGACCAAGCAGTGCAGCAAGCAAGCATTGTACTGCTTGTCATCGTAGGAACAGTATGGCAAGCAGTGCAATTGATTGCAAAGTATTTACTCGATTTTGAAACTAAATAAATACACGTATTTTTTAAGTAACGCCCGCTTTTGTTATCTGACTTTGGACTTTTAATATTTTTTGGTGTTTTGCTGTTGTTGCTTAAGCACTTTACTAATTTTGGTCCTGCTTCCCACTGTTGCTCCTCCTCCATGGGAAAGTTTCAGTCATTGTTTGCTTATTTGTTGCGTTTAATGGCCGCGTCATGTCGTCTACATTGACCAAATAATGTTTTTGAGACGTTGCTGCCGCAGCCGCTGCACTTAAAATGCCAGTGCCGTGGCAATAAAAGCGCTGCTGACCATTGTTGGTACATTGTACCCAAGAAAGCGGGAGCATCCTGGTAAAAAAAAAAAAAAAAAAAATGTAGAGAAAAGAGCGAAATAATAGAAGAGGAAAGAAATTGTCACTGCACTACAATTGGAATTATTATTGGCTGCAATGACTTTGGCTTCTTGGCCGCGCAGAGCAGCAGCAGCAGCAGACACGTCCTGTGCGAAATGACTTTCGGTTTTATGATGCGACATGCATTCCAGCTTGGACACAACTGGACCACAGCTCCAGCTCCGCATCCGGCTCGCATATCGTTAGCAAAAGTTGCCAGCGCAAGCTGTAAAAATGTCTTCGAAAGTCGTAAAAGTATTTCATACATTTTTGTTTTTATTAAGTTGCAGTCTCTCACAGTTAGCCACGTTAGCTTCTTGGCTAAGCGCAGCTGACACGCCCCCTTTTTCTCGCTCTTTTAGTTTTATGCTTGTTTTCAGTTGTGTTACTTGAAAAGCTCACTCGCTCGCCATATTATTGTTTATGAGCGCTGTCCATTTTTATTTCCATTTGATTTTCATAAAGTTTACATGCTTATGTTCATATCATCATATATGGGGGTTCGAATACCGTCGCTGGCTTAAAGCACTTGGGCGCTGTGACAAACGGTTCAATAAAATACAAAATGTGCGGAAAATCGCAAATGTCAAATGGCGAGGGAGCGAGCATTTGGAAATCTCAAAACGTTTTCCACGTTTAGCTCTAACTGCGAATGCGAATGCGAATGCGAATGCGACTGCTGCTGTTGCTGATGTGCATTGAAATGGAAATGCGAAATGGTTTCGACGGTTGCAAAAAAAAAAAAAAAAAAAATGGAAGAAAGAAAGAAAAACTGCAAAGCATTTCCATGCTGGCAAATAAAGACGACAATTTGGCCTCAAGGCGAAAAATTATGAAAAGCAGCATCTAGCAAAAGAAAACTCAGATAAATAAGCAGACACGCCCGCCCAGCTAAAGATAAAAGCTGTGCGCGAGCGCGTGGCAAAATGTTGTAATAAATTTAGGAGCGAAAAACAATACGAACAAAAAATTGCAGATTTGCCCCCAAAACAGATCGCGACTGTTGCGTGAGCATAACTTTTGCAAGGATAACAGCAGCAGGACGAATAGTTGCTGCGGCAGGGTCAGGGTGCATTCATGCTGCAGTTGCGGGTGCATTGCCGCCGCATTTGCCAGACATTCAACTTTCAACTCTTGCGCAAAAGTTTCTTGCAGCTCTCTAAGCTTTTTGGAGGGGAGGGAGGAGGTCGCGCAAATGACAGTTGCTGCTATTTGTGTACGTATGTGTTTATTTTTGGCACTTGCAACGCCACGTACTGCTCAAATGTTGCATGCTTCGTTTTGTGGGGCGTGCCTATGCCAACTAGCGGCCAGCTTTAAAATGTTGTCCAGCTCCGAAAATTTGCCCCAGCCACAAAACATTTGTGCTTTTTCAAGTGCAATTTTTGAGTTTTCACTTCACTTTATTTTTGGTAGCGGTTGCTTGTGTAATCAACATAACAGGCAACTTGCCAGTTTACGACTCTGTTAATGCCTTTCACACACACACACACACATACACTCCCACACACTCACACAGACACCTACCTAGACGCATTTCCTGTCTAAAATGCCGTCTTGTCTGTGCGGGCAAAACGCTTCCTGTCAAAATGTGTCGATTGGCGATGACAGCGTGACAATTTTATTAATAGCAAGCTTTATAGGTATTTTTGTATAACTTTAATAAACTTTTGCAAAATTTAAGTTTTTGGAAAACTTGCTGTTTTTTTATTTCATTTTTACAACATTAAAAAATACAAATACTTAAACATAATCTTTAGTCTTGATAAAAATAGGTTTTTGTTAGTTTAACATAAGCTGTGTTTAAGGTACTCCATATTTATCAAATGAAAATTTAAAATTTAATTTCAAGCAACAATTCAGCATTTTTTAAAGTTCTATAGCTCTTAAAAGATTTGACAGGCACATAAAAAAAAAACAATTCAAAGAAATATTTATCTTAAAGATATGAATTTTATGGTTTTTTTTTTGCTGATTTTTCAAATCCAAAAAATGTGCTTTCAGTGCACATAAACAATTTAATGATATATCATTTTAAAAGTTATGTTAAATCCCCTAAGAAATCTGACTTAAAGCCTATAATAAACTTTTCCATATTATGATAATATTTGCTGTAGATTTACAAAAATTCATATACCTAATTATTTTTCTACTCACGACTCACGACGTGACACGCGTTCATCTCTCGCATAGTTGTTGATGCTGCTGACGCTGTCAAGTCGTTGCACTCATCAGCGCACCAAGCAGTAGCTCCCTTCAGCCTGCCACAATTTGTGGCATGCACCGCGAACGCCCACAAAGTTTATTTATCTTAACCACTTGGTTGGGGGCTTGGGCGGTTTGGGGAGTTGCGCTTGGCCGCCAGTTTATGTTAATGCACTTAAAATTCGGGGGCGAACGCGCCAAGTGTGGGCGTGGCAAATGCAGTTGCGCTGTGCTGCTGATGCGTCGCCGCATTTTATTACATGCATAATTTCACTGGGGGATCCAACCAGACCAGACCAGACCCGACCCGACCAGACCAGACCGCCGAGGCCTCGCGCTGCTCGTCTTTTATTTATTTTAGCTGGCTGTCTGGCTTGTCTGCGCCATGAAAAGCGCCAACTAATGCCGTCAAAACTAATGGTCCAATTCGCCAGCGCCAGCGCCAGCCACTGGTGTCCTTTGCCTTGTTGCCTTGGTTTGGCTTGGCTTGATGACGTCGCCGTTTCTAATCCTTGCTCGTGTGGATTGTAAAATTTACCAGTTAATTTTAGCCAAGTTGTGTGTCGCGTGCATTTGACAAATTAAAATTGCATGAGCGGAAATGCGGCTTAAAGTTTCGCCGGATGCCGCATTTCCTGTGAAAGAGAGCTGCGCGAATATAAATTACTTTCCAGCTGAGTGCAGCTTAGGATCAGCCACAAGTTCAAGGCTAATAGAAAACCATCAAATGCTGCCATTTATTTGCGATCCTTTAAGTCGCTTTAACACCATTTGTCCAGCCAATCGTTAAGCAAAAAAAAAAAAAAAAAAAAAAAAATACACATTATTATTGGGTTGGGGGTCAAACTTCCATTTCCCTTACCTTCCCTTCCCCCTTGCTTCTCGGTCAGTTTCATTCAAGTTGACAGCCGTGCCGAGAAGGACTCTTCTCGTCCTTCCGTCAATAAGTTCATGTCAGTTTCAATTTCAGCCAAATCAAATAGTTGTCTGTCTTTTTTGCGGTCAATCAGTTTCGCCAGTCGTAAAATCCAAAAATAAGACATTCATCGTCTGCTGGGATTCGATAAAAGGCAACTCTGGAATTTAATAAAACATATACATATTTTTTTTGTCAGGAATTTATTCATTGTTCGCTGCTGTCAGTTGTTTGAGCGGTCAGTTTCTTGAGTTATTTACAGCTTATGATTTATTTTAATATCTTATTTTATTAGCTTTTTACATAAAAGAAAAGTAAGTCTGTTCAACAACAAGACAAAATATCATGCATAAGAAGTAAAAGTTTTTCAGCATACCTTAAAACTGATAATGATGATAATATCTTAATTAAATATATCATAAATCAGTTTTATAAAAAGTGGAAGTTTTTAATCAAGTTCTTAATCACAAGCTTATTTTGATGTTAATTTAAACCATGGGGAGTAATAATCGATTTCTAATACCCTGATTCAAAGGAGATGCACATAGAGTTAAAAAAATTCAAATAGATTAATTTAAAAAAAAGTTTTTTTTATTTTAATTATTTCTATGACAATTTAAAGACTAGTTAGGTTTGAATTTTAATTTTAATTTTTTTGAAAAAAAAAAAATGATGAATGAAACAAATGTATAAAATATTCGCTTAATACTTTAAAATCATGATTGGCCTTTAAGAAGCGCTGGAATAGAATTTATTCTATTAAGATATCTGTTATGTTTATTTACACAACTTTTAGCTTCCTCTTATATTTAATCGAATTGAGCTTTAATTGAATTTAATTAAATTAGGTTTCCATTTTAAACACGTTTGCCTGTCAATTCAAATTAAATTAATTAGGCATAGCTTATTCAAGTTGTGGTTCAGCTCAAGAATAGCTTTGTTGTGGCTTAAACATAATGAAGCTTGAATGCACTTGGAAGGTTACACAAAGCCGAAAATTACAACAATTTCCTGCAATAGTTGCTGCCAACAGTTATTTATATCATTTGCAAATGGCGGGCCACACTTTGAGCTGGCTGGAAAGTAATTTGGCTAATGTTAATGAATTTACGTCTGCACAAAGCACGAGCATCTTATCTGTTAACCTGTTGATTTATGTGGGGCCCGGTCCCCTGGGCGCTACCAGTCTAAAATGCCAGCCAGCATTCACTTCACATTTTGCCAGTGTTTATTAAATATGCCGGCAATTTCCTGGCATTTGTTGGCATTTGCGTTTCGCTACGTGGGGCAAATGTTAATGGTAGCCTCTGCCACAGCAACGGTGGCAGCGGCAACAACGCCTTGACTTATGCAGCACTTTTCGGTTGCATCCTCGAAAACGTGGCGCAGCAGCGCAGTTTATTTCATTAAGTTCATAAAAAGCAAAGAATGAAAACAAATACAAGGCGCTGTTGCGACCGAGGGCAACAGTTTTCCACTTGGCAAGTGGAAAACCTTGTTCTTTGCCAGCGAATCCCCAATGCTTTAATGATACCCTACAATATTTAAAAATGTATAAGGTTCGTTCTTTCAACTTATGTAAAAGATAAAGATAGTTATCCCTGCGTCTTTTAATTATACATTTTAAATAGGGATAAAATTGGCGAGTTGATTGATTTATTTTTATAGCTATTAAAATAGAGAATTGGAATTTTATATACAAAAATTTCAGATTTGCGTTGCTTAATATTATTAATTATATTATAGGCTACTCAATTTTTATTGAATCAATTGTGCATATCTTCAAGCTCTATTCAAACTTATGTACAGGGCAACTTTGAGTCGTGCATTCTCGCCTTTAGCACTTCTTCTTGCTGTTGTTTCCTTTGGCTTACCTTTACAGCTCTATTTACAGCTGCAACTAGCTGCTTAATCCTTGGCTGGGCAAATATTTCATTTCATTTCGTTTTAGCTGCATCTATTTGTGCGGGCAGTGACTTATGATGATGAATGAACGAATGGCAACAACAAACCAGACTGGAGTCCTGTATTATCCTCACCCCTCTCTCCCCTCCCCCCCCCCCCCCCCCCCCCCCCGGCGGCCTTTGCACTCTTTGGTAATTTTGATGTGCTTTCAGCTGGCTGCATTTGGAGGCCAGTCTTGGCTGCTTCGTTTGGTACGTGCTGGCTGCAATTGTCACGTCACAATTGCATTGCTGTCCGTTTGCTGCAGCTAACAAATGGAAGGAAGGAACCAACCCTCCCCCCCTTTAAGCATTTCAAATTAAATAAGCATTCAATTGAACGCGTAGACAAAAAAGCGTTGACTGCATTTGGCGCTCGGCTCACTAAATGCGTTAATAACATTTAATGTGCGTGCATCGCATGCCAGTGCAAATTCTCTACCCCATTTCTTTCCCCTAAAGCCATTTGGTTAAGTTAATTTCGATTCTTCTTGCTCTTCTTTTATGGCAGTTGGCAATGTTGGCTAATTGACTTTATCGTCGGGCAGCGTCAATGGCCGCTCTACGATGGTTTATCCTGCATGCATATATAGTTTAGATATATAGTTACACCTCTTAACGATCTTGCATCGCTGTCAGATTTTTGCCTCCCCCCCTCCATTCTTTTTTTTGCTATCAGCTTCTTTGCATACTTTTCAGTTGAAACTTTGCCGTTCTGCAAGTTTTTCGCAAGTCTTGCAGAAAATTATACAAAAGGCAAAAGTGTTGAGGGCGGATTGGAGGGGGCGTGGCAGGCGGGTGTGAATCCTTGGTAGGTGAGTGTGTGTGTGTGTGTGTGTGATTTTTGGGGTGTATTTCTGGATGCAAATATGCATTTGATTACACGCCAAAAACTTGCAGCCAAACAAAGGCAATGCCCAAAGTTGCGACAATAGCTTGTGCACAGTGGAATGCAATCAATATTTTTATTCATTAAAAATATTCACCATTTTGGCAACACTATTACTTCTAAAATTATATATTAAATATATTCGTAGGCACTTGCTAAGCAAAGTCCCAGTCATAATTTATGTTCGTATAGATTTTATACCAGACTAAAGATTTGGTTTTTTTTATAATATAATATAATTAAAATATATTTAAATAATATTTATATTTTAAATTATTATATTATATTAGGTGAATATTTTCATTAATCTAATGGAATGTAAACATTTAGATATAAAAAATCTAATCTTATCTAATGTATAATTATACTGCTATATAATGATTAAGGTAAATAAACAAAGATATGTAGGGTTCGAATCCGAGGCTAATGTATTGTTGTTTTTGCCTTAGCCTGAGGCCCTGGTCATTTATATTAGAAATTTCATTTAAAAATTCATTTATGAATAAATAATAAACTGGAAATAATAGTAACCAGAAATCTTTTCTTTTGTGTCAAACAAATGTAAATGCATTTTTAAAAAATTTCCTGCATACAAACTGATTGGACAGATTGGTGTAAAGGCTTGAATATTATTTGTAGCAGCTATTAAAGAGGTATTAAGCATTTATTGTTTAGATAAGTACTTCTCTTTTTTTTTTTAAATTTTTGGTTGCACTTTTGCACCACTGTGCGCCTCTGCCAGAGTCGCCACCGTAGCCGCAGTAGCGTGTGGAATGACTTTTTGCCGTCGCTGGCGGGCGGCATTTAAGACGACAGCCAAGCAAAGTAAATTTGTGTGTTTATTTGCAAACCCCACGGCGTGGCTCAACTTTCCACATTTTGCACCGCAAGCGGAGCACAAAACTAAAGCAGTTACAACAAATGGAAGAGCCGTGAAGGGGGTGCGAAGAGGGGTGGGGGAGAGGAGCGGTATAGAGATAGCGCCAAAAGACACAATGTCAATCGGCGAAGTGGAAAATTTTCATTAAATTAAAAAAGCGCACACTTTTCACACAAGAAAAGAACAAACGCAACGGCAAAGGAAAAAATAAAAAGAGTGTGAGCCAAAAAAAAAAAAAAATCCCAATGAATGTGCAAAGTTTTATGTTACTGGCTGCAGGGCGGAGATTTTCTTTATATATATATATTTTTTTTTTGTGTGTATTGGTTTTGCCAGACAAAACGTATAAATGTGCTTAGGCAAGCAAAAAGTGAGCGAGAAAAGCTGTCAAAAAAAACGACGCGCCTTAAACTATGCAACAGTTTTCGTTGTTGTTGTTGTTGTTGTTGTTGTACTATGCACAACCAAAACCTAATTGACTTAACACACACACACACACACACTACTCAATGCCTTTACAATCAAACACACAAAAAATGTTAATCTGCTGGAGCCAAAGCAACAGCCCATTTGTTGTTTGTCGCTGGCTCGAGCTTGTGAACCTTTTGCGCCCACAATTTGTTTAACAAAAAGCCTTTTGACTTTTCCCAAGCACCAGGTCCTTGTCCCAGGCCAACACAAAGAGGGGAGGCGAGGGCGTAGGGCGTGGCAATTGTGCGACGGCTGCTGTTGCTCAATCAATCAAAAGCTGCTTGTGGCTTTCAACCAAGTCCCAGTCTTTGATCCTGCGGCGTTAAACAAGTCGTGTAAACTGTCGAAATATTTGCGACACACAAAAATCTCCCAACTCTCCTTTTGCAGTAGGCGCTCATTGTTGGAAAGTTTGATTGCTTTAATGAGCTGTTGAGCTTTATTTGGGCATTGCGCATACGCAGCGTTGTTCCCAGGGCAAATTATGACAAAATATTATAAGTATATTTTTGATATTCTTGGCGCGTGCTTTGCTATCAATATCAATTTCTCATATTTAGCTGCTTATCTTTGTGCTTATTGTTGAGGGTTTTTATATACCCTGTAGTCGAGGCATGGTCGAGGCTGATCGCAAATTAGGTGAATTGAAAATGTTTAAATTAAATAAAATAAATTCTAACCTCACTTTTAGGTTACATTTTATTTATTTAGAATAGTATAAAAGCTATATCTAAATTAAAATTTAAGTAATTAAGTTTGTCTTACACTTTTGATTACATGACTTCGCACTAAAAATAGATAAAAAGTTTTATCTATATGGTTTTTTGAGAAAAGACCTATTTGCGGGGTATCTATAGGACGAGTTTTTTTTTGCTTCTACCTCAATTTCCTTTAGGTTTGTTTATTTACTTTGGGTATATTTTCCTTTTATTCTCATTTCTTTTCGTTGGGCGATAATGTGCTTACATAAAAATCGTTTTAAATTGTTGTTTTTGGCGCTGTCCGCGCTCTGTCATTGTCAATTTTTTGTTGAGGGGTTCTTTTTTATTTTTGTCGCTGGCCAAAAAGCCGCCTGGAGCCGTGTATTGGCCTGCCTGGACTTGGGCTCATACCCTGGCCGACTCTGGTCGACCCTCTGGTGCTCGGCTGCACATGTTGCGTGTCAGCTGCGTTGCGTTTGTTTCCTTGCTTTCCTTTCGTTTTTTCCGCGTCATTTTCTGAAATTGGCATTTAGTGTGGAGACGAGCGGGATTTACACACGCACACCCCCGCCCCCTCGCAAAAACACCCATCTAGATTGAGCTGCCTGCGCTTGGCTGTCTCGCTATGGTTTAGTTACACAATGGGTGCATTCACCTACGCGATGCCCCGCTGTGGATGCCACCGACTGTGGCAGCAGCAGCAGCAGCAACACCAGCTTTGGCTCTGCTTCTGGCTGTTTGTCTGTCGCGTTTCCTTAACATGACATGGCCTGAAGTAAGTAAGTGTGTGTGTGTGTGTGAAAAGTGTTGCCAGTATCTGTTACTGCATCGCTGCATTTGTCTCTCTGTGTGTAAGTGTGTGTGTGTGTGTGTAACCGCTCACATTTCGTTTATTAAATGACAGCACGATATCTGCAAATGAAATTTTCTTTCAACGCATTTAGACGCTGTCGTCGTTGCCGCTGCCGCTGCTGCTGCTGCTGCTGCCTTCAATTGCTAAAATTGACAGTCAGACAGATAGATTGACATTTAAGCAACACTTTTGCATTGAACGCATTTAGACGCGTCATAAAATTTTGTTGGCGCTTCTCTTCTTTTTATTTTATGTGCCTCAGCACTTTGGCTCGAGTGCCGACAAGTATTGCATACTTTTTGGCTTTCCAGCTGCCCATTATTCTCATTCACAAAATGTGGCATTTTATATGCATATATACTACATATCTAGTATGTGTGTTTGTTTGTATAGACTGAAGTGGCTTTTATGGCACAGGCATTTTGTTTTATTTCTATTTCTCGCCAAATAGAAAAAGTTTTCAATGAATAAATTATGCAGTGAGTTTTTTTTTGCATTCCTTTGTGACCTTTTAAATTATTCTTTTAGTTGATAACTTAGAGTAATTGAGCTTGATCTATTTGACAATCTTCTAATGTAGCAAAAGTAACTAGATATAATATAAGTACGATATTCTTTATCATAATATACATATATCCTTATGTATTAATTGCTTGAAAAGCGTTTCGAGTTTAAATATAAAATATATATTCCTAGAGATTCACACTTATTCTGACGCACAGCCTTTCAAAATTGCTGCTAAATAAATACTTTTATTAAATGCCACTTCCTAATAATCTTACACGTAATTTAAGACTATTTTCAACCAAAAATCAATATTAGGCCTGGAGGTTAAAGTCACAGCTGGACATCATTAAGTAAATATATATAATAATTAATATTTGAGTTATGCGTGGGACGTAGCCTTTAAATGGGTTGCGGCTTGCGTGTCCGTTAACAGGACGATTGAAAATTAATAAATCAGGATACTTATTTGGGGGAATGATGTGGCATAGTCGTCAAATCAGGCGCAAGTGCACCAAGTAAATTATTAGCAACAAGCCAGCAAGTGGCAAGTAAATGAGAAAAGAAAAGCAGAAAACTGGCAACAAATCTCTGTAGAAATCTTAAGCAAGTCCAATTAGACGTTTGGCAAATGGACAAATAAACATCAAGGCGAAAAGGAAGACTGAAGACTAAGAAACAGGACAAGAACACGACCGAACCGAACTAATTGTACAACATGAAACAGCAAAAAAAAAAAGAATAAAAAAAGAATCGCCAGGGAATATTGCAGTTAAACTTTGCGCATTCTCTTTCCTTGCAACAATTGTTGCAAGTCAGTTGGCGGCGCTAATGAAAAACGGCAGCACCGGATGCGCGCAGAGCCGTGGGCGGAACGAGGCGGGGCGCCATTAAATTTTGCTTAATAAAGTTGCAGCTGCCGCGAAAGCAAACGAAAAAAACAACAGAAAGCCGGAAAAAATGACCAAACATCAACACTTAATTGTTTGCCAGGGAGTGAGAGGGAGAGAGCAGGGGCAAAGAGTGACTGGCAGTGACTGCGAGCGTGACTAACGGTGACTGGAAAAACGCAGAGTTCGCTACGTGCCAAAACTTAACATTTTCGCGCTGATTGACGGCCCAGCCAAAGAACAACAGCAACGACAAGAGCGATTGCTTCACTAGAGGAAACGCAGCTGCTTTTCATGCTCTCTCGCCTAGGTTTATTAAAATCAGTAAAAGCGTGTATTGGAAAATATATGTTAAGTGATCAATTCTATTTTTTAGTTAAAGTTAAATTAGCTAAATATCGGAAAAGGCAGCTGAAATATGTTTAGGTTTTGACTGTTAAGATCACTCTAATAAACAACAGCTGTTAATTTTAAGCTGAACTGTAATCAGACATGTGTACACATAACAGATTTATGTTATAGTTTAAAATTTTAGGCACTTTTGTTTATACTCTGTTAACTTTGAAGAGTTAACATAACATAGCTCTGTTGAGTCTGCAAAAGTCCCTGCTAAGGAAATGTAAGCATTTAGAAAGGTGAAGCCAAACTGTTTGTTTGCAGAATGGAGACAACGAAAAATATCACTGTTAAGTTAACAGAAGTAATTTGCATCTTATACCATGTTACGACAGTCGATTATTGAATGTAATTATTATAATTAACATAATTCCATAACTGAACGATGATACATTGGAAAAGGTCAATCCAAAAACAAATTGAAGAAATATATCAAATAATTATATGTTCATATTTCATTATTCAAATTGAAATATTTTACAAAAATCACAAGTGAACTTTTTACATAAAAGAGTTCTGTTAACATAAAACAGAAGGGTAAGAATTGAGGTTTCCCAATTGCACTTGTCAAAACGCTAACAATTTGTCCAAGTTGCCAAACAAAAGTTTGTTAACAAAGTTAATATATCATTATAAGGCGTACTTCTATTTGTGTCCATGGAGATGAGATTTTCACTAGAGCTCAGTCAGTTTGCTTTTTGCGCTCTTACTCTGGCGTTGATGATGTCTTTTCACGCTCAAATTGAGTTAATTAAAATTGTGGGTGCAGCTGCGATAGAGAGAAGAGAGAAGTGAGAAGAGAACAGACACCTACAATTTTAGACAGGTGCGTGCTATGCGCCGAGTGTCGGCGACAAACCGAATTAATGAGCGCCAGTTGAGCTGTGGATGGGTGGGTGGAAAAGGGGGTGGGTGTAGTTGGCTGTTGTGCGCACTGAATGAATGTAATGAAATTTAAATACTCGTTTGCCAGCGCTGCGGCCATTTTGGCTTATTTGAACGGGAAAGCGTTGCCCAAAATGATTAAGTTGCTGATTTCAGCAGACGCTCGACAAAAAAGTTTTCAATTACCCCGCATTTATTTTTGTTAAATTTTAATTAGTGTGGAGCGCGCAGTAACTGTAGATTTGACTGTATCAAGATAGCAGCTGGAAGACAAAAAAAAAACTTGCTGCACTCACAGCTTTTAATTAGGGGAAGTTTATTAAAACTAAAACTTATCAAATTGCATTTTCTTTATGTTATTATCTTACAAATTTTGTGTGGTGGGGTGAAATAATTGATTTGGTATTTAATTGAATTTTGTTCGTTTAAAGGCAAAAACCGTATTAAGTTTATACTGAAAACATAAAATATAAATTTTCTTCTTTCTGGTTGCTAAAAGGATATATTCCGTTGTGGATACTCACTTCAACTCTTTCAATTTCTTGTGTCTACTTATGCCTATATATTCACTCACAGGGTATCCTCTAGTTGAGCTCTGTTTAAACTCCATTTTGAACATGCTATTCGTATTTATTTGACTTCTTTTAAATGATTTAAATTTTGCCTCGCGTATAAATAAATATTGACTGTGGCACGTCGTCGTCGTGGTGGAAAAACTGTTGTGGAGGAAAAACTCAAATAAATATGCAAATTCTTTGACTTTTGTTTTCAATTAACTTTTCTTTCTTGTGTTGTTTTTCCTCACTGCGTTCGCGACAATGGCGGAATGCTTAATTCTGAGTTATAGACAATTTTCCGCTTGGCGTCAAGTGATTTTCAATGTGTATGTGTGTGTGGAAAATTGGCTGCTGGGATATTTCAACAAATTTGTTTTATTTTGTTGCTGCGGCTAGCCTAAAGCCATACAGCTTCCATTTATGCAGCTTTATGGCCGACCAGCGCATATATGTATATATTTTGAGTAGTTTTTAATGGCCTCACCGCAGGACAACAACTTAGGCGTCTCAGGCGGTCCTTGCCACACACTCACACAAGGACATTTGCTTATTAGTTTCTCGTAGAAACCAGGCCAAAATGCGCCGCAAACATGCGTGGCCAAAATGGTCGGCTGAGCTAAGCCACCAAAAACCACAGTGGGGCAAACCGCATTTCCTCGCTGGCTTCCTGGCCACCCGTTGGGCGTTCACTGTTTGCCATTAATTTCGCCAAGGCCCAAGGCTCATAAAATATGCCAAGCCAAGTTGCCAAGAGTCGGGTTAGTTGGAATCATTTGATGGGTCTGGCCAACAACTTTTATGGCCCACTCTAAAGTGACAAGCACGCAGCGAAAATAGCAAAACGAGCTGAAATATCAAATACGCATTTTTGTTTCTTTTTCATTTTTATTTCGCTTGACATGTGAAATTCAATATGCAATTTAAGAGATGAAAATGATTTGAACAACTTAAGTTCCGAATTGAAGAAATGAACTTAATATGTATTTGTAACAGGATAAGAGAGTGTGGAATAGGACTTTCTTGGAATAAAGATGTTTTGATGAACATATTGAAAATAAATATATTTTTTTTTTTTTTGAAAAAAATGTTTTGAGAAGAAAATCTAAAATGCAAAGATTAGTTTTGGAAGTTTTGAGTTAAACAGTGATCGATATGTTATGAAATATATAAAAAAGAAAAAAGTTAAAATAAACATTCGTTTTTTGTCTGCATAGCTTATTAGTTATTTATGGATTTACCCTCGTATTTAAATATATTAATTTTTTTTATAGACTATGGGAAAATAATTAAAATAAAAAAAGTGAAAAAAATAAATAAATAAATATCAAAACTTAAATAACATCAATCAATAATATTTTCTAAAACAAATTTCTTGCCTAAGCCAATTTCCAAAAGATTTCTTCATTATTTCGCCAGCCAACAACTGAAAGCATATGTTTACCAATAAGTATAGAATAGGTAGCAAAGAAAAAAAGCTAAAACGTACACATTAGTGTTTATCTCGTCGCATTAAGAAACTTTTGTGTATTGACCACAATTTTGAGTTATGGCCGCTTAACGGGCTTTGTTGCTCACAAGTAGAAGACACATTTTGCGGGCGTTGGCGCTTTACCAACGAATCCAAAAGCAGGCACAAATCCGTGAGATGCGCCCCGACAGCGAAGTCGTAAGTTCGCATTATGGCCAAAATGAAGAAAAGGGCAAGAAGAGTGTAGAAGAGTAAAAAGTAAAACCCTTTCATGTCGTTTGCCACATGCTGAGCTGCAAGGATTTGCACGGCTTGCTCTTTAACCGGGTACAGCAACAACAACAAAGGTAACAAATGCAATTTAACGCTCCATCGGTCGGTTATGAGCAACAGCAAGGAGAATGACAACGCTGAAGACGCTTTTCAATAAGCTGCAATTGAGTCGCTGAGCGGCGTGCGGCAATTTGCATAAATTGCTTTAAATAAATATAATATAATATATGTATATACATATATTTCTTATGTATAAATCGCTGAGTTGAAGTTCTTGTGCGTTGGGCTTATGTCATGGCTTAATTCAATTAAAAAAGATTACGTATACGCCACGTTAAAACACACACAAAGGTCAATGGCTAACCAAAAAGTTACTGCAACATTTCTCGACTGTCAATTCAACTACCTTTGTAGCAGCTGGGGGAAGTCGTTGGGTGGTTTTGGCCAAACAATCCGCAAACAAATCCTTGATTTATGCGCACATCCTTGCGCACAAGCCAAACATTTATTTCCTTATCCACTTGTGCCAATGCGATTTGACCAGGCCAACGTCTTGGCCCTGGCCAGCTGTAAAATTCACTGCCAGCAGCAGACACCGAAATGGGCACAAATATATACTAGACACACACTTGCACACACACTCGTGCTGGGCAATCAAATGAAAGCAAACTAGCGCCTGTGCTAACTGCCATTGTCAGTTGTTATACCCTGTACTGATTGAGTATGTGCAGAAACAAGGAATAACGTTATTGTGTAAATATAGCTTACAGTTAGAAGAAGTTGTTTATTGAAGTCAATATTTTTATCAGCATGACAAGTTTGAGTTTGTTTAGCTAAATTTATTTGTTAATCAGTTTATTTGTCTTTTAACTGATAAAATAATTCTTCTAACTAATTGATGTTAATTCTTTCGATAATACTTCACATTTTATTAAAAACCGATTAATATCCATCAGTTAAAAACTTGGCCTTAATAATACAGAAAATATAAATATGTAACACTATGAACTAAATGAAAAAATTAAAAAATAATACTTGGGCATATGTTTTATATTATCCATTATATTTATTCCTATAATTTTTAAAAAATAAATAAATAGAAATATATATTCTAAAATCAATCTATATTCATTATTATCAGTTCAAACTTGTTGATAATTTTCCATAAAAGAATTCTCTACCATAACATGGACTTAAACTTACAGTTCCAACTCAATACAGGGTATCTTCTAGTCGTCCACTTGATGATTTTAAGCACTTTTGTGTTGTGGCTGCGTGGTCAGCGCGTGTTGACGATGATTTAGTATTATGTTGCTTCAAGGATTTAGTCGTGTACTCGAGCATGTCTGCAACGCATCCCAGTGGCCGCATCCTGAACGTGTGTGTGCAACCTGTGCAGGAGCAGCAGCAGGAATAGAAATACCAGCTCCTTGCTATTTGTTCAACTTTGATACATAACCTTGAATGCGGTTTGAATGCAGTTTGAATGTTTGCCTTGCATTCATCTCAATCTCAATGCGGAATGAAGTTCAGGTCCTGCTCCTTCTGTTTGCTTATTTGTACAAATGGCTGCTCGTTGTCTGTCTGCACAGCAACTGCATTCAGCTCCTTGGCTCAGTTCGTGTTCATAAATTCTGTCTTTGGAATGTGTTGCTAAAAATTCTAGATAAATGATCTTTTGTCGCTGTGCGCGTAGATATTTTAATATTTTGCCTTGAAAGTTGTCTGGCACGGGCGAAAAGTCCTTGACTGAGGGCAAATCAAGTTCATGGCAATGCAGCCAGCCAGCAACATCCTGCAGCATCCTGCAGCAACCAACAGCTGCACTCTGCTAATTCCATAAACACTGCCAAATCGTCTGAGCTCTCTTTGGCCACAGCAGACGCCGCGTGCCTGGAATGTTGCACAGTTGCAAACAGTTGCGTATTGCATACTTTTCCGCTAATCCAGCAGCAGCAGCAGCAGCACCAGCTCAATCCTCTGCTGCTGCTTTGAGCTTTTTGCGTCTGGCATACACATATGCCACACGTCCTGGCACTAACAAGCCTCTTCGATGCTGCCTTATTAATGATCTGGCATAATTACATGGTGTTTGTGGCAAGGACCAAGCGCATAGTGGTGCAGCCAATGAATAAATATATAATTATAAATATTATAAATTTATATTTTTTTATGATTATTCTCAAGCTATGAGTTTAAGTGAGCTTCTAATAAAGAAACTTTTAAAATGTAAATCTGGAGAGTTGTCAAAAAAATATCATGAGTTTACGCTATAAACTTCTTTAAATTCGTCTTAATAATATTAAAATATCCTTTTTAATTTTTAAAAAATTTTCTGTTAACTCTTTCTATTCCAAGGTTGTTTTAATTTTTTAATTAATTTATCTAAAGTCAGTTTAAAATACAAAGTCAAGAGCTTTAGCTGTTAGATCATTATACCCAATATGTGCTCTCTAAAAATGTATTCGTTCTTTTGGTTTACTTTTAAATGATGAATACATTTTAAATAGACAACAGAACTGTTTCCCACGCAGGGTATTTTATATGCCAGGTTCATATTTAATGTTTGTATTTAATATATATATATAGTATATATGACAATACAGGAAGTTTATATCACAAACAGAATTTTAGAGTTTTCTAAATAAAAGTATCTATAAAATAGTTTTTTCTTAATTGAAGCTGAAAGCGGTATTCCAATAAATAAAACTATTGAGAGAATAATTAAAGTGAAGTGAAATATAATAATATTTTATGTGAGTAAATAAATAAGTAGAGTTCATTGCAAGAAAGAATTTCATGTTTTTAAAATTCATTAATAACTTAAATTTCTATAACAAATCCCATTTTATAAGAATGTTTAGTCGATTTAAGACATTAAGTTTAGTGCTTTTTTCGGTTTTGGTTATCATTCAGTTTTTGACCGCACTTTCGCTTGGTTTTTGACCACTGTGCGGTGTGTGTGCGGCGCTTGCCGCAGCTGAAATTAACACGAGGCCACTAAGCCGCAAGCGCTGCCACAAAAGAAAAACTAATTTTCTGCTGCTGATTTCAAATTAACTGAATGACTGAGTGAATGCGAAACTGAGATAAATAGGTATATGTTTATCTATATAATGGGTACATATCTGCCATAATGATGGCAAAAAGCCAAAGCAAATGCCTCAGTTTCGTTTGGCGATTTGTGAATGTGGCTTGCACGACTATATATTCAATTTAAGTGCGGCTATTTGCGTTAAATGCCAAATATAGAAAGAAATATATATACATATATATATCCTTTGCAGCTGCGCCCGTAATTAGGCTACGGCAATTACCTGACCAAAAGTTGGCTAATAAAAACGCAGAACTTTGTTAAAGCCCAATGAATTTCAATTGCCTTATTCCTCACCTGGTCCTTACCTGAAACTGACACTGTCTGGGTTTTTGGCTTATGAATTTTCATAAGCTTCGAGCCACGTGCATTTTTATGTCCTGCCATTAAATTCCTTTTTATTGAGCTGACTGCAAAAAAAGTGTCTTTGTCACAGCGATACACACACACACACACACACACACACACATACTTGACTTTAATACCCACATATTTATATGATTTAATTCTTTTTGCCTGGCTTTTAATTAAAGTCAGCTTTAATGGCTTGACAACCACCGCAGCTTATACCCTGTAAGCGGTTCTGTGGCGCACTTAACTGTTACATTAAATGGCACACAAATCACAAATTGGCTAAAACAACAATCACCTCGAGTGGCATTTGTGGCCGGGCTATTATTTAATTTTTATGCTCGAGCGCTTTTCGCAAATGTCATTTGAAACTTGCGCGTTTTGTTGTTGTTTTTTTTTTTTTTTTTTTTTTAAAGAGGCGCTTTTGTAAAACCTTCCCCAGGGCTGGCTGGGAGTGTTTATTTAAAGTAAATTAAACAAAACAGGTTTAATAATTGTTTTGTAAGGGGATATGTTTATATGTTTAGCTTGGGTTTTTAAATTTGTAAAATCTTTTCCTTTGTACTTTAGTTAATCCTTGTTCCACACTCAATTTTGTTATTGTTTGTTGTCGTATCAAATGTTTATGAGCCCTAATGCTTAAATTACAGGGTATAATATTCATTTGGGAATTACAAATTGTGTTAATTAATAAATAATAAAATAAAATATAATTCTTAAACCGATTTACAGATAATCTTTAAGAAATCTAACTATCCATAAAACTATATTAAAATCTATAATTTAATTAAAAAAAATATCATACTAATAAATATATTAACCTTTAATATCTATCAAACTATAAAACTTTAATAAAAGCTTTAATTTTATTTGTAAAGAATTTCTAATTAGTATTAAACTCTTCATCTGAAAGTTAAGATAAACATGATATTATTTAGAGGGGATCTAAGTGCATTATATATATTTATTTATTGAAAATCGCCATTATTTTAACTATGTATGAATATAAGTGAGAAAAAGTAATATTTACAATTATTTTAGTAAGCATTTTGAATTGCTTTGCCTAGTTAAATCTTATAAATTGAATACAGCTAATGACTTTAACCAACCCTGGCACTCCAAACAACAATAAAAGCAATGCAAGTTTATTAAATACAAAAGAATAAGACTAAAGAAACCTTCAGTTAAACCGCAAACCGATTGCAAAATATTATTGCGTTTATCATATTTGTTATTCGTTGGTGGCCGCAATTGGGTTTGTTTTGTAATACGATGAGTTTGGCTAACGCTTGTGTCTATATACATATACATATATACTAATGCGCCTCTCTATGCGATTCTCTTTCGTTGCAGTGCTGAGCAAGGGACAGGGCGAGACGTGTCGCTATCGCTTTCTGGGCAAGTACGGTGGATACTGCTGGATCGTGACCCAGGCGACGATTGTCTACGATAAGCTAAAGCCGCAGAGCGTCGTCTGCGTCAATTATGTCATCAGGTGAGTCGACACGTTTCGTTACTCACTAACCAATATAAATATATATATGTGTATATATAGCTATTAATGAGCCTGAATTGAGCTGGGGCGGCAAACAATGCCAAATATTTGCTCATTACATTCTCTGGTCTTTTTATCTTTTAATTAAACGCCGCTCGAAGATGGCAATTTGTGTTCTTGTTTTTTTTTGTATTTTTTGTAGCCGCAATTTATAATTAATCAAGCGTATTTAATTTCCCGTTGCCAAAATATTTAAGCACACACTTTTTGCCATATTTCCCCGCCACACATTTTCCTTTTCCCCCATCCGCATTCGCTTCATTGAACTGCAAATGGAAAATGGGAACATCGATTTCCATAAAGACGCACCGCAAAAATGTTGTCAGCCTGCGATTTTATATTCACCATGTGAAACGCTCAAATAATTGTGTCAGTCAGCAGCAGGCGGCAGTCAGCAGAATTGATTTGATTTGATTTGCTAATCTGTCTTTTTGAATACCCTGCAAAATGTAAAATGGGCCATAGGATGAGATAAAAACAAACATAAAAGGAATTGAGCCATTAAAAACTGAAGAATATTCTCTAGAGTGTAGCAAAAAGAAGTTTACAAACGCAAGAGGAGTGGAAAATATTCTGTAAATAGTTTAAATTCGTATTGGAAAATATATTTTATAGACATAAAGTTATTGAAATTTTTTTCTTTATAAAAAAATACTAAAATTCCCAACATTTAAATATATTTCTGTTATATTTACACACCCCAAAGAAGAGGTATTTCTTAGTCAATCAGTCTTTTATTTAAGTCATTCATTTAAAGTCGCATAATTTTCATCAAGCGCGCCTGACGACAACATGGCGTATACTCAATCAGTACACAAAATTAAAATTCGCCTACGGCTTAAAATTATTTTCAAATTGCCGCCACTCGCAAGTCCTTTGTACACGTGTCCCTTATACATGCATATACTTTTATATAGTATATACATATATTTGTGTATATAACATCTTTTTTATATACCCTTTCAACAATTTATGAATAAGGTCTTTTATATATCTGTTAATTTGTGCGTGCATTATGGAAATTGTTTATGCGCTGTACGTGTCGAGTCCTTTTGTTGAGTGACTCCTTTTTTCACAGCATTTGTGATTTATTTGGATTTGCAATTGAGAGAAACTTAAAAATAATATAAATAAGCAACAGAAATGCTATTAAGGAAAATCAATTCAAAATTCTCTTAAGCAAGTATTCAAAAAAAAAACAAACTCAACTTTAGTTAGTATAGAAAATTTTATAAAAAATATTGTTAATCTATTAACTTAAAGTTCAAACCAAATCTTTGCTAGCTTGACTTGAATACATTTCCCTTTTATCTACCTGCAACTTTTCCCTTCATATTTCCCTTATTTTCAGCTTGCGCGTAAGTATAAACAATCAAAATGTATTTAATTTTTCTTAAATTAAGCGTTAATGAGCAAATATTTGTGCATTGTTTATTTTGTTGTTGTTTTGTTTTGTTTGCCCGATTTCCGGTAATCGTGTTTTCTACCCGTGTAAAAATGAAAATGTGCTTTTAATTGCCAGTTGATTTCAGTTGAGGTTCGTTGAGGGAGGTTATTATTTTTATTTTTTACTTTTGTTTGAGCTGTCCCCTTCTAAAAACAAAACAACAAAATAACCTGATGACCACGTGCCGTCATCGTTTTGTCAGTTGCGTATTTTCCGTTTCGACTGCTTCATTTAAATTATTAATTTAATTATTGGGCTTAACTTTGTCATCATCATCATAGACATCTATTTTTGGGCATATTTACTTAAAGGGGGAAAATGTTTTTTACTTGTTAATCAATGAGAAGTATTTACATGGAAATACCCTTTATATTTATACAAAATAATGTATCAGTTTAGGTATTCCCACAAAAATTTCGGCATTGTTAACTTCCCTACCAAATAAATCAATAGTAAATTTAATTTTGTTTAGGCACAAATTATGCTAAAGAGAAGGGAACTTACCCGATTTACAAAGTCTGTTATGAAGTTCTAAAAAAACGCACAGCAAATGCAAAAAAAACCCTATATTAATACTAAACTCACCAGCAAGGGTATTCCCACTAAAATTTCCACAATACTTCTGTTAAAAATTCCTAAGAAATAAATCAATAGTTATTGATTTCTTCTAAAAAAAAACTTTACATTTGGCTTAGTCACATTTTGTATTTATTTTAAGCCAAATTAATTTTTTTTTATTATTTATTTAGGGAGTACCCATAACACAGCTTACCTTGAGCTTTTGCAAATTCGAGAATAATTTGCCAAAAATTCTGAACATAATAATTTACGCTCGTGTGCGTTTTTTGAATGATGGTGATAAATTTTATTGTGAGCTTTTGTTCAGTTTTTGCCATTGTCCACAGCTATTGTTGTTGTTGTTGTAATTGCTTGTTTGTTTGCTTAATTGAAAAATAAAACGAGAAAAGAGAGCAGAGAATTATTTTCCCTGTTGCCGCTGCCAAAATGCAAAACGTTGACAGACCAATTTTCTATTCCCAATTGGATTCTAACTTGGACGCTCGGCATGCCATGCTGGGTTAAATGTCAGCGCACAAGGGTTAAGTGTTTTTCTTTTATTTTCAATTATTTGTTAGCTATAGAAATAGCTTTTCTGTTTGATGTAATACAAAGTAAGCATAGTTCATCTCTGTTTGATACGCTAAATATGCCAAAAATGCCAAAGATCCCTATTGTATTACTTTTACCTGACGCTAATGAGTAACAAATTTTCTTTTTTGGCTAATGAGTTTTGGCACTGCGTCAAGGCCATGGCGAAAGCACTTTGAATGCGTAATGGCCACGGCTTGTTCTAAGCTATTTATGGCTGATATGTCGCAGTTGTAATTGGCGCAAGTTTTGGCCCAAAAGAGTTTCTTGCTGATATTCTTCGCATTTAATTATAGAAAAAAACGTGGGAAAATTTTTAAAAAACTCAGCAAAATTTTTCTGTCGTTCAGAAAGTAAATGTTTGCAGGGTTAGCCACGACTGAATCATACGCTGTTTTTAGTGTACTAGACAGGGTGAAATCTCTATTAAACACAATTTTTCTACTTTTGTTAAAATTACAATTTTTATTTTATTACTTAACACTGTTTTGAATAAAAATGAAGTGAACTGGGAAATATGTTTTTTCGGCAATATAATTAATAAAAATAAATCAAATAATAAGCATACTTTACTTTCAATAATATTTCCTAGTTTATTTAAAGTGAAGGTGAAGAATAAATATAATAAAAGCAAATATTGAAAACCTTTTTTAAATTTCAATAAAATATGCTCTATATATTTATGATATCCAGAAACGCAACTGTTTTCAACAACTACAGGGTATATATGTATATAGAAGGCAACGGAAATTGTCAGGCGGGCTAATTTACATTGATTAGTTGAGTAAGGCGGCCCCGAAATTTGCATATTTATAGCGCGTGTTGCATAATTTTGGGCGGTTTAGCGAGTTGCTTTTAATTGCTGTTGTTGCCGTTGATTTATCGAATGTGGCAGGCCGGAGCAAATTCGTTTTACTCGTTTCGTTTTTATAAGGCTCTAATGGAATTTACACGAGTTCTTAACACTTTCTGGGCAAAAAGTTTGCTAAGCCCAGAAACGAGCCTTTGTTGCTGGCGACAGCAGGCGGCAATAATGTGGCTGGTGCGTTGACTAAAAATTAAAGCCATAAATTAAAGCAGTAACAACAAAAAAATCATTGCATAATTTTGGGCAATAAAATGTGTCCTTTTTATTGTCGCCGCTGTCATAAAAGCCGATGGCAAAGCCCTTTAATTAATTTAAAGAGCTGCCGAGCATCAATTTCGTTAATTAAGCAGCGTTCGAACAAGAGAGGAAAACATTTATGTATAGGGTCGAAAATATTGCCTATGCATGCGCACAACGTGGCGTATACGCAACCTGGTCAACCCGAAATTCAATCAAGCAACGGTTTCTGGTCAAGTTTTTGGGGCTTTTATGTCGTTGTTGTTGCTCAGCGTGTTTTATCCTTTTCCGCATTTCTTATCCTTGTAAAAGTTTGTTTCCCTTTTCTTGTCCATTTTTATTTATTTATTTACGTTTTTTTTTTTTTGGGTTGATTTTTGTTTTGCGCTATTTGAATTTTTATCGCTTACGGCATTGAGAATGTTTTCTGGGCTCAACTGTTCCCAGCTCCGCCCGCTTCTCCTTTGTTCCAGGGGCTAATTTCGATTTCTTCCAAACGATAACTTTGGTCACTTGTTCGACGTGGGCAAATTGAAAAAGTTGAGGTAGTTACGACCCATCAAAGGACAACACAACACAACACAATACAGCATTGACCTTAATTGCTTTTTTTGGTTGTTTTTTTTTTTTACAAATCAATCGATTTTTTTACACACACTCTCACATACTCACTTTTTTTGTTTGGGCAAGAATTAACGCGCTTGGCTTTAGATTTCCTGTTCTTCTGTCTCGTTTTCTCTTTTTTTAATTTGTTGGCCGCCGCTAAATGGCTTACAGCCCGGGCTCAACGCAGTAAGCCAATATACGCGTGGCTTTAAGATTTATGGCCACACAATTACCCCAAAAGGCGGCCACGCCCACCTCTAAAGTGGGCTGTGCTTTGATGGGCTGTCGAATTGCATGTTTTTTTTTTGTGTTTCTTTCTATTTGCAGGCGAACAAAAAAAACCTCTTAATAGTCTTATCTAGTCACGTAGCTAACGCAGCATCACGTACTTGTTGTATTTGCGAGGGTTGGCCGATAAATAAGGTAGTTTATTATGGGAGGGTTTTTATATTGCCGAAACTTAACCGATTTTGATGACCGAAACCATTTACGCCATGAATTTTCTCTAAGAATCATTCTGCATTAAAAAATTATGCTTTTGATAAAAATATTTTTTTTTTTTTTTTTTTTTTGGAAAAAAGCATATAACTTTGCCAAAACTTGACCGATTTCAATGACCAAAACCATTTTGGCTATGAATTAAAATTTAGAATCATTTCACATTTAAATTTTATGCATATTGAGACAAAAATTTTTTTTAAATTTTTTTAGGAAAAAACACTGTACTCCCCCCTTGTGATTTTCGGAAAAAATTTTTTCGTCAAAATTTAGAATCGCGAATTTTTATTTTTAATCGATAGCCTATGCTAAGATTAGTATAAAAATCGACTTTAAACTTGATTCTGAGGTGGTTAATTTTTTTGTAAAAAATCACCCCAAAATGATAGAAATTTTTACTAGTTGAGCTCCCAAATGCCTTCCGGTTTTACTCCTAGGAGTATATTGTTATAACTTTGCCAAAACTTGACCGATTTCGATGACCAAAACCATTTTGGCTATGAATTGAAATTTAGTTAATAAAAAATTTGTTAAATTTTTGTGTCTTTCCTGCTTTTTTAATATTTAATCCCTACCAAAGCAAACAAAGTTGTTTGTTAATTAGCTTCAGCTGCCGTTGAAGTTAAGGCTGGAGTTGGAGTTGGGGACGTCGTGGCAAGGAGCATTACGTATACGATTAGTTGCCACTACCTTAGCTACCGCATATTGGCTGCCCCTGCCTTGTCCTTGGGGGCTAAATTGGCAACTGGCTTGCATGATGACAGCCCATTAAGCGACGTACGAACCGCACAAAAGGTGTATATGTATATATAAATTTATATATATATACATATATTTATGTGTATATACATTGTGTATATAAGCTCAACTGTCTGCCACTTCCTGGCGCCGCACTAATTTAAATATTATTTTGCAGCACAATTAAAATGTGATTAAGACGCGACTGCATTTCTCTTAAATTAAGTCGGTTGGAATTTGAAAAAAAAAGCTGTTCGTGAATACCAGCTTCAACTTGGTCACGAAAAGCATTAAAGTTACTTTCAACTGAAAATAATATCGAATTCAACTTTAAAATTTAAGTAAAAATTATAGAAAAAGAATCATTTTTATTTATATCTTACATTTAAAGGTTCATTTGTTTATGAGAAGCTCTTTCTTTTTTTATTTATGATATTACGTATACGCAAGGTATTACCTAAATCGAACTAATACTAAACTAAAAGCATATTTTATGTGTCTGCAAGTGCATTTAAGCCGCGACAAACCAAAGATTTTTATTTGCCTCTCACTTTAGAGACTAAACTTTGCTGCTGCTGAAAGGACACTCCTGGCAGGGAGTTGGAAAAGCAGCTCAGCTTCAGCTTGAGTAAAACTCAACTCGAAAACTCTGGTTTTTCTGCCTCTTTTAATGTTTGTTGTGGATTTTAGCCAAGTGTTGGCAAGTCGTCTACTGCGACTGTCGACTGTTGGCCTGCAGATAAGGCGCAAAGTGTCTAAGTGAATATTTTCTTAATTTCTTGCGGTTGCAGCAGTTTTTCTGCGTCGTTTGCCGTTTCTTTCCACTTGGCAGCTTCACTAGAAAACTTTTTCATAAAAATGCGCATTTTTTAATGGAAACAGGGGCTGACATAAAGGGGGGGAGGGAGGTTGGCGTAAGTTTCATTTATTCTATTTAATTTTTATGGCAGACACAATTTATGCTCCCGACTTTTGGCTGTTTCACCAACATTTTGATTAAATTCATAAATATGTTATATACATACATATACATAGGTATACATATATACATATATAGACAAGATCACGTGACTTATGTGTGACTAGTTGATGCTTTGTACTTTTTCATTTTCACAGCTATGTTTAACCAGTAAAAAAAAAAAAGAAAAGGGTGAGAGCTGCCGCTGTTGGGATTTTAACTCACGCCGCACAAATTTTAATGACATTCAAATTAAATTATAATTTTCAAAGTTTGCAACGCAAAGGAGGAGGGGGGGGAAGGGTTTATGTTGGGGGTAACTATAACGATACAATGATTATGATGACGATGATGATGAAGATGATGACAAGGACGGTCGTACAGGTGAGAGAGAGAGGAGCTGAATGGGTGGCAGTCAGCTTGCCTGTGTGCAAAGGTCAACTGTATAAGGGTTGGGCAAACCTCACCCCCCCCCCTCCCCCGCGCCGTTCTGTTTTTCCCCTCAGTTCCCTGAGTTCGTCTATTTGTTTGTTTTGTTTGCGTTCGCTTTCAGAATTTTTGCGAATTTCGCCTGCTTAAAAGATACACAACGGCCAAAACGAACTCTAAAAGTCAAAGGGTAAACGAGGCAACGAAAACAATTCGGTTAGCGTTCAACACAGGGGCGTACTGAAAGTGGGAGGGGCACTTGGGGATGGTGAAGTCGGCCTGTTTGTGTTTTCGTTTACAGAAAGTTGACGTTGTGCCTGTTTTCCCAGCTGGTGTATATAAGTCCATAGTTTTAATTGATGAGTTGAAGAGGGTTGCCGCGACTGGCGTCACTTTATTGATAAATTGGCTCAGGTAGAAGGGAGACAGCTGCCTGTTAAATATATACCCATACCCACAGCCATCTGTCCTTCTGCAATTAGCCAAGTAAATCCTGTTCGAGTCTAAACTTTAAATGTCACATATTAAAGTAGTTCCCGTAACTTAATTGTACCACAATTTTTCAGCTTCTCCAGCTCCCCTTCCCTTTAAAGTGTTTTGTTATGTAACTTGGCCCCCCCCCCCTCGGTTAGTATCTTAACTTTTGACAGTATCTGTGAATTGGAGGGTTATGCAGTTGACCTTTTGTGCAGCCATTAGCCAAATACCTGGCGCCAGGCAAGCTATGAAATAAAGTCGCAGGCGTGCCACAAATCGAGTCGCGCCACACGGCACACAAATTCTTCGACTCGTTTAAATTAAAGTATTTCTTTAATGGTCAATTTTTCCCACAAAAATCATGCGAAAAATGTTAAAGAAAATTTGGCTTGTATACTTTCCAAATCCATATTACATTACATTTCAATCTTCCCC
This sequence comes from Drosophila lacertosa, assembly GCA_004143845.1. Lineage (NCBI taxonomy): Eukaryota > Metazoa > Arthropoda > Insecta > Diptera > Drosophilidae > Drosophila > Drosophila lacertosa. The sequence continues at coordinate 147,025 of SCDZ01000138.1, forward strand.
ACTAGTTGAATTTTCGAAAATTTTATTTTTATAAATCCACTTCTCCTGGATTTCAAACTTCAATTACTTTGCCAAAACTAAACCGATTTTCATGTTTGAAGCCATTGCTTGTCCTTTTTTTGATTCTTCATCTAAAGTTTCCCTTTTTTTTACCTTAATTTTTTCAAAGTATAATGTGTATATCGTAGTGTGTGTGTATATATAAATAAAATACATTTTTTTAAACTGAAAATCAAATAAATCATTTTTATGTTCGAGTAAGCTTCGTTTGTTAAAATTATTGAATATTTTATTAATTTTTTAAACAGAGTCTGCAGATGAGTGAAAAACAGAATCAATTGAGTGAATTTTTATAAATTGCCATTTGCAACAAATAGTAAATTAAAAGCTCCAAATTACATAATTGTCGCTATCCTGATCTTAATTTGTCAATTCAAAAACTTGGTTTATTTTATATTTAATGATTACAAAATTCATCTGAAAAATAAATTTATAAAAATGTTAGTAATATTTCAAGCCCAAAAAAAATGTTGTTTATTGAAATAAAAAATTGGATTTAAAAACCTAAAAAATAATATACACATTTTTCCATACTTTTTCATTTTAACATGATATAAGACAACCTTATTTATTAAAGTAGAAGCATAAACCAAACCACAGACTATTTCATTATGATCACATTTTTGATAATCATATTATTTTTGTCTATATTCGTATTAAATTCCCTAGCTTAAAGTGAGCTCACTGCGAAATCTTGAAATTAACTTTTTCAACTCAATTGAGAGTCGAGTTTTCTATGTGCCGCATATGGTTTAATTTTGCAGGATGCGGAATATGCAAACGGCGTCATATGCACAACATGCCAGAAGTGCGGCACGTGCGGGCTGAGGGTGGTGAGGGAGTGTGGATTGGGGGGGATGGAAACTGTTGGAATTTACTGGCGCTTCGTTTTTATTGCTCGACACCGCATGTGGCGGCTGTGGACGCGGTCAGAGCGCTTGGAAAGGGGGCGGGAACAGGGGCGGGGGCGGGGGCGGGGGCGGGTGCGGGTGTCCCATCATTAAACAAGTGCCGCGTGGCTACGTCCGGCCACGACTTTAGTGGCACGGCGCCGCAACAGCCACAGCCACAGCCACAGCCGCAGCCGACGCCACCACCGACACCACCACCGATAGCACCACCGAGAGCAACGGAGCCGCTGGCGCTCGTTAACGCTGAGACGCTCAATTTAGTGCGACCTACGAGTGCTACGAGTATTCAGCTTTATGTGCACCGCTTGCTTTCGGCTCATTTGAGCCGGGAGCTGACCTTGATGATATCACCAGCCAGCCGAGAGTCCAAGACATATGCGAATCTATGTCTGTATGTGTGTCTGTGTGTGTGTGTGTGTTTTTTGTGTTTGGCTCACTCGGGTCTCGAGTTACTCAGGGGTGTCCTGGTGGCTGCACTTAAAGCCAGCCTCGAGAGCGCTGCCAGTGAAAATCAATAATCAAATAAATGTGAACAAGTCAACTACCAACAGCAGCCGCCATTTTTTTTCCTTTCTTTTCTTTCATTTTCTTTCATTTGGACAGTGAGCGAGTTTGTCTACCCAACCTGTGTATAAACTGGGCTAACTGGGCACCAACATCAGCTTCAGCTAGCACGTACGTAAAGCGACACATGACCCCAAAACGTGCGACAAACTCTCGACTTTTGAATTAATCACATTATTTTATTTATTTATTTATGCACATTCACTCTACTTTACTCGTTATTTATTATTATAAGCTGTGGCAAGCGAATGCAGCGGCAGGGAAAGGAAAAGGACTTTGTGGGATTTCTGAATGTTGTTCAGAAATAAAACAATGCTTTTAAACCAATTTCAAACTAGCAATAATCAAATTCTGTCAAAACTTGACAATAAAATTACAAAAATTGAGAACATAATATATTTCTTCTATAAAAATTTACAAAATTGTTGCCTGAAGCAAAAAACGATTTCTTAAAAATTAGTTTAATAATAAATGTATAAATAATAAATTTACGTTCTTCGGTGGTTAAATATTTCCAAGTAAGTAAACAACTTTAACAATATTAAATTGTTTAATAAAATACATTTACTTTCAATTCCAAAGCTATTAAACCACAATATTAAGTATACGCAACGTTGACCAATGCGAATAGTCTTTTTATATGTATTTTGTATTGTATTGTTTTTTTTTGGCTTTACGCCCCGCCCAGCGTGTTGATTATTAAGTGCTCTTCTTTCTCGTGCCCAGCTCTGATTCTGTAAAATGTCAAATGTGAACTGAGCTGCTTTCATATAAAATGACGCAAGAAATGAAAGCCTGCGGGCTCTGTTGCTGCTGTCGTTACTGCTGCTGCTGCTTCTGCTGCTGGCCAAAGGGCAGCCGCACAATGTCAAAGCGTGACCCAACGCTGTGACGTCACAGCCACAGTCAAGTGTATAAACAAAAACAAAAGCCGCAAGCGAAACAAGACGCATGGATGCTGTATCCTTTGCAGGCCATGGCTGGGGTTAAGGCGGGCGCATCTAATTAAAATGGATATATATCAGTTACGGCATCAAGTATACGCCACGTGCACAATGTTGCATAATGATGCACTGCCGATACGATAACGCATCAGTTACTCAGCTCAGCTCTCGAGCTGCATCAGCGGCAATAAACGCTGATAATGATGCCGCTGGCAGTGCTTATATAAGAAGCGCACGAGTTTTAATTGGCTGCCTTATCGCGATAATCAGTGCTTGGGATGGGTAAAGGGAGACGCCTCAGTTGGCAATTGCCTCAGTTATTCAATTGAATTCACTCTGCACACAGCGCGCACAGACAGCCAGATTATGGCCACAAAATTGTTGGGCTTTTAAATTGGCATGGAAATTTAATTGGCATATGCTGTAATTATATATTTGATTTGCAGCGATAATTACAATTATGCCTCTATTATTTACATATTTATTCGGCGCGCTTGTCAATTAGTCAAATTCCTGTAATTGCCGACGCGCAAACCGAATTGCTTTTAATTCAAACACATTGCGCGACTTTATTAAAAAGTTAATTAATTTATATATATACAAACAACATAGCAAATGAATACGCAACGCATTTAATTTGTACAACAACAACAACAACAATAACAACGGCTGCTTAATCCGAGCGCAGCAACAACTTGATTTTGCCAGGCACAAAATCGCGTATACGCCACGTATTCCCACAGACGCAACAGAACTTCGGCTTACTCCTTTTGCCTGGTTGCTTGTGCTTGCTTTTATTTTACCCTTGGCAACTTGTTTTATACCCAAGCAGACATTTTAATCCCAGCACACCAGCACACACACACACACACACACACATACGCATGTACTTGTATATGTAAGTGATTATCTGTATGTAAAACAGCGCCCAGATGTGAAATACATATGGGTCCTTACAGTGCTGAGCATTTGAATATGTATGGAAAAGGATTTTAAAAGATTTAAGTAGGATTTTTTGTAAACTATTTTCTAGTTTAAATCTGAACAGAGCTTTAAAAGGATTTAAATGGTTTTCAAATATCTAATAAACATTTAATATAAATAATATACTAAGGATAAACTTTGGTCAGCTATTTTTTTCTTGTACAAATTGAAGCCACAAATATCCTTCGCTGGGAAAATGCAACTGAATTTCAATAGAGAAAAAGGAATAAAATCTAATGAGCCTGCAGTAGACAACAAATCGTGTTATTATCGCCAGGAGCTGGGCAAGAAGAACAGAAGAAATAATAAAAGTAGCGACATATAAAAGGAGCAAAAGCATAAAACTAATGTTAAACAACAAGCAGTGTCCTTCCTTTCCCTTTCCCTTTCCCTTTCTCTCACTCATTCTGTCTCTTTCTTAGTGCTGGCGTTTGTCTCGCTCTTGTGTTTGTTTAGCCCGGCACTTTTTAGTTCTGCGTCGATGAGCTCCCGTTGTTCTTATTGGGGCTGTCGCCGCCTGCCGTCATTGTTGTCCTTAAGACAATGATGGCAACGCCATTCCAATGCCCCCCAAGGACATGCAATAAAATTGCGTTTTAATGCTACGCCAACTGTCGAAGGATCCGGTCCGCTTTGCCATCTACGCTGTTTTTTTATGCCCTTTCTAAGGATATTACCGAGCATCTCTATAAAGCGAACAAATTTTTGATCTGGCGTTTAAATACTCTTCACTCGATCAATTTTTTAGCAATAGCTTAAATTGTTGTTGTTGTTGTTGTCCTTCTGCGTTGTTTAATGACATTTTATTTGCATATTTTTTATGGCAAATATGAGTTTTATGTGTTGCTCGATTTCAGAACACGCCAGCCAAAAGGACACATACTCAAATCCAAAGTGCGCCTTGCCCCAAAGGAAAAGCTTGGCAAAAAAAAAATAAATATATATATATATATATATATATATATATGTATGCGAGCCAGCGAAATCCCGTTGAGTGAAGCAGGCGCAAAATATTTTTTTTCCTACAAAGGGGAAACAGAAAAGCAAATGGAAGAGGAAAAGCTGGCAAACAAACATAAAAGTGCAAAACAATTCTCAAGTGTTTCACGCTTTAAGCTTTGTGCCTTTGTGTTCTTTATATTTTTATTTATATTATTTTTTTCTTGTGTGATTTGTGCTGGCATTGAATAAAATAATAATATGCCAAAAGGAGAGAGAGAGAGAAAGATGGACATTGCTTATAAGACTCCCACGCTTCAGTTTACCATTGTTGGTTAATATTTATAAAATTGATTCAATTAAATAGCTAAACTGCGCAATGCAGCTGCATTTGCATTTGGGGGTGCCAAGAAGTGCATGATACAAACGGATCTCGCATCCTATATATATGCTCTATATATGCCGAACAACAACAACAACAACAACAACAATTCGTACCCGGGACAAATCTCCGCTTAATTTGTGCACAAATGATTTGTCTCCGTCCGCACGCATTTCTATGGACTGTTAGCGATTGGATTGGATGAATGAGTATCTGTGAGTGTTGAGTATGAATATATATATATTTGTGAGCGTGCAACAAATGGTTATTGTGTGTGCAAATGAACGTTGCATTGTGTGTTGGGGCATATTGTGGTCGTTGGAGTTCTCTGACACGACGACGAGCTGATGCCAAGCGGAAGTCGACTGCAATCCAATTTTCCACAAACTGAATGACAATGAATCAAGCCTTTATTGCTTGAATAGTCGCATGACTTTGTAAATCAAGAGGAAATCCAAGTTGCTATACCCATATATCTTTAATTATCATACAAAGTATTTATTTCCATTACATAGGTTTTAGTCTGTTGGAGTATTAACAGCGGAAAACCTGAAAAATTGCAGCTGTATTTTATGCTTTAGGTAACTCTTGAATTAAACATAAACATTAATATTGAGTTTTTAAAAAATTCCTACCCAGAACTAAGAAAAATCTTAGACAAAATATTTTAAGCCAATTCGCTTGAAAGGTTTAAAATAAATAAATAAATATAACCAACCGTGATAAACTAGTTATAAAATTTTAGAGATGTAAAAAAATAAAGAAAATTGATTAGATTCGCTTTAAATAACAGGTAAAAGTTTAAGCTGAATTATATATATAGAGAGTAATATCTACAAGTGTATAAACTAAGAAAATGTTGTTAACCAAATATCAAATAATATTCTAACATATTTATTATTAGTAGTAGTAATATCTTTAAGCGTATAAACTAAAAAAATGTTGATAACCAAATATAAAATAATATTCTAACATATTTATTATCGAAATCCGAAAGTCAAATAACATTTTGGACAAACAAAACAAAATTTCATGCATAAATATACAAACAATTAAATTGTTATTGCGTTTTTTTTATTTCTGTGCTTAAATTGGAATATTGCATAAGCTGCGTTCCGGCAAAAATGTTCAAAGCAAAGCAAATACAATTAAAAATATTATTTGCCGTTGCACGTACAATTTAAAACGCTCAGAAAAAAAAATATGATAAATAAAAATAAAATTGAAGTCAGACTAAACCATTTGTGGAAGTCCAACAAAATAGAATATTTTATTGTGTGCATTTTGCCTTGTGTGTGTGTGTGTGTGTGTTTGCACACACATAAATCTCAATCTAAAATGCAGCCAGACAATAGATGACCACATGACATGGGCATGGGTCCATCCATGGTTTGCCCAACCGACGACCTGTCCATAGAATACAAATAGGCCACTGATTGCAGCTCGAAACCGCAGCGCAAAATGCTTTTTGGCATCGAGTGTTGAATGAAAGGCCGCAGATTACACTCACGCAGCAAACGTTTGAGACTCGCCAGCTAATCAGTAAATACCAGCAACAACAACAGCAACAACAACAACAAATATCATCAACATCATCATCATTAGCATCGTTAGCATCGTTATGATATGATGTGCTGTGGCTAGTTAAAATTATTGTTGCTCTTGTGTGGGGCAACATAAAAATAAAAAAGAGTAAATAAATAAATAAAATACATTTTTTAATTTATTTGAGGCGCTGCGCACAATGAAAGTAAAAGTTTATCAGCAAAGAAGCAGCCGAAAAAATAAATAAATAAATAAATAAATATGTACTTCAGTCGCATAAAAAATGTGTCTTTTCATCAAAATTTCAAAAGTGTGTGTGTGTGTGAGGAGGGTACAGGTGTGCGCGAGAGCCGCCCGAGCGGAAGTTATGGAGCCTACGTGCCAAAAAAAAAAAGTATATATGTATTTGTGTATTTATGTATATGTGAAATTTCACTTTCGCTGTTGCTGCGGCGGCTGTTTTGACTCGCAGGTAGCCCAAGCGGGCAAACATTGAGGCAGCCTCGATGAGCCACCAATACCTGCACAGGTGTGTGTGTGTATGTGTGTGCCATGTATATAAACAGCCGAATTATGAATTTGTAGGACACTTTCATATGTGTGTGTGCGTGTGTGTGTGTGTGCGTGTGTTTGAGCGTGCTGCGAAATTGCTAAAGACTTCACGGATCAAGGAACTCATCAAAAATCGTTAAATGCAAAAAATTTGGCATCATAATAACGTAGCCCACTTGTTAGGCGCAGCAACAGCAGCTTTTAACGGGTTTGGGGAGGGCTTTTAACAAAAGGACATGCTTACCTTGAAGCCTTGAGTTGTGTGAGCAGCGACTGACGATTTTTTTCTTTTTCTCAGCCCATCTGCGTACTACATCTCACTGTTTAAGTATTTGTGTTTTTTTTTTCTTTCTATATTATTATTATTTTATTTTATATTTTATGCTTTTTTTTGGCTGTAAGAATTTTGAAATTGTATGTTTTTTCTTGCACTCGAAATTGATTTGATTTCCAACACACAAGCTGAAAGTTTCCGTGTGTGCTTTAAGTTAATTTGCACTGTTAATTGTTGTTGTTGTTTTTTTGTTATTATTTATACTGAATAGAATTTTTTTTTGTTTTTGCGCACTGAAATCTGCCGTCCATTCGCCGCTGGGATACAGTTGCTCGCAGAGCTTCTGTTCATTACACGACGATGTCTCTAGCTAAACTAAAGTGAAAAACCATCGCAATGCGTACTTTAAACTGTGCTACACAACACACGGACCACAGCCGACCTGCGCTCCCAATTTATCTCTCGGCTCCGCTCGGCTCCCCGTTCGGTTCGGCTCGGCTCGCGCTCTTTCGGCGATAGCTTTAACGGTGAGCCCTGCACAGTGTCCCACAAGCGATAACATTAGCATGCTTTTTGTTGTCTAAATGTAAGTTAATTTTTCTTTCCATTAAAGTTAAATTATTGCTTAAGAAATTGTCTTTAGACAAGTAACTAAAATTGGAATCTGATTTCAACATATTTATAAAAATTTAAAAAATTATTAAAAGATATTACTAAAGATATTATTTCAAACTACATAAAGATACATATATAAAAATAGAAAAAAGTATTTGAGAAAAATGTAAAACATAAAAAAAGGACACTGGCTTTTGTATTTAGCATTATAAATGTTATAGATTTTTATTAAATGATATTTTTAAAGTACTTTAAATAAAAATGAGTAAGTAAATAAGTTTAGCATGAAAACTAAATAACTTATATACAAGAAACTAAACATTAATTAGATTTTGATATTCACAAAAGCATAAAAGCAGAGCATTTTATAAGCTTAATTTTTTTTATTTCTTTTGACCTGGCTAATGGAGCAAGGTGCGTTGTGGCGCTCACTGACTGGCCATAATCATCGTTCACGCTTATTAGGAACGTCGTTGGCAATTCTATGGCACTTGCGTCTTGGTCGCCGCCGTAGTGCTCCCGACTGTTATACGGCGGCGTTGCGCCGTTTCCGTCTCCGGCGCTACGCCTTTCTGTATGTTATGGCCAAGAAGAAGCTTTTTTTCGCATTGCTCTCTTTTTGTGTTTGTTGTTTGTTTTTGTTGGCAACTTTTGGCAGTCGCTCTGCACTTATAGCCCCGCAAACTTTGCGGCTTTTGTAGCTGCCGCTGCGACTAATGCTTTTGTTCTTGTTATTATTGCCAACTCTCTCACTTGCTCTCTCTCTCTCTCTCTCTCTCTCTCTTTCACTCTTTCGCTTTTGCTCTTGCTCTCTATCCGCTGTTGTGCCTAACAAAATTTCATTATCTCTAGTGGCCGTTTGTTTATTTATTTGTCGAGCATTTTACTTTTGGTGGGGCAGAAAGGCTAACTGAGTGGCCAAGAGGCTGAGTATTACCAAGAGTATTGCTTTTTGTTGCTGCTTGAGCAAATGTTGTCAAAGCTACACACACTTACATATATACGCTGATATCTTGGCTAACTATATAACTAGTGTGCACGTTTTTTGTTACCACTGTAAGGCCCCCAAAAATCGATCGCACGTTGTCCGGTTTTTATTACTAACACACATACACTCAAGTAACACACACACACACACACACACTCAGAAAATTTGAAACATTTTCAGCTGTGTTTTTCTTTTGGTTTGCCGCTAATTTTTCCTACACACACACACGCACACAAATTTTTAAGTTTAGATTAACAGCTGTTGATTAGTCGAAGAGATGCAGTTGAGATTTTGGGGCCCAACTCCATCGAGTATCGAATCAACAAACCGTCAGCCAGCGAAATCCTTGCACAAATGCCGCACACAACAAGAAACGGGGACGACGACGACTCACGACAGAATGACGAAACGTTCCAATCGGCGGCAGCGAAAGCGGCGCCAGTAACGGGTCCAAAACAACAGCTGCAAATCGGCGCCGACATCCGCGGGATACGAACACAACAACAACAACAACAACAGCACACAAGACAGCTCAAGTGATTCTAAAAAAACACAACAAAAACAACACACACAAAAAAGCCTGATTATGAAAACATTGGGCAGACGCACAAAGCTTTCAGCTGTTCAGCTGTGTGCAAAAGCTCGCGCTTCGTCTATTAATAGTATGAGGTATAACAGTTCTGGAGCTTGCAGCTGTTGGGAGCTTTCGACTCAACTGAAAGCTGCAGAGCCGAGTTGGCAACGTTTGAAAGCTGTGCGCAGCAATTTCGTCTTGTTTATGTTTTTATCTGGCGAATAATTTGCGTTTTACGGTGCTTAATAAATGTTATCGCCAGACGAATCGCTTTCTTATCTATAATTGGGCCACATTGAATCACAGTTTAGCGCAATTAATAAATGGGGAATGTGGAAATGTGCAATAAAGACTTGTGTAATGATAAATGCTGTTTAAATTAAATAATGTGATATCACAAAGTTTTTACTGTGTTTAGGGGTTTGAGTTAAGCTGCTAATCTTATATTTAGCTATCAGATGTATTTCTTACGACAGATAATATATTGTGAAACACAGCTTATCTCAATCCGCAAACTTTGAGGCGCTATATAAAGCAAACTAAACAAATATATATATAAATTATATATATATTTATTTGTATAAATATGCTTAATGCTTAAACTAATAATACATACAAGCTCATAAATTTAATTAAATAATACATTTAATTGGCATTTAAAAATACAAGTATCTTTGTACGTATTTGAATTTAAATGATATGTTATTAAAACTTCCTCTTTGAATGTGTTCAGAGTATACAGAATAAACCGAATACTTCCACAATTCTCTACAGCCGTTATAAACATTATCTTTACTACCTATATCACTGGACAAATTCACATTAAGTATATCTTTATTATTCGCATGAGTTTTCGCTTCTCGCTGTGTGAATCCCCAAGCCTTGGATGCTTTCAGGCTGGCCTTATCTGCACTCTTTTATGCATAGCATACTTTTGGGCTGCCCGAAAAGCTTTCTCTTTTTGGGAGCTGGCAACGCTGTGCGGCATTCGCTTATAACTTGTTGCGCCAGTTTTGTTTAGTTGTCGCTTACATCTCGTCCCACTCGAACGTCGTTCGCCGTCTGCAGCCTGCACTTTCCTAAGGTGGGTCTTCATTTGATTAACGTTGTTGTTGTTGTTGTTGTTGTTGCTGGCAATGTTGTTGTTTTGTTTGCATTACTTGGCGTGGGGGCGCGCGCTAAACAATTTACTATTTATAAATTCACCTGAACGCACTCCGATCGCCGTATAGTTAAATTCAAATCAAATAATTGAGTAACCAACGCACATGGCGTTTTTAAATTCAAATATTTTTTAAATAGTTTACGCTTATGCGATAACATGAAGAAACTCGCAAAGCGGGCACGCCCCGTCGCATTTGCATAATCTGAATTGAAGAGTCTACTATAACGGCATTCGTGTAGAAAAAACAAGTGTTTAAATAGTTTATAGCGCCTGCTGCTAAAAACAATATCAGATGCGTCAGACCTTAAACTTTGCTCTCTGTTTTGCTTTTTACATGTTTTCCAAATTCAAAACATATTAATTAACACATCATTTGATGTGTTATATTTTTGGGTATCCATCAATGCATATTCAAAAAAAATCTTTAAACATTTTAAGACTAAAGGTATTGTGATTTTAATTATGCGTCAGACAGCGCTTAAAACTTAACTTCTTTAACTAACAATTTTTTGAATACTCTACAAATATATTACAAAGAAATCTTCATATATACTTATACCAATTTTAATTTGCATAGTTTAAGTTAATTTTTTTTAAACCTAGTTCATATATATCCAATTGTTCTCACTTTATTAGTATAATAAAATGTTTTATGTGCGTTGCAAACTTGTTGGAATAACAAATTGTGCATATTACTTTATACACTAACTGTTCTTACCTTGGTTTACATACAGAGATACATATACATATATCGTCATATCTATTTACGTCAGCGTTCACGAAAACAACAACGTCAATTTGGATGTTTCCATATTTGTCTCGCATTTTCAAAGCCAAATTCTGTTGCTAAAGTGAAATTTCAACCAACAGCAGTTGAAGTCAATTTCTCTTCATAATCTAAGCATGGCACTTAAAGGGGCAGCATTGTAGAACTAACTAGCTAAGCTTAATCTGAATGATTTACTTTCATGTCTTATCTTGCAGCTAGCATCGAATAAATACACAAACAACAAACAAACAACTCTACAGATTAAAATGGGCAATCCAGTGTGGTTTATTTTCTGGCTGCTCGTCTTCTGGTTCATCTCGTTGTTCGTTGCATTCTTCTGCGCGTTCTTCTACATCATCATCTACACGGTTGTTGTCTGCATACCGGGCCTTTCGGTAAGTGGATGGGTGGGTTGTTTCCCCGATGACTTCATCGGCGTTAAAACACTTAGTAGCTGACTGAGGGTCGCTTATCGCGACTTGTAGATATTTGTGCAATTACTCACCATGAAAAAAAACACAACTAAGCCGACTAGCCGTATGATAAAACATACAAAAACATATATAATAAGAAACAGAACAAATAGAAAACAGTACCGAACCTTTTCGGCATAACTCTATAAATAACAGTTCCTAATCAGAGTTAAATATTTCACCCATACAGGGCATATCGGATATACTGCTGCAGGGCCTACAATTCCCGCATTACTGTGCCAAGGCCATGATGGACTGCAAGCCCCCATTCTAAAAAATACAATAATATAATCTTAAGTGTACTAACTCTAATTTTCATTTTTCATCTTATCAGACTTGGTTTTTTAATCATAAATATTAATTATTTAATATTTGTATAAATGGTCTTTTCTCTGTTTTGAACACGCCGCGATAAGAGCTAGACATGGTAACAATTACGACAGCGCCGGCGATTGAATGGTCATGAATGGAGCCTAATACTAATTGAGTCAATATTAACAATGCAATTTACTATGCAATCTCGTTCTCGCACTAATAATAGGAGTATGATTTGAACTGTTTCTGATTCCATTGACTACGTCTGCGCCTCTCTCATTTCGTGGTCGAGGCAACTGTTGCATTCTGCTGGCTGCTGCCGGGCGCATCCGAAGCCGTCGCTGCTGCTGTGCCAGCGTCAGCAGGATTCACTGCAGCCGCTGTTGCGGGCATCGCATCACGCTCGTTGATAGCACGCAGTTCCAGTTCACCAATTAGCTGCATGACGCGTACTTTGCCCTCGGTGGCCAGTTTGGGCGGCAGCGCTTTCATCGTGGCACAGATGCTGTCAAAGAAGAGATCGAGAGAGTCGCGTGGTGCGGGCTCTATTGAGGTGAGGTGCTGCAGTTGATACGACTGCAGCTGGCGGGTCGTCGCATACGACGGCACCTGTGGCTGACGCAGTGGCGTGTAGCAGCCAGTCGCAATGGGCGTTATGGTTGCCTTCGAGGTGATCTCATGCGGCGGCACGACGCCGTTGGGTGTGCTTGTACTGGACATTGTGGCCAGCTTGGTCAGCGTCGGTGCCGTCACCTTTTTAATTGTAATGCGGCACGGCTGGGGCGTGGCTGCCGTCGGCTGGCAGTGCGCAGCTAATTGGGCAGCCGGCGTCAGCTGCGCATGAGGCATTTCGTTGATAGTTACTTGCAAGGGCAGAAAGTCCAGCATGCCCGAGTGCTGGGAGTCTGTTTCGGAAATGCGGCGTTTCATATCTGGTTCATATTCGGCATCTACAGCATCAGCTTCTGTTTCAGGATCCCCCTCGTCGTCATCTGCATCGTCCTCCTCCCCGGCTTCGGCATCGCCATCGCCATCTTCCTCCTCATTTTCAGCCTCTGTCTTGCATATGTCGCTGGCCGTGCCAAATCGCAGCTGCAACATGTTCTCGTCCTCATCGTTGTACTCCCACTTAACGTTGGCAGCCTGAGGCTGCGCCTTGGACATCATCGATTTGCGCTGTGCATTCTCCGAGTGCTTAATGCTGCCCTCGTGCTTGCCAAGATCCGAGCGTTTAGCGCTTAGCCGACACTCACAAATGGCGCAGAACACAAAATGCGGATCCGTTTCATCCAGTATGATCCACGGATATATGGATTGATACTCGGGCTTTGTTTTCGGTCGCGGGTACTTTAACAGAGCGCACGGCCTGCGAGGTCTGTACTCGGAGCGCAGCGCATCGCTAATGGTTGTTTAAGCAAAGCCATATTTTTTATATGTGATCAAATGCTAATATAAATTAATTACTTACAGCTTTTCTTGGGTTAATTGCAAATTTGACATTTATTTCAGCTTAGCACAAATATAAACAACTCGTGTTCGGTGTGCCCGAATATGGGGTATTAAAAATTACCAAAAAGAATATACTAGCACATACTAATCAAATACCGTGTGGCTAATGACGTATGCGAAAAAACAACGGAAATTAAAAGCTTTATTCATTTGTCTCCCCAATACACAATACTTTTTATTTATTAACTGAAAATTTAATTTTGAGCTCCATCAATCCCTTTGTCAGGCGTATGAACGACTTGTGGATACTGCTCGCTAGAACCGCTCTTCACCTTACCGTGTTTTCCAACACTGGCCGAATTTTTGCCCATTGCGTCGTTTTTTTTAGACACTTCATTTGCCTTTATCTCGGAAGAGTTTTTACTCAATATTCTTTTTGCCTCTTTTTCAGTTGCAAGACGCTCGGCGCTACTGTCGTTAACCATTTCGATGACGTACGGATAACTGCTATTCGAATTAATAGTCGGTATTTCGGCCTCACTGTCGCAATTGCAATGCGTTTCATCATTCGTTTCGGGTCCATCGGAGTTTATTGATTCGTTTCCCCCTGTTTTACATGGACATCTGTTCCCACTTTGATCACATTCATCGGGATCTTCAAGAGCAGGTTTGACTAAATCCGTCTTAGAGAATCCATCGATTGACTTTATACATATTGGGCTTATAATCTTAAACGATTTCAAACATTGTTTACATAGCCATTGCATGTTACGTTCCGCCATACCTGATCGTCTCTTCGCTCCCCTGTTGTCAGTGCCGTGGGCTCCGCTGGGATCTGATCGACTTTGTCCACCAGAGCGACCCGAGGGTCCCGGGAAATTATTCCGCAGTTTGCGTAAGAAATTATCACGGGACTCGGTCTTTTGGCGCTCATTTGGTTCGTTCGCATTGGTCTTCTTCGAGGTCGAGGATCTGTTTTCCGCGTAACGTCGGTTCCTGTTCCGGCTATCATCGGGCGGGCTTGGGGACACGACACGCCGCATCCTCTGATCCTCAAAGGGACTATACCGATGATTCTGATAGGGTTCCGTGGCGGTGCCTGTTCTGAATGCCCTGTATTCGTTGGCGATCATCCTGCGAAACGCCTGCGGATCCCGCTCCCCGGAACGCCGTGAATACCGTAAGTCTTCGAACTGATTGTTGTAGGGACGACGATGCGGTCGTATTTCGTTAGCGGAACCTCTGTAGCCAAGGGGTGTCGCGGACCCTGAGCCACCTTTTTTTACACCCCTGAAGCCTAATAGGGTGGCTGTGCTGGTCGGCTGAAAGGGACCGGCATTCATGTTACTTTCATAATTCCGCATTTGGTTGCGCTTCTCCGCCGGCGAGTGATCACCTAAAGCAAGGATAACTCTCAATTTAAGCCGAATGGAAATTGGAATTCATCTCAAACCTGGCAACACATCATTGTTGTCGTTGTTCCCGAATGGTGGAAATATGGCGGATGTGCGTGCATCCTTGTGGGAACTGGGGGTTTCAGGACTACTCGGGTAACCATATGTAACCTCCGAGTTAAAGGGAGTGACAGGCGGATCATAGGTGGGACCGTAGCCAGCGCCGTAGGGCGATTGTTCTCCCTGTGTTTTCGATAGACTTTCGCCCAGTTCCGGAAACCAAGTGTCCCACTGTTCAATTGATGAGGGCTTGTCAGGATTAGTGTTATCATTTTGTTAGTGTCAGGTTTACCATATAAAATATAGAGAACGCTATCAGGCAGGCCAGCAATAGAACGGCGGTGAATTTGGTGAATTGCAGCATCAGGAAAATAAGTACGCCCGCTATAACCTCTACATGGTGCACGCCCACAAGATCGAGAGTTTGCCGTATTTCCGCAAATCTTATGGATTGCAGATAGGTGGCAGCGGTGTGGACCGACTCGCAGCCCCAGTAGAAACCTTCCGACATTTTTGGTGTTGATTGAGGAAACTATTTTAGGTGTTCAAATCATTATGTTGAATTTTTTTAAAATGCGCCTCATTTTGAAAGTTTTTCAAAAGTGTACTTTTTTCCTAACACGTGGAAAATACTAAATTAAAATACTGGCGACGCATTTTGCCTATCGAGCCAGGGCCATATTTATCGATAAATAAGCCGGCAGCTGTTGTGATAAGATTTGCGAGTTTTTAACAAAACTTTAAGTATTTAAATTAGTTAATAGTTAAATGCTACGACGCACAATGTCTGAATTTGACATAACTGCCGGACTACAGCACGTATTGAAGCGCATCGAGTCGGCTTTGCAAAATCGTCCAAAGGTAACGTTCTTAAAATTGACAAACATCTCTTATCGCTTATCTCTGACAGTATAAATTTTCGCTACAATCAGGAGATCAGTACACCCAAACCCCTGCTGGTGGCTGTAAGCAAAACAAAGCCGGTGGAGTCTGTAATAGAGGCGTACAATGCGGGTCAGCGGCACTTTGGCGAGAACTACGTGCAGGAGCTGGTGGAGAAGAGTCAACATCCGGACATCATAGCACAATGCCCCGAAATCAAATGGCACTTAATTGGCCATCTGCAGGGGAACAAAATCAACAAGGTGCTCAGATTGCTGTGCTATTATCGCACCTTAATATACCATTATCTCATATGTTCTTACAGGTACTAAGGCTGCCCAATCTGCACATGATTCAAACTGTGGATAGCGAGAAACTGGCCAACAGCATTGACGCCGCCTGGTCGAAGCTGCAACCAACTTCCAGTGAGCCGCTGCGGGTGCTCATCCAAATCAACACGAGCGAAGAAGATGGTAAATGTCTTTAGCCAGCCCAAATGCAAACCTTATTTATCCAACTGTTTTCATACTGTGCAGTTAAGAGCGGCATCGAGGCCAGCGCTGCTCCGTCACTCTATCAATATATCAGCACTAATCTCAAGCATCTGCAGCCCGTGGGCATAATGACAATTGGCGCCTATGGTTTCGATTATAGCAAGGGCCCCAATCCGGATTTTGTTTCGCTAATGCAGGTGCATCGTGCCATTTGTGAGGCCAACGCTTTGCCACCCGAAGCGGTGCAGGTCTCAATGGGAATGTCCAACGACTATGACAGAGCGGTACGTAGTACGCTGACGGCTGACGGCTGCTGTAGCTGCTATATTCTATATGAATGATGTGATGTTTTGCTTACAGATCGAAATGGGCAGCACTATAGTGCGCGTTGGCACGGCTATTTTTGGACATCGGGCCGCAAAAGCATAAGCCCAAGGCAAACGAATGAATTGCTAGAGGAATGTGCACATATCGCTCTAGCCGTGGGATGTTTCTCTATGTAGAATTCTAGCGCAAGTTGTTCTGGCTGCGATTAATACAGTTGCTTCCCAATGACGTGCATATCGACCGTATAGCCCAGCCAGCTAGATAGCTAAGAATTGTTTTTGGAAAAGCGCCCGTGTGCACAAAAACAAATGAAAATCTTCCAAGTTCGTTTATGTACCATATATTGATATACATGCCCACATATAAATACCTCCCATATATTCATATATGTACATATGCTGTAAACAAGTATACATGCAAATGATTTGGCTTATATATTTAGAAAATCTTTAGATAAACAAATGTTATGCGTAGGATGTAGTTTTCTTTTCGGGGATTCTATATAGTTTTACTATTATACATTTATGTTGTTATTGTTATATTCCAAAATAAAAACTCAATTTTGTTTGCATGTAATATATATTCTTATATATATATCAATGATCTGTCGTCATATTGCGTTTCGAATTGCCTTTGGAAATAGAATACTTGAGCGTGTTGAACGCAATATTTTTTTTCTATTTGGCATCTTTTGAATTTTTTGCACTATTCTGCATTATTTTTAATTTGGCGTACACCTATCTTATAGTTGAGGGCAGTTTTGCTTGGCTTTAGGCCAATGGATCTTCTGGTTACATGCCAAAATTTAAAACGCTTTTGAAATTGCATTCAAAAATCGCATTCAATGTAGCAAAAAGTTCAATTTCAATTATGTCTGCACGATGATTTATCAACGCATTTTTGGATGGACAACTAAAGGCCAAAGTTTTGCAATGATTGAATGAATTCACATTCTGAATTTTTTGGGGGAATTCGATATCTATAACATTAAACTAAAAATTAAAACATTTAGCACAAGGTTTTATTTACAATTTTTTATATATGTACAATATAAAAACAAACTAGAAAATGTTCGAAATGTTTGTTAATTTATTTAAATTTGCTTGTAATAAAATAGTTATATTAGCTAATTTAAGAGACTAACTTATTATTAATAGTAGTAATATTCAATTGGAATAAAGTGAAAGAATATAAAAAACACATACAGATTTTATACAAATATTATTGTATACAAAATATGAAATTACTTTTTATTTTAATGCAATATTAAAGGTTTGTAACTATTGAAATGTTTTCTAAATTAAAAAAATTAAACAAAAATGTAGTCTTATAAATCCACACAAGAATATCTATGTTCAATATCAATTTTAATATATTCTCAGCACTTCAACATTGAAAAGTTTGTTTTACTCGATAGAAATATGTTATTTTATCATAAAATAAAACCCATAAATAATAAGAATAAGTATCATTCAAATTTCAAAATGTATTCCAAATTCACTCGATTCGATTACCAAGCATATATTTTGGAGGGGTGCATATATAAAAAAAAAAAACAAATGCTAAGTTCATTTAACTTTATGATAAGTAAAATAATCCATAATTTTCCTTTAGTTATGCAATGGAAAATTGGAAAAATCAAGAACAGGCATATGTAGAAAGAAAAAACCAGATTCTCATCGGATTTCTTTTGTTATGTATGCGACACAAAATCTGTAGAAGCTCTTCAGCTTTGGAATTCTTCACGCTCTCTTTATATTGCACAATATGCAAACAATTTTAAAACTGAAAATGCCAGTCGTTGAAAATAGGCAAGGTAAAAGACGAACAAGTACGTCGTCGTCTATATGGCCTACACGATATACTATATATTATATACTATATAGTACATACAAAATGTCTATTGGCGGGTTTGTAGTGGTGTACATATCTATATAGATGTGGCCAAGGGAAATGTAGGTGATATCAGAGCAAGAGGACACCTTCGCAAGCGCCTCAAGAGCAAAGATGAATAATACAAAACAAGCTTTTTGAATACTATGGATGTGAATATGCAAAGACAGAGAATATGTGAACAAAAATCTTTTCATATCACACGAAAATAAATTTCATAATATAGCTATGTTGTATATATACTAAGCTATATAGGCGCATGTCTATGTATATATAGTTATGCATGTACGCATTTCCTAAGGCGTGAGAAGAACTCGCTTGCTCTGGCCGTTAAAATTAGATTTTGATTAGAGGAGCCCACGATGAGTAAACATTTTAACAACCAATCGAGCTGGCCGACTGCCTGGCCAACGGTTTCCACCACCCGCAGCCCACTGTGCGCGCCTGGGCGAGCCTCACCTTGCACATACTAAAAAAGGCAGCACGAATATTGCAGACACAGATACAGCGAAAGCGAAGCGAAACAGCTAAACGAGCCGACCCCGACCCGAAGGCTGCCGAATGGCGAACGTACGAATCGCCGCGCTGCCGATTGGCCGAATGTGTGCCTTCGGCTGCGGCGATGTGAAAAAAGCGCATGAAGAAGAGACGGCGAAAAAGATGTTAAAACATCATTGTCTTGACGATAAAATCAGCCACAGATTCAGTGTGCTCTGACCGCTCGACTCGATTAGACAACACATCAAAGTTCAGCACCATGGTAAGGAGCCTCGGGATATACGAGTACGACAGTACCAAATATCACATACAAAAAGGACTCGCGTTCAATGTGTGCAGTGAATATATATTTGCATTCTTAAAGTTATTCAATCGAAACTGAGAACTCAATTCAATTCAAGTCAAATATTTAAAGATCAAGTGAAAATCGTTATAATTATTATCTCTGTGGATTATTGTGCCAGTGGTATTTGGATATACCTGCATAAATTATGTAGTTCAATGATGGAACTCAAGCGAAACTATTTTTAAAGCTCAAGTGTATAAAGTTGATCCTCATACGATATAGACATGCGTGAAATTCTATAAATGGATCGGTCGGAACGCAACGTTAGCGTAATATGATAGCTAGAGCGGGACGGATATAGATATAGGCGCTTACGTAATGCGTGTCGTGTATTTTTAGACACAAATTGGAAATCTTTTTGAGAAAGAGATTTTCAACAGAAATTATTTGAAAGCAATTAAACGATTTGAATTTGAATGATAGATATTAAATAATTGAATATTTTTCTGCACTTTTCTACCCAACCAGGCGGATGAGAAGAAGAAGGTTAAGAAGAAGAAGACCAAGGAAGAGGGTGGTACTTCCGAAACCGCTTCCGAGGCAGTGTCCGAGGTAGCAACCCCCGCACCCGCTGCTACTCCTGCCCCAGCTTCTGCTACTGGTTCGAAGAGAGCGTCGGGCGGCTCCCGCGGCTCCAAGAAATCGAAGCGCGCCGGCTCCTCGGTGTTCTCTGTCTTCTCCCAGAAGCAGATTGCCGAATTCAAGGAAGTAAGTTTTACCATATACCGCACAACCGAACCCCAGACCGTGCCTGAGCCTGAGCCTGAGCCCATGCCTTTGCCTCTGCCTTTGGCTGTAGCTTTAGCTGTGCCTCGGGCCAGTCGGGTCGCATCCATGACCGTGACAGAGTTAAGACCAAATCACCAACCACCTCTCTCTCTCTCTCTCTCTGTCTCTTTCTTTCTCGCTATCTCTCGCTCTCTCTCTCTCTCTCTCTCTCTCTCTATTTCGCTTGCGTTAATCAGGCCTTCCAACTCATGGATGCCGACAAGGACGGTATTATTGGCAAGAACGATTTGCGCGCTGCCTTCGACTCCGTCGGCAAGATCGCCAACGACAAGGAGTTGGACGCCATGCTGGGCGAAGCCTCCGGTCCAATTAACTTCACCCAATTGCTGACCCTGTTCGCCAACCGTATGGCCACCTCTGGTGCCAACGATGAAGACGATGTTGTTATTGCTGCCTTCAAAACATTCGATAACGATGGTCTCATCGATGGTGATAAATTCCGCGAAATGCTCATGGGCTTCGGTGAGAAATTCACCATGAAGGAGGTCGATGATGCCTTCGATCAGATGGTCATTGATGACAAGAACCAAATCGATACCGCATCCCTGATTGAAATGCTCACCGGCAAGGGTGATGAGGAGGAGGAGGAAGCCGCCTAAGCAGCAGCAGCCCCGTTACACATCCTAACTCTTAACTCAGCATCCATTATTACAACCAACAACAACAACAACAACAACAACAAAAAAAACTTAAAAAAAATCTTTTAAAATCGTCAAAAAAAATAATAAACGTAATTAAAAGAAATGCTCGTTTTACATATGTAAATTTTGAAATATTTATATAATCTCTTTTTGTTAACCAACACCACCAACAACAAAAACAACAATAACAACAACAACAACTACAATACCAAATAACACTCTTAACTTCTTCAACAACAATTTGGTAACAAGAACAAGAAACAACAACAACTTGTAGTATTTTACCACGTATCATTTTTAGGGATACTTCAAATCCAATTGTCAAAGCGCCATCTTGACAGCTAGTTTTCTAGTTGATTTATTATTAAATTTTACACGTAAAATTTATAAATAACCCAAAATCTATTTTATTTAAAAATACTTTTTAAAATGAAAAAAAATACCAAACAAACAAACAAAGAAAAACATCTCATGTTTATTTTAATTGCTGTTCGTTGAAGAACCACAGAGAAAGAAAGAAAGTGAAAAGAAAGTTTTAGATGAGCAGGCGCTGTGGTTGCACCACAGTCCCGTTAGTTAGTGGGTAGCTAAAGATAAAGATACATATATATACTAAAAATATATACGGTAATAGGTGGACTAGGCCTTGGCCCACATTTTGTTATAGTTAATTAGTTTGCAGGTTAAGGAGAGAGAGACAAGCAAACAAAGTTCGTTACCTTTCATCTGAGAGCCAAATATTCTATATATACATATATATCTATTGAAACACAAGATAACAAATACTACTACTTTATTATATTATTATGCATATCTCTTTCGTTCGTTAAACAATTTCAATACATATATATTAACACTATCAGTTTATATCAAAATGCAAAAGTTATTTGAGAGTTAGCTTAATAATCAAAACAAGAACAAAACCAAAAACATTTTAAAGTTCATTCACTCAAATTGTTTTTTATGCGAATTTACATAACTTAACCAAAAGAAAAACCTAACATAAACAAAAACCATACAAAACAAATAATTCACATACTTTCTACTTATGAACTACTCTTTAAAGAAAAAAAGGTGTTTCAAGTTTATGCGTTCAAAAAAGTATCGAAAAGTTATTAAAAAATGCAAAAGTTGATTTATTTTTGATGAGTTCACGTTTATGTTTTCTAACAACGGAAACGGCAAAAAGCCGATCCATTTAGTTATTACAACTAATATATTACATACATATAAACTACATCGGGGTTAGCCTGCCTCGGTCGATATTGAGGTCGGGGTAATCCCCTTTCCCCTAGGACAGAGGCAACTGCATTGCCGGGTGCATCAGTACCAGAGAAGTGGAAAACATATATAGCAAAGAAGTAGGAAAAAGATAAGGATATGGTAGAAGCAAAGATATCACATATCGCGTAGTTTTGACATAAACAATAAATACACAACTATCATTAGTACTAAGGCTTCAGTCGGGTAGTAGTGGCCTCGCCTTACACTCTACTTACGTACTAAAACACTGAAAACAATAATCTATAACAATCTATATGAACAACAATTCAATTCAATATGCAACAAGTTGTTAAGTGCGAAAATCTTTACTTCAGTATAAATTAAGTTTTATGGCAAAGAAAACAAAATATCGAAAAAATACATAACTTTTTTAACCCGGTCAGAAATATTACAAAAAAAATAAAAAAAATATAAGAGAACTGTTTTTATATAACAATGATGATGATGATGTCGATGACTTTCATGGAATAAAGCAAAAGCGAGTCGTCTAAAAAAGAAACGAAAAATGTGCTATGTTGTTTTATTTGTATGAGGGTTGGTATAAGAGTGGTATAAGAGTGATGCCAGCTGATCAGAAATGGTTCAAGGTACATAAGAAACAAAACTACTCATTATTGAAAATAAAAATAACAACCTTTTACGCTTTATTATAGGGTACAAAGATATTTTTAAAAAGTTGAGTATACTTAACCTTAGAAATAGTTCTTTTATAAAATTAGGTATGTTTTATTTAGAATGTACTTGAGTTTTTGGTTTATAAAAACGCTGAGAAATTTATTTAGATCATAGTAAAAATTGATCACAGAATTTTTATATGATGCATTATTTATATGATTCATATTTTTAATATGTAATGAGACTTATAATCTCTTTTCTCTGCATTCACCATTACAGTATCTAAAAATATGCATTAGGTGAATTTCTGCATTGTTTCGTTCATTCAGCGGTGTATAAGAGTTGTATAAGTGTTGTATATAAGAGCGACTACAGCTGACCGCGGCGAGTTGAGTTGAGGCGAAGCAAAACAAAATCGCTGCTAAAGACAAACGCAAAGCGAAGATTGTAAACAAAGCCGAACTCAACACGGTTGGGCAAAAAGCGCTTGAGTCAGCAGCTTTAGTCTTGTTTTCGACCAGTTTTCAGTTGAATTGCGACGTGTTCGGTTTCCCAGTTTGTTTCCCAGTGCGCACGCATGCGCTGTAAATTATGAAAGTGCCGAGTGCAACTGTAAAAACAACTATTTGGTAATTGCTGTAAGGCTTAAATAACTCAAAACAAGTCTTCGACAAGCAGCCAAAGAATATGCCACATAGAATGCAACTGGAGGGGGCAACAAGACAGCTCCTATGCGTCGTCTTGGCCCTTGGGATTGCGACACACAGCGGCGGTAGGTGCAAGAAAATATACATATACAAATGTATTTTTGTGTGTGTGTGTAACTGGTGTTGCAAACGCGGAAAAGCCTTGTCCAATCACCTTCGATTCCCACGCATTGTATTTAAATCCATCGAAAGCAACAGCGCCTGTTGCACTTAAGCGAAAACGAAAGTAATCAGCAAAAGTGGTCTGGTTCAGTTAAGACTGACTAGGGAATACCCTGTAGGTAGGTGTAGGCCTTAAGTTGAGTTGTTATTAAAAGATATTGAGCAATCGACGAAGTGTTGCTTTACAGGGTATTAGGTAGGTATTACAAGCCACGTAAATTAAAAATGCGTAATATAGTAAAAGAAAAGCAATTCCTATGACTGTTACATACAGTCTACGAAAATCAATATACCCCATTGACCCATTGAGTACAGGGTATGCAGTATTGCAAACGCGTTTGCCACCACATCTTCGGCCTGAGTCATTATCCATTCATGCTTTGTTCCGCTGCTTCGTCAACAGCCGCCGGGCAGCATCTGATCGCGTACATCTCGCAGCACGGACTCCACGGCGAGATCACGTTTCGGCAGGCGAGCGCCGAGCTGGTGGAGATCCAGGCCAGCCTGGAGGCCACGCTGCAGTATCCGGAGCAGGTGTGGAGCTGGGCTGTGCGCCGCTTTCCCGTCGACTACACGGACATCGAGCCGGACGAACGCTGTCAGCTGGAGCGTCTGGGCGCCCAGGTGCTGAGCTTCGACGAGGAGCTGGACTATCTGGTGCTGCCGGGCAACGAGAGCTCAAGCTGGCAGCACAAGATGCAGCTGATCGGCGAGCGCGGCATTTGGGGCAAGTCCCTGGTGCTCACCGAGATCAACTCGAACGCGCGCATCTGCGCCACAATCACCACGGTCCAGAGTTCCGTGGAGCACATGGCCGAGGCGCGCTTCAATACGCCCGTTGCGGGCTCCGTTTACTTTCGCTGGCTGGCGCCGGCCGACGGCGCCGGCGGCGACACGTTGATCTACTCGGACCTGTATCACATCCAGGCGCTGGAGGCCAGCGCGCAGGAGCAGCGCCAGGAGTTCACGCAGCATCACTGGAAGATCTTCGTGACGGACATCTTCAAGCACGACCATCATCGCAGCGAGGACAACTGCAATTTTCTGCAGCTGGTCTTCGATCCGCAGGGCAGCGGCCCGGGCAAGGGCATTGGCGATCTGGACGCCCGTCTGGGCAGGATTGGAGTGGCCCAGAATGCGCTCCGTAAGTCGCAGCGCAGCGTCTTTCGGGATGCCCAGCTGGCGCTGCTGCCCTCCGATCTGACCATACCGCATCGCACGCTCTACCTGATGCTCTACGACAACCAGCATCCGGACAACTATTTGGCCTGCTCCAAGATACGGCACGTCCAGACCCAGACCTACAAGTGAGTGAGAGAAAGCTTTCCTTTAGCAACTATTAAGTTAACTCCTTTTGCAGAACGTTCATCAACTCGGGCGGCGTTCGGGGCGAGGTGACGTTCACGCAGAGGTCAAAGTTCGATCCGACGTTCCTCAACTTCACGCTGTCCACGCCGCATGCGCCGCACGTGAGCCGCAAGTTCGCCGAGGACGTGGCCGCCTTTCGCATCCACAGCCTGCCGCCGACGCCGCAGCGTCTGGGAAAGTCGGACTACTGCGACAGCAGCGGGGAGCTGCTGAATCCCCGCCAGCTGGACCAGGAGAAGGTGCCGCCGCCGGGCTACGGCACCCAGGAGCAGTACGCTCTGGGCGATCTCAGCGGCAAGCTGCAGGGCCGCAACAAACAGTACTGGCATCAGTACGTTCTGCCCGGCACCAGCTCCGAGCTGAGCGGTCTCTACTGGGATCTGTTCCTGCCGCTGCAGGGTCGCCACAGCATCGCCCAGCGCAGTCTCGTCATCTACACCTACAATCGCACCGATGTCCAGCACATCAGCAAGAGCATCTGGGGCTGTTCCACGCTCAATCAGTATCTGCGCAACGGCCTTGCCCAGCAGCCCATGTTCACGGCCCAGGTGAGCTCGAAACAGAAACTTTACTCTCCAGTATTAATCCTTACCCTTTGTAAATTAGGTGCTCTTCCGCTATCCAATCGTTGGACGCGTCATCTTGCGGCAAGCCGCAGAGCAGCCCTGGCAGGACACCACCGTGCTGTTCGAGTACCTCATCCAGGCGGACGGATCCACGCAGAACAGCACCTTCGAGCACCGCTGGGCCATACACAGCAATCCGCCGGGCAAGGACTTTTATGATTGGCAACAGCGCTGCCTCTCGGCTGGCGCGGTCTTCAATCCGTTCAAGGTGGACTGGGGCAATCGCAGCGTCGACGACTTCTGCCAGCCCCAGCTGCCGGCCATGTGCCGCCTGGGCGCGCTGGACGCGCGTCTGGGCAGGCTGACGATAGCCGGTCGCAAGCGGAACGCCCGGGAGCTGAGCCGCCGCATGTTCAGCGATGGGAATCTGCCGCTCTCCGGCAGCCACAGCATAATGGGCAAGTCGCTGGTCATCTACGACGACAACGGACCCAAGGCCAGGGGCGAGCGCCTGGCTTGCTCCAGCGTCATCGGTCACTATCGCCGCAAGGTGGTCGCCAAGGATTGGTATGCCAACGGGGATGAGCTGACGGTCGCCGGCAAGCTGGAGATCACACAGCAGTCGGAGTACGATATCAGCAACGTGGAGGTGCAGCTGAAGGGACTCCAGAACAATGGCGGCTATCACATACACATGGTGAGTTCTGGATAGAAATTATTCCAGTTGATTTTAATCTTTTTTTTAAGACTCCCGTCGAGGCTAATTTGGCCTTTCCCTGCGAGTCTTCCACGCTCTATGGCCACTGGAATCCCTTCGAGGTCAATCCGAAGTCCTCGCCGCCGCCCAAACAGGGCACCAGCGATCAGTACGAGATGGGCGACCTGAGCGGCAAGTTTGGTCGGCTCAACGGACTCACCCAGTACGAGGATGCCTACAACGACACCTATCTGCCGCTCTTCGGCTACAGCAGCATCATTGGACGCTCCGTTGTTATCCATAAGCAGCAGAAGGACGCTCGCTGGGCCTGCAGGTAAGTTGAGTGATTGACGGATTGACAGACTGACTGATTGATGAATGATGCAGTGGTTAAACTGAGAGAATTGTTCAGCTGAATTCCTTAGAGTAGTTTCCTTTTGTGATTCAAGTAAAAGTTAGAACCATTCTTGAGGAAGTTTCCCCCTTTCTTCTTGCAGCACCCTGGAGCGCGGCTACAGTCCGAGTGAGGCCCGTGAGCTGCGTGGCATCGCCTCGTTTCACCATCCGACGGGCTATGCCTATGGCTATATCAAGATGACGCAGCTCATCCACAAAGATGGCAGCCAGTCGGAGACTGTGATCGAGGTCAAGCTGCGGCATCCGGGCAAGAACGATCGCAACTCGACCAGGAATCACAACTGGCAGATCTTCGTCAATCCGGTGGGCGTCGATGCAGCCGTCAAACCCACCAGCACACGCTGCGTGGCGGGCGGCTACGTCTGGAATCCCTACTATACACAGCTGGCCGATCCCCTCAATGTGGGTGCACTGCCTCCGTCTATTCGATTGTTATTAATATGCTCTCTTTCAGCTCGATCTCTACGAGCAGGAATGCGGTCCGGACAATCCGCTGCGCTGCTACGTCGGCGATGTGGGCGCACGTCTGGGCACCATCGGTGAGTAACTGCAACTGGCAGCTGTCAGGGATTAGCTAACACCTGCTTCCGCTCAGATCTCGGTGGTGAGCGCGTGGTGCTCACGGACTCCAATTTTCCGCTTGAGGCGCCCGTGGGCGCCATTGGCCGCTCGATCGTCATCTTTGGACCGGACAATTCGCACGAACGTTTCGCCTGCGCCAACATCGAACCCGACCACAATGTCATCAAGTACATCAATCTGCAGAAGCCGCCACGTTTTGTTGTGTAAGTGAACGCTCCCTTTCTTCGGTTGGTTCCCGCCTAATCTTTGCGAGGTTCACGCAGTGCACAATTTCTGGAGGAGCTGCGCACAGTGATGGGCATACCGGAGTGGATGCTGGACGTGGACGCGCGTCGCACCAAGGAGCTGCACGGCGGCGCCTGCATACAGATGATCATACACTTCAAGGGTCCGCTGGCGCATCGCCTGGAGCTGGACATGTCGCGCCTGATAGCCGCCGGGCGCCTGGACAATCCCAGTCTCTTCATACCGGGCTACGTGAACAGCAAACGCAAGGCGACCATCTCGTATCGCACCTGCGGCGTCAGAGATCGCAACGAGAAGCGTGAGTGGAGTCGGAGTTAATTCTGGAAGTTGGTCGCTAATCGAAGTTATATTTTTTTTGACAGGCACCAAAACCTTTAAGGGCAGCTTCTCCTCTAGTTTAGCAGAAACCCAGCCAAAGTCTTATCCATTAGCTGTGACAGTCATCAGTTTAGTTTTTAGCAAACTGCTGTAAATATCAATGATTAAGTCTGTATATTTTTACTTGCAACAAGTGGCATTCAAACTTAGTCTGATTTCAACCACTGAGTAATAAAACCAACCCTTAAAAAATCATCATAAATTCTGCGCATGCTCCGAGCTCCATTGATTTTTCCGTTTGTAGATATTCCATTTCAGTTTCTGGCGCAGCGCAGTCGAAACGGGTTTGTGAATTGTCGCCTGAATCCAGAGTTGAGCAATGCGTCTAATTGCAGTTGGGGTATTTATTGGTCTGGCGCTGGGCTGCAGCGCAGCGATAAGCGGACCGTTTCTGTGTTGGGGTCACGACAAGGTGCTCAGCTTGCAACCCCAAGCGTTGGTCGATGCCAGTAGCAGGGAGCAGCCGCTGACGCAACTGTTCAAGGATGTCAAGGCGATAATTATATTCGTGCGCAACGCGACCAGCCGCCTGGAGGGCATCAGATATCCCAAGTTCCAGCATCTGGTGAAGAGCAGCGCCTGGACGTACTTGCCGCAGCGCAGTCTCGCCGTCGAACCCTTCAGCTACAACGCCAACATTGAGGTGTGTATCTATATATATATATATATATATCAATTGCAGTTTATTTTTGTGGAGCACCCAACCACCCACTCACATACTCACAAACTCACATATGTATATGCGCAGGTCATCAACCTAACGGGCCTGAGCGAGGAAGACGACGCTGAGCTGTTGACGGGTTTCAACGATGCTGTGACCATCTACGGCCAGGGTGAAGTTCTGGGGATTCTAGCCAGTCGCGAGGAGGAGGCACACTACCTGGCCAAGCGCGAGGCCAAGGACGAGGGCAAGGAGGAGGACGCTTATCGGGCGACCACGACGCAGTCAACGCCCGTGGAGACCGAGCTGACTTACGTCTATGTGGCTGAGGGCAAAAAGGCGGTGCTTGCGTTGAGCGGACCGCCCGAGCTGCGGCTGGGCAACGAGACGCTGCTGCTGGAGGAGCACATCAAGCCCAGCACCTTCGACGACCAGCGCAACAAGGGCGTCAGCCGCCTGAGCGTCACCTTCATGTACGGCGGCGAGAAGTGCATACTCCGATTTAAGTTCACGCTGCTGCGCGGCACCTGGCATCTGCGCAACGTGGAGTTGGACTACCGTGACTATAAGGCTGTGCTGCCCGCACTGGGTAATGAGTATACGCTGCCATCGGCGCCGCTGGGCTTCTCCTACCGCTGCTCCTCCGAAAAGCTGCTGTTCACCAACAACCACAAGAACGAGTCGCATATGAGCCTCCTTCTGGCTGACTACCAAGTGCAGCCCTGGTTGAATGGCCGCAGCAGCTTCGGCGATGTCTACGACTGTGTCGGCTTCGTCTCGGCACCCATTCTGGCTGGCCTGCTAGTCGTCGCCTTCCTGCTGGGCATCCTCTCGCTGGGCATCACCGCCATGATGAGCATTCACACTCCGAACCGTTTCGAGAGCTCCCGCAATAAGCAGTTGTCCTTCACCGTGCAGGAGTAAACTGGAGCCCCAATCCTCGGCTTATAACACAGCTAATTGCCGTGCGGCAATATGTTCTCATTGATTACATTTACGGCTGTTAATCCGCTGGCTTTATTTACGCTGGCCATCGAATTGTTTCTCATACACTTGCTCTTTGTGCTGATTGTACTTTACATTTATGTGCTCTGGTATTATTAAATTGTTGCAGACATATTCGAAATAAATAGATACATATATAGCTATGTATATTTGCTTTAGCTTTTATTTAAACTTATATTGAATTGTTGAGAGAATTTAAATATTATTGGAGCTATCGACTACCAAAGTTTGCCATTTTTAAGCGCATTTTTAAAGGAAAATACCAAATACCAAACATATCGATATATCGATACTTTGTCACTGGGTTAATTTGGCGCCTTCAATGATTATTTGAAATATTTTCTTTTTATACTCTACATTTGTTTTGTTTTTAACATTGTTTTAATTTGACTTTTAAAATACAATAATTAATACAAATTCTCTTTAATTCTACTGTACATTTTATTAAAATCTTGTTTCAGTGCCAAAACCATTTGAATACTAAATAAATTAATGAAAAACATATTGTTCGTCTAATTGTAGTTCTCACTATAGTCGAACTTCTTCTGGATACCGTGCAGATTCTCGTTGACGGGCTTGCCACGAAAAAAACACATGGGCTTGGAATGGCCATGTTGTTGGTGGCTGTGGCAGTGTCCGTGGTGGCGACTGTGCTGCGGTGTTGGACCCCAGAGGACACCATTGAAGTGGTGGTTGTGGTGCTCGTGGTGCTTGTGGTGGTGATGGTGGTGTTGGTGTTGGTGGCCGTGATGCTGATGTGCCCACCAGGGCGCGGCAGGCCTATCTCCATGGCAGTGATGGCTCACATGGCCATGATGAGGTTTATTTTCATTGGAGCAAAACATTTTTGGTTTGCGCTTCGTTTGACTTTGCTTTAAACGATTCAACGTTAGAACTCGAACTGTGGCCAGACCAGCCAAAACCTGCCCTTAAATACGAATTGGCCTGTCTGATAACATTCGACGAGCTCTGGCGTAATTTGTTGGTAAGTCTCTAGTGTAGAGATATAAACCGCTTGTGCGATAAGGTTGACTTGTTGGAGAGTTAATAATCTATTTTAGGTGCATATATATATATAAATAAACTATTACCACTTTTATAATATTTGCTATATTATATATATATTTTTATTTTTTTTTATTTATTTTTTGTTGGCTTTTATTTAAGCTAATATGCCGCCTACTGGCAGATTGTGAAATTGGCGAATGTTTGCTAATGAAAAAGTGAAATGCGTTGCGCTCAAAAGTAAACAAACAAACAGCGACAACAACAAAATAGAAAAAAAAAACAGAATTTCCGATTGGGTTGCCAAAAAAGGATCGTCGCAGTTGTCTGGCTGGAAATTCTGGTTTATCTGTTTATCGGTTTTCGTCGAGGCTCATTTTACTTTTCGCGGCTCTAAGCAACTTACTTTCATTGCCGGCTGCGCTGCACGCAATTAAAGCCGCATAAAACTGTTGGCCACATACCACGCGCCAGTTGCAGATGCCCCAACTGTGTGCAACATGTGGCACACATGCGTGTGTGTGTGTGTGGGGGGGGGGGGGGGGTTCACTTTGATTTATGCATCATTAAGTCACGCCAAATGCTCGTTTGAGGCGCAAGTTTGTCTTTAAAACCAGTCGATGCATACTCTGTTCATAGAGTTATCAAGAGCATATTGGTGTGAGTGTTTTATGGCGGATTTATTTTAAGCTGGGCTTAAAAAATACTCAAGCCTCACTCATCATCTAAAAACTCCAAAGTCCCAAAATAAAACAGAGTATTGGGCAGTCGGTTAGCCAATGTTCTTGGCCGGTTATTCGGCTTAATTTCTACGACTGACAGACGACATTAGCCGCTGGCTTTGGGCCACCCGATTCTGTGAATATATTTATTATTGTTATTTTCATATATTCAAGATTTTCCCTCCAGCTGCGTTCGCGATGCGTTTCCACAAATGAAAAAAAAATATAGAAATGAAGAAGAACTTGAAATCTCAGGTGAGAATGTTTCGTATGTCAAAGTGGGTCAACTTCGATTGCGTTCACTTTTCTCGCTTACTTTTACTGTCAACCGAACGTTGCGGCCCCGTTTGCGGCAGTTCATCGACACAAACAACAACAGCAACAACAACAACAACAGCAACAACAACAAAAGCAAAAGTTGCACCTGATTCTGTAATAAGAATTGCGGACTGCAGATGAAGCAGAAAGAGAAGAATGAGGAGGGGGAAGGGGGAGAAGGAGCAGAGTCTGTTCGATTGGCAACGCTCCAAAAAGTCACTCGGCGAGTGGGCAAAAGTTTTTTTTTTTTTTTTTTTTTTTTTGTGAAAGTTGTTGTTGCCTCCCAAGGAGACGCCACAGCAGCCACATATCAACCAGATGATGCGAATAGGATAGCGACGGGATTTTCTCCAATTTTCACCTCTTTCACTTTGCGCCCTTTTTCAACTAGCTGTTATATAAGAATCTAAGCAGCAACAAGAGCAAACATAATGCAGCATGAAATTGCATTATTATGATTACGCAGCATCCGACAATCTGTATCTATAGCTTAAATTGTATCTGCATCTGCTGCGGAAGCGCATCGTGAGATGCGACTCACAATACACAGCTCCAGATTATAATTAACGAGTAACCCTAATCAATGCAAAGGGCATACAACGAGGCAACTTGCAACTTGCTGCTTGCAACAGCGGAAATGTATTTTGTTTACACACTGATCTTTATCTATAGGCAGCTCACGAAAAACTCGGAAAAGTGGGTAACAAAAACATTAATTTTAACCCACTTTGATGCCTACATATTTATATTTATATAAACGTTAATCTCTTATTATCAGCTTTGTGGCATGTGAGAATTTAATTATTCATTTGTTTTTAATCATTTTAATTGTTACTCGTTTTTAAGACAATTGCATGTGTTCTGAATTTTTTATAAACTTGAGCTGAGTATTAACTGGATTTTTTATGATTGTCTTAGACTATTATTTTTTTATATATGCATTTATTTTATTCTTCAAATAATAATTTCAGGGTTCGAGTTCATCCGGAGACCCATTGGCCTAAATATATTATTTATTGCACTTAATGCGGTTTTAATATAAATAAAATTATTATTTAAATATATGTTATAAGCAAAGAAATTCATCAAACTGATCTTATTTGTTAGTCAGTAAAATA
Organism: Drosophila lacertosa; assembly: GCA_004143845.1. NCBI lineage: Eukaryota > Metazoa > Arthropoda > Insecta > Diptera > Drosophilidae > Drosophila > Drosophila lacertosa. The sequence goes on from SCDZ01000138.1 coordinate 179,703, forward strand.
AACTTTAATCTCTAGGTGCTGATAAAGAGTTAAAAGTAAAAAAATATATATTTATTAATATAATATTCAATAGCTGAAACATAAAATAAATAATAAATATACCCAATTAAAATAAATACATTTAAATTAAGTATGGACATAAGAAATATATAAACATAATAAACTTTAAGGTTTCTTTATTCAGCTTAAAAATTATTTGTAAACATATTTAAAAACAAAATAAGTTCTTAACATAAGAAAGAATGACCTCAATATAGTTTTTCTTTATTTTTTTTAATGTTTATTTTATATTTTTATTTTTTTTATTATTATCATGCATTTTTGTTGCCTGTTTCATAATTTATAATATAAATATAGAGAAAGAGTATTAAAAAGAACATGAATACATATATTTATACACAACATACATATATATATAGCTAATACTTTGTAACTGGTTTGTGTGTGTTTAATCACAGTAGTTAACGATTAGTTTTGCCAACTTTTGTTGTTGTTTTTGTGGTTTCTATAAATAGCGAACATTGTTGGCCCACAAAAAACTTGTTGATATTGTGAAATACGTTAATGATAATCTCCGAGTATTAATGTGTGAAGCGTATTTCATTCATAGATACAAAAAACATATCACTATTTACTATTCTATTTGTTATTCAAATTTGTATGTAAATAAATTTTAAAAAAAGTTTTTATACACCTAATTAATAATAAAATATATAAGAAGAACTTAAAAAAGTATTTGCTTATTTTTGAATTTTTATTTTCTATAAACACACTCATGTTTATATGGATATTAAAAAATAATAATAATTTGGATTTATATATTTAAATGGATTTATGAATGTTTATATGAATTAATATAAATGTGAATACACAACTATATAAATACATATTTATAGAGAACAGTTAATAAAGTAATTTTTAATTAATAGTCAACGTTTTCAATAAATATTTTTAATGGGGTAGTTAAGAAAAAATATATATATATATAAAGTTTACAATGCATATATTTAAAGGTATATACATATATATATAGGTATAAATATAAATATGAAGATGCATCTACACAAATACACATTTATAGTAAATATTTATTTAAATAGTTTGTATAATAAATAATCAATATTTCCAATATATATTTTTTATGGGTTAGTTAGAGAATGAAGATACATATAAGTAAAAATTGAAAAATGAGTACACATATTGGTAAATACATTAAATGAGTACTTAAAGAAGTCATCAAAGCAATAAATATTTTTTATGCTTACAAATACACACACACACATGTTCACATATTTAATTAGGTCTCTGTGTCTTTTGCCTTCTGTCTAGATATATCTTTTTATTCCTCTAACAGACATGATTATCGATAGGTAATTAGTTAGTTGGACATTTATTCTAAAAGCTATTGTAATACTCTGATATGTATTTTTATTTAGTTTTGTTGCATTATCATTGGTCATGTGAGAGATCTGCAAACTTTTGCATTGCACTTTACAATTATTTATAATAATTACTTTGCTCAATATTTGTGTTAAAATTTTATGATTATTGCAAAACTTTTCCGAGAAAGAGAAATCGCCAATTGGCGATGTCCCACCAGGGGGAAAATAGCAACCAAACAGCAGCAACAACAACAACAACAACAACAGCAGCAACAACAGCAACAACAACAACAAATGCCACGCGTATGGGCCGAGTGCGGCTTATAGAAATGTCGAAGTCGAAGTTGCAGTCGATGTTGATGTTGATGCCACAAACAAACTGAGTCAAGTCAGTTGGTTGCACGTTGCACGTTGTTGCACGTTGTTGTTGTTGTTGTTGCCGCTTTGACGCGCTGGTGAAATGTGCGCAGGCGCAGCTGAAATACAATTTGAAGAGGCCGCAAATAAAAAACGGAGAGACCAAAAAAAAAAAAAAAATACAAAACACGCGAGTTGACAATTTTATGCGTTTAGTAAATCAAAAACGCTAATTACTCGATTTGGTAAGCGGTTTCGAAATGCGAAATGCGAAATGGAAAAGACAAGCACTAAAACATAACAAAACAGGCAAAAAGTAGCTAAATAAATAAAGTAAATAGAAATAACTAAGAGTGCTCCAGTGCTAAGTTGACTGACAAAGCAGATACCCTGTGGTTAGCAGCGAGTTGGATTAAAGCACATTTTTGATTAATTTTATAGATCTAAATATATCTATTAAATAAATAAAAAAAAAAGAAATTTTGCAGTTGATTAAAACCAACTTTTTAATTACTTTAATATAATATATATTTACACAGCTACTTTTTTATATATATTTTTAAAATAAATATTTTATAGTTAGCTTGGAGTTGCCTTAAAACACATTTTTATTTATGTTAACTTATGCATATACAATATATCTTAAGATAAATACAGCGGAACATTTTCTTCAATTTTTTTTTTTTTTTGTTTCACAACAATTTTAAAAATTATATCTATAATAACTATTTTTATAGTCTAATAGTAAAGAAATTATTAGGAATTGAGGATGGTTTAGGAATGTATTTATATACTAAACATTAATATGATGCCATTAAAAGCAGTACATTTTAAAAGATAAAATGGGAGGTATCCAAAATGGGAAATATTCTTGAGCTAAACAAACATAAGAAAATAACCAATTTTCCTGGCTTCTATAATCTTCCTTATGTATATTTTTAAGGCAGGGCTGAACATCGATATACATCGATTTTATTCACCGCTGCTTTTTAGTATATATAAATAAATTAAATTCTAGCTAAAATAAAATATGAATACTTGAATAATTATCTTATGATCTTTGATTCTTTAAGTCTGTGAATTGGATGGATTATATTAGACAGAGAAACCAGACTAACTCTAATACTAATACATATATACTATATGTTACATACACTTCCACAAAAACAATATACCCTCTTTTAAGCAGCATTAAAATAGGAAAAAAAACAAACATACTGAAACTTAAATAAATATTGAGTGCACATAGTTGCTACGCTTAAGCGTTGTTTAACAATTTCACATGGACATTTGCACTTGTTGTTGTTGCTGTTTTTGTTGTTATTGCTGTTTTTGTTGTTGTTGTTGCCGGTGAAATGCGTTGGCGAAAAAGTGAAATGCGTTTTAGAAAGGAAAAGGAAGCGTGCTGGGAAAATCACAAGCGCAATTAACGCGCAACCTTGACTCGGCAAATGTCTGTATTATGTGAGCTATATATAAATGTATATATTTATCTGAGGGTTTCCCCCCCCCCCCCCCCCCCCCCCCCCCCCCCCCCCCCCCCCCCCCCCCCCCCCCCCCTAAAACAGGCTGTTTTTGTTGTTTTTTTTTTTTTATCCCACTAAATGCAAATGGCTCTGCGGCAACCCTGGCGCAAATAAATACCTTTCCCCAGCCCCCCGCCGAACTCGACCAGCTTAGCTTAATTGTTTTGGAGCTGCGTCTTCAATTGCGTACGATTAACGCGTAAATAACACGTGAAAATTTTGCAATTTTCCGGCAAGGTTGCCGCACTTGATGTAGTTTTCCAGCGCTGAGGCCAACTCAGCTCAACTCAGCTCAACTCGGGTTGGCAATGAGCGTTAATCAGTTGATGCAAATCTCCCCGTTGATGGGAGTTTACCAGTTCACTTTTGTTTCGGCATTCTTTTTTTGTTTTTTTTTTTGTATCGTATGCAAAACGCCTGCCATTTCTACCTGCCCCTTAGCCCTGCCCCGCCCCCTACGCTAATCGCGAACAAATCGGTCTGTGACGTGTTTTTGACGCCGCCGGCGCCTTTGGGCTAAAATGAAGTTGGCTGGAAGTCGTTGGCAAAGGCAATTAACACTAATTGGGTGGCTGTTGTTCGACTCGGTCTCGTGGTCGGAACTGGAAGTGCAGCCCACCGCAACTTAGCATACGGAAAGCCAAGTCTAATGAACGGTTTCTCGCCGTTGCATCATGGCCAGAAAATTGTCCACGCTAAAGACCTTTGGCTAATATATGTATGTGTCTTTTCTTTGGGTGCCGTCGCTGCTTAATAAATTCATAATTTAAAATTTATGTGCGCTCATAATCGCTTGTGATTATGGCCAACTTCAGTAGCCGCAGCCGCGCACACTAACCCAAATACCTGAGGCAACAGCACTTTGAGTTTGGCTCGAACAATTTGCGACCCCATCATCGCATCGCACTTAAGATTAAAGTAACCATCGGCAACTGGCCAAATCGGACGAAGCAGCTGTAAATAGCTTGCACCTTGTGCGCAAATCTGGCAGAGAAAAAGCGAAAATAAGAAACGTGAACATTTTCAAACGATACACGAAATATACCCTGTAAAGAGGTGATGAGTCCATACAGACTTAATTGAATATACATATATGTAAATAGTTTATTTTTTAAGTAGATTTTTTTTTAAAAATATGTATGTGGGATATTGGAATGCAGTAAATAAAGAAAAGAAGTATTTAATATTTTTTTTTTAAATATTTACTTTATCAATACATCGTTTTTAATCAGAATTAACCTTTAGCTCAACAAATTCTAGTTCCTTTCTGCTTTTGCTTTTTCAATATTCCCCTCTCGCTTGTTCATCTGTGCAGCATTAAAGCAAACAAACAACGGGTATTAGTAGAGTTGACTTTTTTTTTTGGGCGCGCTCAATTCAAATTGGACGACAGCTGCGAGATGCGAAATGCAGCAACAAGAACAACAGCCACCAAAGCTGCGCGACTGCGCAGTCGATGCTCTCTCTTTTTGCATTGGTCGCTCTTCAGTGTGCGCAGTGCGCACATTACCTGCTGGCACTTTTTCGCTTTTCGGTCATGACATTCGTTCAGTCTGCATTTGACTTTCGGTTGGTTCGGTTGCGTTCGCTGCGCTCTTCTTTCGTTTCGTTTCGTTTTGTATCGTTTCGTTTCGCTTTGGTCGCTGTGCGCCTGCGCAAATCAAGTCAAGTGAAAGATTCGTCTGTTGTTTTTCGATTTTGAAAGAGTGTGCGGGTGCATGTGAACGGTAAATCGTGGCTGGCGAATGAGAGACGCGCACGAAGAATTTTACTGTGGCATTTGCCGCAAATACTCCAAGAGTTAATGAAGTGCAAAAATGTTTGTCGTAGTTGTTGCTGTTGCTGTTGCTGGTGTCGCCAAATCGGTGTTGCTGTTGGCCTAAACAAGCTGCTGCCGCAGCGGGCCTAGCGAACACTTTGATTTGCGGCTGACCCTGGCCCTGGCCTGGTAATCAACTCGCGACTGTCAAGTGAAAATTGTGCGGAAAACCTCAACGCGAGTTGTGCCTGTAAAATTAAATTAGTGTCGCAAACGGATTCCGAGCAATGTAAGTTTTGTGATTTATCTCAAATGCCAAACTAAAAGAAATTTCACCTAAAGCAACTTAATTTTTGGCCAGCCAATTGACAGCGAGCTGCGTTAATTTATGCGGCTTAAGCTCGTTTCCCAAGCCCAACTTGATTAGCTCTAAGGGCGCGCCCAATTAGCGGGCCAACTTCAGCAGGTAATAAAAGAAATATCAAAAAACAAAAAAAAGGCAGATGAGCTGAGGCTCTGTCTATTCTAATTGAATGAAATTAACCCACTTTTGGACGCTGTAAAACCTTTGTATAAAATTGTAGCGCTCTTTGTCTTATTTTCATAATAATTGCCGCCAGGCCGAAAACTAAAAAACATCAGAAAGAAAAGAAAAGCCGCTAGCAAACACGCCAGCTGCCAAATTATAATGAGCTTTAGCCCGGTCTGGGCCGTAAATAGGTAGAACATGGCCCGAAGCTATGTCTGGCCTTAGCGGGCAACACCTTCAGCTAAAGGAAGAAGAAGAACAACTGTCGAATTCTGAACATTGTAATCAATCAATATTGTTTGCTAAATACGTTTACAATGCAACCGTTGTGGGCCAAATGCTTGCTTGGCTTAAATGGCTGGGCCCCAAACACAGTTAGTTTTTCTTTTGTGCCCAAATTTGGAGCGTGCCTTTGTTGGCCAAGAGCAATTCTCTCGCTATGCTAAATTTGTGCGTTGTCTCCTACAACAACAATAAATCTGCGTTGGCTTCTATCTTTTTTTTTTGCATTGTTTTTTTTTTAGCTAACTTTTTTATTGGGTCAAGTTGATGTCAAAGTTGATTCTGAGGCTCGAATTGATTTACAATCTAACGGTAGTTTCCCTTATTGGATACGCTGTTTACGGTAACTGAATTTGTGTAACGCATTGAGAAAGAATAGCTACAAATATTATTAATTAATTTCGAAGATATCCTAAAATAAAAGCAAAATGTGCCTAGGGTATTAGTAATTAAAGATAATTTTTTTATATTTCTATAAATAGCAAAATAATCAATTACAAAATAATAATCTTTATTTTATAATTTGTTTGACTTTTTTAATATATTTGTCACTTCTTTTTTAATGAGAGAACAACAAGAAAAATAAACACAAATATATTCAGAGTTTCTGTACTTCTGTAGATCAAATTAAACAAGAAATCATTTGTAAGTTTTTGAAAATATTGAAGGGTCTATTTAAATTTTTTTTATTATTTTTATTTTTATTTAATTGTCAAGTCAATATTTTTTTATACATACATAAATCAAATCCAACAAGAGTTCAGTTGTAAATTTTTGGAAGTATTGAAGGGTCCATTTTTATATTTTATTTTTTATTTTTATTTAATTGAGCTCTACAATATCTTATTTATACATACATAAAACTATTTTTTTTTTTGGCATTGCTTGCCCCTTAATTGCAGCAGGTGTTCAGAGCTTCACCTCAGCTCGATTCTGAATAATAATAAAATATATATACGAAAAGAAAAAAGGTCTTAATAGCCAGCGCACGTGAGCGCCAATTGGGCTCCAGCTCGTTATGGCCAACAGAAAAGTGGCTCGCTTGCATGCGAGCGCCTCTTGGCCGTGGCAATTAGAAGTTTGTTGGCCTGCGAAAACAACGCGCAAAGCCAGCGACAAACAATAAAAGCAAACATAACAAATTGTTGTAATAATACTCGTCAAAAAAAAGAAAAAAGAAAGAAAAGGTTATGTTTGTCTCTTGCTGGAACAACAAACAAATCATTTCACATTTCCAGATACTCTTGGGCCGGGTTCATTAAACCGTCAACGACTATGGTAAAATGGACCGCAAGCTTCTGCGAGTTGGCTTCCGTTCTCGTCGCCAACAGCTGCATGTGAGCTTACATAACGCCCCCGTCCCTCTCTCTCGACCTGGCTTAGACCCCGCTCAGCGGAGCGTGTCGTCATCTCAGGTGTTGTCTTTCAATTTGTCGCCTCTTGTGGGCCATAATTGTATGTTGTGTGTGCGTGTGTATCTGAAAATCTGTTTGCTTAGCCACACACTTTATGCCCGCTCATCTTGGCCATATCTGTTTTTGTTCTGAGGAAGTCATCTGCATGAGCTAAACAAAAAAAAAAGTCAACATAAAATCGCATGCGGCTTGCGGCTTTATCTACGGGATTTGCGACGCAACATGTACCGGAAAAGAAAGGAAAAGAAAGGAAAAGAAATGCGGGAGGGGGGGGGGGAGGTGTTCAAATCCTGTGCTGCGTTTTGACCGCACGCTTGCCAATTGGTTCCCACATTAGGCCAACTGCAGCGAATATTAGTTATTAATAAACAAATCTTGGCCACATTCTGTTCCCACCAAAAACACGCCCATTTTGGCCAACAACAACCTGTCCGTTAAGCCGGACTCGACTCCGAGTACTGCACACGAATCTTGAACTCTGCTTTTGGGTGGGTCACTGCCAGTTTTTTTTTTTATTTATTTTTTTTTATTTTGTTTGTTTTTTTTTTGTTTTTTTGTTGCGCTTGGTTGCCACCAACAATTGTTGCTAAACATAAAAATGTTTAATTCTTGGGAACACAAACATATTACCAGCTCGGCCAGATGGGATTTCCCCTCTCCCCTCTCCCCTTCCCCCTCTTCTCCTTCTTCTTCTTCTTCTTCGGTTCAGCTTCAGCGAACGTTGGCGCTCGAATTCCGTGTAAAAATGTTCAGGTGGAAAATGTTGAAGATTTTTAACCAGAACTTGTAAAAAATAATATGGAACTTTCTTCTGGGTGGTTGGAGCGGTGCTTAACTAGAGCTAAAGTGGTTTGGGAGGGTTTTATATTCAAATCATGCAACTGAATTTTAGCTGAGTGCATTTTAAAAACGAATACTTAAGAATCTGTTTATATTGATTGATATTTAGATTTATTTGATGGGGCGCAAAATGTGTTTTTTTATCAGAGTGTTCAAAAATATATACAAAATATTATATTTAAAATGTTTAATCTAGAAAATATTTGGCTTATTTGGCAACTATAAAAACAGATTTTAATCACGTTTGAAAATTGGTTTAAACCTTAATTAAACCTTTAACCGCATTAGTTGCAAATAAATATAAACAAGCTTAGCTTAAACTAAGTCAAATAAATATAATGTAATTAAGTAAAATTGCACTCGTTTAGAGTGCTTGATTAAGAGATACCCTGGATTCAGTTTGCAGCTGCCTTTCAATGCATTTTTAACTTTTATGCCACATTTGATTTATTTATTTTGTGCACTTTTTTTATATACAAAATATATTTTTTATATTTTTATTATACATATTATATACCTAGAAAACAATTAAATTAAATTAATATAGTTAATATATAAGCTATATAGAGTATAAATATTGTATTACTTTATTATTTTAATTTTTATTTTTTTCGGACATATTTAATTACAACTTAATTATTCCATAATCGATTTTAATAGAGAGTTTAAAGGGTTAAAGATATTATTTGTTTAATATAAATCTGCATCTACTTAACTTTTTTACTTACTTTAAAACGAGGAAATTAAACTTGGTTTTTATAATACAAACAAACAAATATGTTAAATGGGTTAAGTGCATTATTTATCATAATTCGAAAATTGTGAAAATTGTTGAAGCAAGTTTTCAAGGAAAGTTTTCTGCAGCTCCTATTTGTATGCGATTTAATTGTTAACGCCCTGTTTTCCCGTTTTGCCAGTTTTCCTAGTTGTCATTGGGGCGATGGAAAAAAAGACTCCCACGCATTCAGATACGATGCGGAGACTTCCTCGTTAGCTTGGGGATTACGCGTTAAAGGCCTTAAGATATGATAAATTATGTGGAGAAAGTGGCAATTGTTGCGATCGCGAATTCTTTCCTATTTATTAACAATTGCTTTTCTTTCTTTTCTTTTCTACTCTTCAGCGAAGATCAATCTGAGGCGGAGTTGGAGTTGGAGTTGGAGTTGGAGTTGGAGTTCGCCAACGCACTGCGATGGAGCCAAAGTTGTTGTAAGCGACCCGCAGCCAAGACAGAAAATCAATTCTCGCATCCACATCAACATCCACATCCACATCGACATCCACATCAACATCCACAAACGACATTTCATCATCATACATCCATCAATCGAAAACGTTGCGTAATCAGACTCGTCGACAGGAAGCAGCTGCTGCTGAAGAACCACCAGGACGCCATTTACCAGACCCAACACAGCCCATCCCTGTGCCAACAGATGGCGGACAGTCGCGAAAGGATTCGCGGCCCGTCCCGCGACGGACGCGAGTTTCTCACCAGCCCGCGGCAGGTGCTGCGTCGGCTCATGCTGCTCTCCGAGGGGCGCCAGTATCGGGAGGCGGCGGGCGTGGTCGGGCGCTTGGGTCCATCGGTGCTGCACTCGGTGATCGCGGAGCTGCCCATTGATCTGCTGCTCGAGCATTTGCCGCACAGCGCCTACCTGCTCGAGTCCTTCTACACAAGGTGGGTTAAACCAGATCCTTGCTCCTTATGCTCACTCAATCTATACGATTTATGCGCAGGCTGACCACGTTGAACAGCTCACCCAAGCCGGAGGTGCCCAGCGAGACCGTCGTCTGGCAGCTGGTGCGTCTCTTCGCCAATCCGCACGAGTCCGGGCTGCGCCAGCGCTGCTCCAGGCTGCTCCAGGCGCTGGCCCAGTACGAGCCCGGGCTGCGGCAGGCGCTGCGCGAGCGTCGACGCAGCTTCGACGGCGCCGTCCAGGGATTGGGCGTGCACGGGCTGACGACGGACGCGTCGGGGCAGCTGATATCGCTGCATGTGGCGCTGAAGGCGGAGCTGCAGCGGCACGTGGACACCTACAAGATGGCCATACACAAGCTGGAGGAGCTGAGCATGGTGACCGTTAATCAGGACCCGGCGCACTCCTCGCACCAGCGCCTGCTGGCCATCAACTATGGCGACATCCAGCAGCGCCTGATCGACAACAAGACGCTGCTCACCATGCTGGACAAGCCGGCGCTCAAGCAGCTCCACTCGCTCGTCTCCAACCTGAGCACGCGCGTCGAGAACGACAAGGACGTGCTCTCCTGCGTCGGCCAGGTGAAGCGTCTCGACGCCCAGGCCCACATCGAGAAGCGACCCGCCGCCGGCCTCCTCATGAACTTCTCGCGCGGCTGCGAAGTCGTCCTTCATCTGATGGGCCCCGAGTGCCTGCCTCCCAGTCCAAAGCTCCCCACTACAACGGCGACGGCGACAGCGACGTCGACGGCGACTGCGTTGGCGACTGCGGTCAGCGCCGGCGGCAGCAGCTGCAGCGACGGCTATCACTCGGATGATTCAACCAGCGAGGATGGCAGGTAAGCATCAATTGAGCCACCACCTGACCTGGTTTACCCATTCACACACACTCACAACTCTCACTCGCCCACGCTCCACAGCGAATTCGTGTCACACTATCGAAATCTCTACGTCGAGAATCGAGCTGACGCCCTCGAGGCTTTGGACAGCTTGCCCCAGCTCAAGCACGTGCACAGTCTGAAGGCCAAGATACTCTTCTCTATGATTGTGGTGAGTACAAAAGCGAAGAGAGTGAGAGAGAGAGAGAGAGAAGAGAGCTAGCTTTAAACGAAGTATTAGTAGAAGAGTTTTTGGTGTAGAACTTAACTATGATCTAATGAGGCAGAAATCGGTTATATTTAAATATAAATAGCATAGTCGAGTTGAAATAATTTAAATTTGCCAGAGGATCGCATTTTTTTAGATACATATGTTACTTTATTGAAAGTAAACAATTCAATATAATAACATTCAATTGTACGTTTTGCATATAAAAGTTAAATTAAAATATATATTGAATTAAGTTATTGACACAGAATTCAGCATTGGTAGCTGAACTGTCTACAAAACTTAACGACGATTTAACTGCAAACAATTTCGCGTTCAATTACGAATTATAAGAGATTACGAAACAAAATTTAAATTTATAAGAGTTTGAATATTCTATGAATTATCGTGGGATCAATAAGTATTCTAACGAATTAATGATTTTTTTAATGGGATAGCAGAATTTACGAGTTTTTCACATTTATTGGGACTCGATTGACTTTATAGTATAGATTTATTAATTTTTATTTTTTATAATTTGTCTGAAACAAACAACGCATAGATTTTTATAGGGCCCCATATTCGGCATTTATACATACATACCTAAGGTTAAACAATTCCATATAGGGCTATAAACATTCACAAAGTTGAATGACTTTTAAAATTTATTTCTAACGCGCATCTTTCACTTTGTCAATATTTATTTTTAACAACAACGATTTATGCATTTATTAAATAAGCTCAGAAATGCTTTAAATTTTATGCTAATGAAAAAAAATTAATGGGAAAATGTTTAATAAAAAGCTAACTTTATTTGGGCTTATTAGTGATGACATAATTAACATAAATTTGAAATCGTTAATAATATGTAAATATTAAATCATTTATTAGATTATATATGTATTTATTTTTTTGCTTATTGATTTAACAGAAACTTAGAAATTTATAAATTTTGATAAAATTTAGGTAGAGACTTTTATAAAAATTAAATCAATAAGAATGTGTTTATTTTTATTTATTTTTCAAATCTTTTTTAATTAATAATTAGGAACTTTTAAGTTATTATACAAATGTAATTTAATAGGGTTTGCTTTTATTTTTAAAAGAAGAACGAAAATTTCAATTATATTTTATTTCAATTATATTTAAACAAAACAAAAGCTTTTATTTGATGATCGGAAAAGTACAATAAGGAAGTAATTAAATAATTAAAAGTTTTATTTTTTTAATATTCTGTAATTGTATTAAAAATTATGTCTGATATTTTAAAAAAAAATTATTCTGTAATTTAATGAAGTGTTTTTTATATTTTAAAAATAGAGCTGAATAATTTGTATTATTATTGTGATTGTGGCCCAAGGCCATGCTAGTTAAAATTGTTATTGCCAAATATCAATTTGCAACGCATTGCGGCAGAGCTGACGTGGCAGCTGAGCTAAGCTGCTCCAGTTGCTGCCACCGATTAAATGCCACAGAAGAAAGTGAGGCGCCCCGGGGCGCAAATGTTGAGTAAAAAAAGTTCAAAGTAGTTGCTTTTTAAAGGCGCGTAGATAAATAACTTTCGATCGATAGAGAGAGAGAGAGAGGGAGAGAGAGAGAGAGAGAGAGAGAGAGAGAGAGGGAGAGAGAGGGAGGGAGAGACAAGTGGATAGATGAATGACACCGTCAATTGGCCGGATCAGCTGGCCCGTGGGCAGTTATTGATAATGATTGGCATTTTTAAGAGCTTCTTTTTGTTTGGTTTTCTTTCTCTGGCCAGCTTTCTTTTCGGCTGTGCCACGGCATGCGGGAGCGCAAGGTGCTCGAGGTGCGTCGCGTGCTCAACTGCCCGCTGGACAGCAGCAGCGAGCCAACGTTGGCCCTGGATCGCTCGGTGCGCCATCATCTGCACGAGACGACGGACAGCTTTCCGCTCGGCGAGATCGAGCGCTCGGTGTTCAACCAGGTGCTGTCCACGCTGCACGAATATCCCTGCCTGGAGTCCTGTCCCCCACTGACGCACTTCGTCAGCGCCTGCGTGCGGCTCGCCTGGCGCATGATCAACCAGAAGGCGCCCTATTATCTGGACACCGATTTCAATCTGGGTGAGTGTCTCAACTGCCAATCCATTGGAGTGTGGCAAAACTTAACGAAACTTTTAGCATGACACCCGAAACAATTAAACTTGTATTTGCTAAATTTGTATTTGGAAACAATTAATTTAATTAATTATAACAATTAAATATTATTGTAAATTTATGTACTCTGTAGGCTTTCTACGTCCCGAGAAGCACGAACGTCATCCGCAGTCGGATCGCCGCTCGGACCTGATCAAGGCCTTCCTCTGGCCCGCCCTCATGCAGAACAACAACAATGTCTTCAAGGCCATCGTGGCCACCTAGAGAAAACCCCGCAGTCCCCTCAAATTACACTTACAACTAATTTACGCAATTTGTACATAATTTAACTTACTCGTAAACCCATTAAACGATAACCTAAACGCGAAGGGTGAGTTTTATTTTTCCGGCTAGGCACAGCTGATGGGCTTGAGGATCAGGCGCTGGCTGCGCTGCTTGTTGGTGCAGAGGAGCGCGTGCTGGGCGTAGAACTCGACGATCTCGCAGGGGGAGTTGAACAGACGCTCCTGCGGCTTCAGCTGGCCAATCGCAAAGCGCTGCCGCCGATCGATTTGACGCACGAACAGATGATAGAACTCCCGCCGCCCGTAGATGCTCACAATGTACTTGATGCACACGTCCGTCGCCTTGAACGGACGCACCAAGCACGCGCCGTCCTCGCGCTCCAACAGCATTCGCTCCGCCCCCGCCCTATCCACCGTAAAGTAATACGGCTCCGTCTCGATCTGGCGCTGCTCGATTTCCACGTAATTCGCATCGGCGTCATCTGTGTAAGTTATACGTGTGTGTGAGTGTGAGGGTGCAAGAATTAGATCATGCTAATTGGATTTATATTTAAAGATATGTTTCTGGAGCCTGTGACTCGTGTGTCTCTACTAGAAAGTACTCTACTCTACACTAAAACGCTTCAGCTGTACTCTTTAATACTACTCTACTCTACCCTTATATTCTAATCTACTTTATACTACTACTCTACTCTACTAATCTAACCTACTACTCTATTGATCTACTACACAACTCTCTCTCTCTGCACTACTCTACTCTACTCTACTACGATTCAGTTGTACTTTTTTCTGCTACTTAACTCTTCTATTCTACTCCATCCTAATATTCTATTCTACTATACACTACTACTTAACTACTCTACTCTAATACTCTATTGATCTACTACACTACTCTCTCTCTCTCTGCACTACTCTACTAACTACTCTTCTAATCTACTCTTTTACTTTCCCTTTAATATACTATTATATAAATTCAATAATATTTAAATAATATAGTTACCATAGGAACAATCGGTCTATGAATGTGTTTTTCTAGGAAAATCGTTTTACTTGGGAAAGTATGTCAAAAAAGCTAGGCAATAAAAAGTGATTAATTATTGTAAAAAATAATATTAAATAATACCTGGAACTACTTTACCACAGAACATATATTCACAGCAGTAATCGGTCTAAAAATGTTATTTTTTCTAGGAAAAACCTTTATATTTTTTATGCTTCTTAAGCAAACATATTCCTGGTATCGGATACTATTTGGACTATATGTCTGAGAACTCTCTAATCCCGCTCGGAACTCACCCACAATGACATAATCGTGCGGTGTCCGTCGCTGCTGATCGCCGTCGTCGTCGCCAGCGATCGATTCTAGAACCAGTTTGTCCGCATTGCCGTCGACGTCGCTGTCGCTGTCGACGTCGCCGTCGCCGTCCGCGTGGCGTCTGTAGCCGGCGCAGCAGCTTCTCTCGGCGAGGCTGTTGCAGAGGCGCGCGAACAGATTCTGCAGAACCGTTAAATAGACACGTGCGCACCAGCACATGGCTTGAGGCTTAAGCCTGGCTAACGGGATTCGCTGTTGCTGCTTCTTCTTCTGCTGCTGCTTCTTCTTCTGCTGCGTCTGCTGCTGTTCGCCGCATCTTTTACGATCACGCGCGAAGTCTGAGCGAAGACTGAGCCAAAGCCAAAAAGCGCCCGTCTGGAAGCCTGCCTATTAATTAAAATGTGCTTAATGCGCAGCTCAGTTTACGCCACTCTCTCTATGTGTGTGTGTGTGTATATGTGTGTGTGTGTGTGTGTGTAATATGACCATATGTAAATAACATATAGAGATATCATACACAAACAAAACACATTTATTATACCCTATGAAAATTGTTGCATTTGCTAAAAACCATATATACATATATATACAGTGATGGCAAAAATAATAGGAACGCATTGTCTCTTTTCCTTTTACTTCATATTTTTCATTCAGAATATCATATTGAGTTAAATTCTTTAGTTTTTCTATAACATAAATGCAACTATCTTTCATTATTAACAACAAACAAGGTTTTATTTTAAATCACTTAATAAAAAAAATATTAATTTAAATTCAATTTTGGATTTACGGTCTGGAAATAAAAATAGACACGAAATGACTGAATGAAAAAAAAAACTAATTGACAGTGAAATGTTTATAATTAAAATATTTGGTTGTATATATGTAAAGTATAGATGCAGCCTTTTTCAATTTCTGCAGTTTACATTCCAGGCTTCACTTGGAAAACTGGAAGTGTCTCACAAAGAGTTTTGAAAGGGGTTGAAGCTGAATATGAATTATTTGTTTCTATAAAAAGAACTGTTAATTTAAGGTACATTTACGTTGTGCACTTAATACAGGGCATCTTCTAGTCAGTCAGTGCGCACACTGCCAGCCCTTCCACATGTTCCGAAGTTATGTTTGCTATTTATTATTTTATTGCTCTTGCCGTGGGTAACCCGATACTAAAAGTTGTCACAGTCTCTGCCGGCGCGGATCATATCCGTTCCCGTTCCCGTTCCCGTTCCCAGCTAACCAAATGAAACATGTGCGCTTTCCAGTCACAGACCCAACAAAGGGTCCCCTGCGGGTTACTCATCGCTCTTTACAATTTGTGGAGAGCTCTTATTTCTCTAGGGAATCAGGTAGCAGAGCTGCGTAGACCAGCTGGAGCCTTAGCCAAGTTGGCCGCCATGTGCTTGGGATGCAGAAATATTGTCGTTTTGTGTAATTGTAAGTAGACATAAATATTAAATAAATTAACATTCATTTAAGCCTAGACATGAATGAAAAACAAGCGAATATGTCACAGATGCAATTCCAAGAATATGTTTATCAATTTATTTCCGATCATTTCAATTCCTTAGTAATTACAAATATATTTGTAAGATTATTAATAACACAAAATAACAAATAATTACTGAATCATCTTATACATGCAAATTATTTGCTAGACAAGCATTTGTAAACAAACCAAACGTTAACTTATACTAGCCCCACACATAAGCAAAGACAACAAAGTTAACGAAATGGTACTTGGCATTAAGCGAAGATAAAAACCTTGTTGAAAGCGCGCTTGGCTAAGCAAAGCTTATTCAATTAACTGGTAAAATAAGACACAACTTTTAGCATAGACACACACCGGGAACGCTTTGTTAAAGTAACAAAGGCTGACTTTGACTTTGAATTAGAGCAAATTTAAAAGGACATTTTTAAATGCTGTAATAAAGATCAATGTTAAAGTTAAGTCTATAAGATTGACCATTAGATGGTTGTAATTGCTGCGCATAAGCCCAAGTAATTGGCATAAGATACACATGCCTAAGTTAGCTGCTCGAAAACGATGCTCTGCAGTCGCGTCACGTTCGTCAAATATCAATTAAATGATATTTTTTTCTAAATATATTTGAGGCATTAATAACAATGCGATATAATACGATCGCGAACAGAAGCAACTGCCGCGCTGCCAATTAATATGCGGCCAACAATTTTGATTGAACTGCTAACAAGTTGGGTCGCAGTCGCAGTCGACGTCGCAGTCGCAGTCGACGCAGCTGTCGCAGTTGACAGCGATCATAAAATAACAAAATCGCACAAAATTGATTTTGGCCATATGCAGAGGCATTCGATTGAGCTGTGTGGCCAGCCCAGGGTCTGCCCAGCCTCGGGGCAATGTCAGTCAAGGTGGCGCCGCAGTTCAAATCGATCCCGTTGGAAGCGCCATTAATATCAATTGGCCGCCGACTGTCGAGTGCTGATTGAAAATGCCGCCGTAGTCATTTATTCACGCATCGATGTCAAAGAACTGTGACGAAATGTGCCCGCTTATAACTCAATTGTGAGGCGCTATTTTCGTGCTGACCATGGCCAGGGACCTGTAAGAGCGGGCTCCAAAAATAAACGGCCAACGCGGCGTATACTTAATAGGACTACAAACACACTCACGCATTATGAGCGTTAGGCATTTTATGCGCCACTAAAAAGCGAATGTAATAAACACTCACATTTCCCACACACAGATTTTGTTCTTGTTCTCTTCCTGTGCGTTGTTTTTATACGCGAACCTCGCTTTGGGGCAGCCATAGAAATCAACAGTCAAAACTCACCACACACGCACATATTCAACTCGGGCAGTTTTGGGTTCTGGAAATGGGAATGCGACTGCCCGAATCCAGACGAGTCCGCGTCGGGTCGCAGTCGCCGCTATCGCATTTGCTATCCGACGTCGACGTCGACGTCGTTGGTGACAGCGGCGCTGGCGTCGTCGCTGGCGTCGTATCCCAGCGAATTGTTTGCGCACTTTGCCGTCGAGCGTTGGGCAGCGCGGATGAATTTCGCAGCAGGCGCCGCCATACAACAAATCCAAATAAAATAAATAATATGCTGGCCATAAAACTTCATAAATAAAAGCAAATCCCAAATGCGAATAATACGAATCCGCAAACGACATCCAAACAAATAATCTGTCGCCGCTGCGTACGCAAAAAGTTTTCCATCAATTTTACGGCCGGGCCCAAGTGTCAATTAAATTAGCGCGCCAATATCGCAAGCGAGCTATCGAGCGGGATCGCGGGCTTAAGCCAGCTCCAAGCGCAACAGGTGCTTCGAGCCGCCATTTTGGTGGCCTAAAGTGAAACTGAAAACCAGTTAAAACAAAAATTGTGTTGTTTGTGTGTGTTGAAAAACCAATTCGAATAACCCAAAAGGAAACTCATTTTGCAACAACAGGTAAAAGAAAAATCAAACAATATTTGTATGAATAATTTGTGCGTGTGTTGAGTGCTTGTGAATAGCCCAAAGTAAACATAATCTTCAATGTTGGCTTAAACAATTTGTGCCGCGTATATATAAATTGAATAAAGCATTTCCTAAGAAACTTGGCCCGTTGTAATAATAATCAATAATCAATATGGATTTTGAGGAAGTTTGAGCTTAAATACTTGGAATCGTACTTAAAGTGTCCGCCCAATTTCAGTTTGGTCAAATCAAACGATAAATTTTAATTGCTGGCCAAATGTTTTTTGTATGCTGAACAGGGTGTTAATATTTGAATACATAGAACATATGCGTTGCCCAAAAACAGTGTGAAAATCAATAAAAATACGTGCCCAGCTAATGTTAGTATATATACATATACATATGTACATATATACATATATATATAATTTTTTTTATGCTTGGCTTACAGAGTTTTTGGAGAGTATAAATATTTATATGCGTCTCATTTTTCACTGACCTGTTGCATGATGTGCGTGTGTGTGTGTGCGTGTGTGTGTTAATTATGTTGCTTAGCTAATTGCCGCTTCCGTCAACTCAATTAAGTGTTTTCTCTTTTTGCGCCAGCACATTTAATTAGCTGAAAATCAAGCAAATCAATGCAGTTCACCTGTTGCCCGTCCAATGCCAAGTTGCGCATACGCCCCATGTGCAGCTGTCGCTAGCCCAAAAAGAAAAGAAAACGAAAAAGGAAAATAAATTAAGAACTGTGGGAACGGAAAATGGCACCGCCCGCTGTTCGCTGTTTGCGATTTATGAATTATGGCAAAACTGTTCGCATTACTCAAAACAAATCGGGCAATGCAATTGCAATGCGCCCCTCGATCGTCAGTTTATCTAGCCAGATATCTGCGTCCATCCAGCCTCAGTCTCAGCAGATGCATTCGCTGCCCTCAAACCGCAAAAATTCACATGCACAAAGGGGGCCTTATGACAGTTGCAATCGTCTTTAGTTGATTGCGCCTTTGTGTATAAATTAATTAAATTAAAAGTTTCCGGTTAAGCCTCCGCACACGAGTTGCGCGTTCAGGCATAACTGCAATTGCACCAAACACACACCGAGGGGGAGAGTTAAGTAGCCAAGCTACTTTCCAGATACAATCGTAAAATGATGCAGATGCAGATGCAGATACAATTGCACCCTTCGTTTTTATGGCCTTGCCAAGGGTTGACTTAATTTAGACATAAACCTTGAAGAGACCATTTATTCACGATGGCATCTAAAGATATAAATACATACATATATACATATACATATACATATATAAAGATAGATAGATAGGTATTTAGCTAGAAAGCAATTTTAGTTTCTTCGTCTTTCTGTTTGCAATTTAAATAAAGTGTGTCCTTCAGCACAGAAACTATAATAATTTGAAACAAGCTAAAATAGTCGAAGCTTTAGTTCAATATAAATTTATGATATCTATGATAATTAATAATTAATGAATAATTTTTTATTATTATTATACATATACTGATAAATTAATTTATTACTTCTGCTTAACATTGATATTTATTTGCAATTACATTGACCTTGCAGTGAAAGCGATAAGAAAGTATTTTCTTTTGACATTTATCGAATAAGTATGCTAAAAATATAAAGGGGCTTGTGGTGAGCATGCATTTAATTATAGCTGTGGGTTGGCGCTTTTTACATTCACGGTTCATTATTCATGTTATTCATTATTAATTTCTGCAAAACTGAATCACAAACTTTGACCAGCTTCTTCAGCTTCAAAGCGAAAACTTTAAATGCGACTAAACTAAACCAATTTGGAAACTTTGCACAGTCTCGAATTTCATCAACGAGTGTCATGGCAACTTAAATAATCATTTGAGAATATGTATTCAAAGAGCTTTGAATACCAGCCAAAGATGCTCACTTGATTTTGCCAGAGCAGCGTGTGCAACGGTGCGAACGCGTAACGTCGTTACACATACGCCGCGTAGCCATGAAAACAACTACAGACACAGACACAGTCACAGTCAGAAACACTCCATATGCTTGTGGTTATTATTGCCAATTGTAAATCCGATTAGAGTTGGGAGAAATTCAAATTGGCGACTTGTGTTTGCTTTTGGCCAAAAGCGAAGCGAGCCAAGTGGACAAATCTGATTTGTGCGCGATTATCAAAATTAAAATTAAGTCACGAATGCGTAAACAGACCGTCGGTCGGTGCGAAAATCAGCCAAAACAGCCGAAACAGCGTACAAAAATCAAAAAGAGGCGAACGCAAAGTTTTTGGCCCTACTTCAATTAGCATTCAATTAGAAAATAAACACGACGCTAATTGCAACTGCAAATTGGCACGCGGCTATAAAGCATAGATGGAGAGAGGGGTAGAGGGGGTTGGGGGAGTGGAGACTGCCTGAAATTGTCGCAGATTTATCTGTGCCACGCCCCCCTCCCCCAATAGGGCGTATTCCAATTGCATCTCCGTCTCGCTCGCGCTCGCATGCAATTAATGTGCAGTTGACCTTCAGGTTAACTAAAGACCCAGTGTCAATATTTTGACAGGTCGACCGACTCGACCGCCAGGGGACAGGCGGAGGGATAGGGGCAGGGGGGGTTGGCTTGGTTATGATGGATGTGCGAGCGACGCGTCACAAATCCCCATGGATTAAGTTTTAGTGTCCATCTCTGTCTCATTTGTTATTGTTGCTGTGGCGGGCGGCACGTCGCTGTGGGCGTGGCACACACCTAATGTTGACATCACTTGCTCGCACTTAATGGCACCCTTTATGGGCACTTTAACAGCGCCTGCAACAGGGTCACACATCAGCTGTTAAATGCCACTCTTAAGCTGACCAGCAAACACACACACACACACACACACACGCACACGCACACAGAGCGACCTTTGGCCTGCTCTTAAAGGCCAACAACAATGAAAGAGCCGTAAAAACAGAAATTGAAATTAGTTTTATTCAACTTGAAGTGCACTTTAAGGTGTTAGCTAAAGATTTATTTAATGTATTTATTAGCTTTTTATTATGCGAACAAATTATTATTATGTGCTAATTCAATTTGGAAAAAATATTTGCTTAGCTATGCTTGAGATATTGAAAAGCAAATTAGCTCACATATGAAAATATATACTATATAAAAAAAGGCATTGAAAAAAAGGCATTTAAATATATATACTATATATAAAAAAAGGCATTAAATAATATAAAATATATACGGGTAATTTTATTATTTTATTGTTTATCTTATATATGTAAGAGTCAACTATAGGAATATTTTTAATTAATTATATATTATTATTATTTATTTTATTTGTTTCTTTTCACAATCTTTGGACATTAAAAACATGCATATAAATATATAAAATTAATTTATATTTATTTTTATTTTACTTAACTTATCTTTATCTTATATATTAAAAAGTCAACTATATGCAATTCTTTAAATTTAATTATTAATTATTATAATTATACATATTATCTATTTCTTTACACAATCTTTGAATATAAATATAAAAAGGCATTACATATTATAAAATATATACCGGGAATTTTATTTTTTAATTCTTTATCTTATATATTGAACAGCCAACTATACGAATTTTTTAAATTTATTTATATATTTATTTATTATTATTATTTTTTTTTTATTTATTTCTATTGTTTTTATTTTTTATTTCATTTCAACAACAATCTTATTATTATTATTTTTTATTTTTATTATTTTTTTTTCGACACATCATTTTTCTATTAGTTAAACGACATTTTTTTGATTAAATAATAATTTTTCTAACTGCAAAAGTTGCATCAATTTAATTTTTCTCTCAATATTCAACTTAAACCGCAGCCAATTTCATTTGTCAAGCGTTTTTATGGCAGCAGCTGTTTCCATTTCCAGTTGCATTCAATTTGAATCGAATAGAAGCAGGCACACACACAAACACACCCACACACACACAAACACACACACTCTCACACACACTCAGAGCAACCCTTTACACAGCGTCATAACTTTCCATTTCTCTGAGCCTGTTATAAAGTCTCATAATATGCCGTTGCTGCAAACCAAACGGGATTAGTTGACCGAGTGTGTCTGTGTGTGTGTGTGTTAGTGTGTGTGTTTGTGTGTGTTTGTCTGTTAGCTAAAGTGGATTAGTTTATATGGCAAATTGCGTTTACAGTTCACATGCTAAGTTCTTATTAAAATATTACAAAAATAAACAAGACGCGTGGGGGAATAGGGGATAAGGGAGGGGGGAGGGGGGAGGGGGGTAAGACCTTGGTCAGGGCCATGTCAACGACTCATCAGCAGCGCCCACCCAGCCAGCGTTCAATTTGGCAGCTGCCCCCAAACGTGGCACGTTCGTTCAATGTGCTGTGGCAAATGTGGCATTAAACGAGTTCACTGCACACGCTGCACATTAATTTTGATCAGCGATAATTGCTGTCACACGGTCAATCAATCAGTCAGTCAGTCAGTCAGTCAATCACATGTTCAACTAGTTCATTTAGCTGGGCATAATTAAATGAAGCTACGGTAAGCACTCAATATACGCAACGCGACTTTAACGTAATAGTTGAGGCACCCTAACGTTAGGGTAGCCCGGCTGACAACAGCTGGCCGCCATGGCGTACCTGAACAGCTGCACGTCGTCCTTGGCCTACGTCAGCGCTGCCAAAACAGACAGCGAAACAAAAGTTAACAAAAAACCATTTAAATAAATTTTTTTGTTTCTTTTTTTTATGGATTATGCGATCGTTGTTGTTGTTGTTGTTGCTGCCATTTTTGATTGTGTGCTGTTAGACAAATAAATTAAAACAAAAGAAAAAAAACAAATCGAATATTAAACCTTTTCGAAATGAGAATCGTTTAAATGCAAATGCCGCAGAAATTGAGAATTGGTGGCGGGCTGCAGACAATAAAATGTATTTAATGACCGGGAGCACAGCACAGCACGAGTCTGGGATTAGCAGCACTCGGGTGGCCACCACAAACACACACACACACACACACACAGATAGGCAGACACACCTACACACGTAGGTTGCATTAATTTATTTTGGTTTTGGTTTCTGTGCAACTTTTGCTGAGCTGGCTTAGAGCGAATCACATCCGCCGGAAATGAGCAACTTCTGGCGTAGTCCGATTGGGTTTCAACTAAGTGCGCCACTTGTTGGAATGCTACTCTTTAAGTGCGGCCCCAAAGGATGCCAGCCCAAAGGATCGCTGGTCAAAGGTCACGTAGTTTTGGCGCCATTAATGAACAGCGCACACATCATTAGCTGTCACCAGCTCCCCTTCCTTCCCCCCCCCCCCCCCCCCCCCCCCCCCCCCCCCCCCCCCCCCCCCCCCCCCCCCCCCCCCCCCCCCCCCCCCCCGCCCCATTTAACTGCCAAGCTCCGAGCAGGCATTGACTTATGTCGTCGGCCCGGTTGACAGCGACCAGTGTTGGCAAACATTTCAAAATATCACTTACAAGCTAATTTGTAGCTAATACTAGCGAAGAGTGTGCCTAAACATGACTGAAGTATCTGAAGAATATAATACTATATATACCATATATATAATAATGTAATATTCATAAACTTAAATCAAAGTCAGACAGAGTTTATTAACTTTAACTTGGTTTCATAATTAAAATAACCATAACTAATGAGTTATAATAATAGAAAATAATTCGCTTTTTATTTAAATACATTTATTTTTTGCTTTTTAGTATTCTTTTTTTTTACTTTAATAATCTTATTAAACGCTGTTCCACAATCAAAAGTGAATGGATTTTTATTCATGAATATTATATAAATTTATATTTATTATTGTTTAAATTATAACATTGTTTTATAATTAATATGAACATAACCAAAGAGTAATATTAATAGAAGAAAATAAATTTTTTTGAGTACATTTATTTTTTTAATTTTTTGTATTTTTTTTTGTCTTAAATAATCTTATTAAATGCTGTGTTATAAGCAAATGTGAATATTATATTTATGAATATTATTATAAATAATATATAAATATATTTTTATTAATGTTTAAATAATAACTTAGTTTTATATTTAATACGAGCATAAAATAATAACAATAAGTAATAATAATAGATTAAAATCTCTTTATTTGAATACATTTATTATTTGCATTTTCTGTATATTTAATTATTGAATTTTGTGGTTTAAATAATCTTATTAAATGCTGTTCCACAAACAAATGTGAATATTACTTTTATGCATATATGTATATACATATATGTATATATATTATTTTCAATAAAATTAAATGCTAATAATATATAAAATTTAATTAATCATTAATCGGTGAATAAAGTCAATGAAATTGCTGAACGTTAATTTTACTTCGAGTTTAAAATTTATTGAAATATCGAAATTTAGTAAATGTAATTCAAACAATTAATATTTGTATTCAAAACTGAACAAATAGAGAAATTTTATATATAATATAAAATATAGAACATTTTAATTTAAAAACATTTTATCAAATAATTTTAAGTTTAACCAACTTTCTATCAGTAAATATTAATAGATAAGAATGTAGATAAAAAACTTAACATTATTTTCTATTTTATTTATAATTGATATTTATTATTTAGACACTATTAAAAATATTTTTTGGTTTGTCCAAATAAGAATTAAATTATTAAAAAATGCTAACAATGAAAAAAGAGAAACATAATATAAAATAAGCTTTAAATATTTAAATACTTGTAAAATCACAAGGAATTGTTTTTGCTTTAGTAATTTGATTCCAGCTTTGACTGCATAAAAAGTGAGTTGAGATCTGCGCAGTAAAAAATGGTTGATGCTAAAAAGTCCATGTTTCACATTAGCTGAGTTGTCAGCACAAGGATAAAAGGAGCTTTGTCTGCGGCATTCGCATTTCCACGTACGTGGACACGGCGAGGACGAGCTCTAGGGATGACAATGGAGCTGGGTGCGAGATGAGCAGGGTGTTAGGGTGGAGGGGGTGGAATGGGGGAGGGGGTGGGATGGGGACAGGACAACTGGCAAGTGTAACGAGATGCGTGTCATTGCGCCAAAATCAACAAAAATGCAAACGATGTGTGCGCTGTCAACGCGAGTGTGTGCGTGTGTGTGTATGTGTGTGTGTGGGAATGTGGGGCACCTTGCCACTTGCCACTTGCCACTTGCCTGTTGCCATTTTGACCATGCGTAAAGCGCACTCGATGTCAATGAGCGGCCAATACGCAAAAGGACACAAAAGCAAATCGGGGGGAAATGGGGGAAATGGAAATGTTGTTAAACAAGCAAACATCAATAGAATCTTTATTGGTTTTGTAAATATTTGTTTGGCCGATTTTCTCATGGTTTCTTCTTCATTTTTTTTTATGTGTTGTTTTTGCCCTTAGCCCTTTAAATTTCGGCTTATGCAAAGTTTGGAGACGCGGCCATTGTCCTTGACAGCGGGCATTTTAAGCGGCTTTAAAGCCAAATTGGTGCGACAGGCTGATGATGGATTTAGCCCCCTGACTTTTGGACTCTTCTCAAGCGTAAGCCAAATTCAATCAGAGATGCTTTTAATGTGCTGCTAACTTGAGCTACGACAATTGTTGAAGCGCCCTTTGCGCCTTTACAAACAGTTCAAGCATGGAATATTACTCATACGCACCGAGTACAAAGACCTGCCCCTGGGGCTGAATTAGGAATGAGGGGAGTACTCAATTTGGGCAAATATTGTGAAATATGTGGGGCACAGTTTGATTGATTTGAATCCCCTGTCAAGGCTGGCTGCACTAAGAACTAATCAATTCGTTGGACAGCCAGAAGACAGCACTTTTCCATGCCCGTAACGTGCATCTGAATTGCAAATTAAGCAGCAGCCTCCCATGTCAATCAAAAGCCGCACGAAAATGGAAAATAGACAAACAGACAACAACTAAATAAATACAAAAAAAAAAAAAAGGAAAATAACTTGCGGTAGATAACAAATTCATAACATTTAATTACGTGCAATTTACTTATATGTTAACACCACAGTCGATAAGAGTTGTTGTTGTTGTTGTTGTTGTCAGTTTGTCGCACTATTAAACGGCCTGGCTGACTGATACATCTGATAGCAGCCCAAAAAGGGCGAGGTGAGTTTAGGGGTGGGGGGTGGGGGGAAGGGCGCTTGGTTGCTACCCTTAGCTATTGCCAAAAACGTAATGGCCACATGTTTAGCTCCAGTTGTCGGCCAGTCACTCGCCGGTCCTCGACTCTGTTGCGCATATTTATCGAGTGCCAGCAGACGCCTCATTTTTATTTGGCCCTGCCTGACATGGGAAGCGCGTCATATGCGCCCAGCACACGTTCACCAGGTGGGCGGAACGGGGCGGGGCGGGGCTGATGGGATTGTCCGTCACAAAGTTAAAGAGCGCCATGATGTCAGTGCCAAAGCTAAAGTTCCCATTCTCATTCCCATTCCCATTTCAGTTTGCATTTGTTGCTGCTGCAATTCCTCACGTGATGCACACATGCAAAAAAACAAAATATAAATGCTTGGAGCTGTAAATGCGTACTTCCGATATTGATAATACATAATATGCAGTTCTGATTCGAGTCGGCGATAACAGCGAATAACTGTCGTGTTCGGACTACCGAATATTTTATACACTCGCTATCAGTATTCATTAAAATGCTTCCGTGCCGTCTATTTTTGTATATAAATAAAGCATAAAAACCTATTTATCAGTTGTTCCAAATATTTCAATTTAAGGGGTAGCAGAAGTAACGATCAGATTTTCTAAGGTATTAATATTAAAACAGAACCTTAACTAACTTCTCTTCGCTTTGGCGTGTCCTCCCTTGATGATTTAAGCCCTCTTGGGCTTATTGGCCTAGAATACAAATACATGTGTTTGCATTACAACAGCTATTCCCATTTATGTTAATAAGCTACATATGTGCAAATATATATATATATATATATACATATGTTCAGATAGAGCTCTGAATAATATAGTATATATACAATATTTCCAAGAACTATTCGATGAAGTGCAATCACAGTTAAATGCGCAATTGGAGTCTAGGCGAAAGGCAAAGCAAAATAATTTGTGGCCATTTATCTTGTCGATATCCTGGCAAATATCCTGCACAGTTCGAATTTCAATTTTGCTTTCTTTAGCGTCATTTTCTTGCAATTAAACGGGTCCAAACGACGTCGAGCGATGACTGTGCACAAAAGGCAAACGCAGATGTAAACAAGCTGCTCGACTAGCCAATACCCTGTGAGGAATAATTAAACAGAATATAATATAATATATAATTGAATGATTATTGTTATATATTATTATTTTTAACACACTTTTTTATACAACACTTAACTACATTTCTATTAATGGTATATTATTTATTTATTTATTTTTAATTGATTCTTTTATTCTTGATTACCCTTTCCATCTCAGATTTTATTATGTGTTAATGTCGCTCGGTCTTAAATTAAGTACTGAAGACAAATGGCCAACTAATCACAGGGTTGACAGCACAGGTGATAAATGACAGCAAGACTAAGAATAAGCCTTTAAAGTGTTCTTTCGCAATCCATTTATTCCGTTTAAACTTGCAACTGGAAATGCTTTGCAACTTGAGGGTGTGAATAATATGAGGGTTATTTCCGATAATCGGTTGACCCTTCGGGCTTGCATATCCGCCTGAGTCATGTGTAGGAGCTCCCGCTATCGCCGCTGTTGACTCTGATTCACCCAGCAAGGGGAGCGTAGCCATGCAGAAGGCATTAAGATAAATGCAATTTTCGAGGGGGGGGGGGGGAAAGTTTGCCAAAAAGGCTGCTGATAACAAGGACAAGGCTACTTTGGAGGGTGGCCAAATGGGGCTGACGACATTTTGCTGCTGCTTTTGACAGCAGTTTGCACTCGCTGGTGCATGGGGCGTATGATTTATGCGCGTTACACATACGCACTGTGTGCCGCGTGCAGCCATAAAAGATACACGAAGCAGCAGCCTTGAGATGGGCCAACACATTGTCCGCTGGGAGTCGCAATTGATTTGCCGCTCACGTCTGGCAATCAGCTGTGTCTATGTCCTAGGCGACAGTTTTAATTATGCTTGGCATTCAGGGCGTCTGCCCTGGCATATCAAATGAGTTCAAACAAATCGCAATCGACTCTTTAAAATGGCTCGCACGCAATTTATGAAAAGCTAATTGTATTGGCCGCAAATTAATTAAATCAATACGCGACAGGTTCAACAATTGTCCATTTGCTGATTGTCTCGTTGCAGTCCCGACCGCCCCATGCCCTGTTCCCCAGTTTCAATTCCGAAATGAATTAATTAGGCGAAAGCCAATTACGCAAAACGACAACTTACGCGAAATGTTGGCCAACGGCACGCAACAAGGACTCGCGCCCAGTCCCGCAGGACGCAGCTCCTGCACGATTTGGCCAGCACCAAAAATAAATACAAATACAAATATCGTTTATGACTTGTCCGCCGCCGTAAGAGCCGCGTTAATTCGACAAGCCTTTGGCTTAAACTTCCCCCCCGCCCCCGCCCCGAGCTGATGTTCATGTTGATGTTGATGAAGTGGCGACCGCAATTTGCACTCAGCTGCTCAAGTGGCACACGTGTGTGTGTGTGTGCCCCAAGTGGTGGCAAGTGTGGCAGGCCAATTAAATGGAAAACATTTCCATCGTTGTCATGACTTGATTGATGCCACAGCAGCAGGCAAATGGCAAGTGGCAAGTTACAAGTGGCAAGTGGCAAGTTGCAAGTTGCGCTTAAGCTGCAAGTACTTAGCTGGCCGCTTGCCATTTGTTTGACTCGAGTTGCGGTAAACAAGCAATATCCTGCTGGGGCATACGCTGCACGCGATATAGATACTAAACACGTTAAAGATAGCGAAAATGCACTGAGAGAAAAAACCGAGCGAATCCAAAACATTCTTTAACTATTAAATATATTTTTGCAATTTATACAAAACTCAAATTTAAAGCAATTTCTTTATTTTTTTATTTTATTTTGATTTATTTTCTTTATTTTTTTGACTTCCTGTTTAAGATTTGTTTTTTTCTGTGTGTAGCTAAATTGTTATATATAGTTTCGTTGCCTTATCGACTTTGAGCCAAAACACGAAGCGTATTTTCGGCAAATATTTATCAATTTATTGCACTAAAAAATTGCTACAATTACTCACAAACATATACATAAACAAATGTGTGTGTGTGTGTGTGTGTGTGTAAACGTGCCGAACGATGATTAATTTTCTTTTGCCTGTTGTTGTTTTTCCCCCATTTGTTTTTCACAGCTACACGAAATGACTCGTGTGTGAGGAAGCACGCAACGTGGCTGTGGAGCACAAGCAGGCAAACTGGAATACACGGCGAACATGGCGTATGCGCAACGTGCAACTGCAACATGTGTTTATACAGTTGACTCGCCGACCAATTCGCATCAATTAGGCACAGCATAATTGGAAACAAAATTAATTAGTTAATTCAACGACACAACCTTCCCCACCCTCTCCAACCCAACTGGAATCCCCTTTAAAATCCGAGCAACATGTCCGAGTTTCGATTCTACTCGTACACGGACTTTACATACAAGACGAATCCCTCGCAGAATCTGATTAATCTGCCCATAGCCCAGTACAGCGCCCAGGACGAGACGCAGCCAACGGACGAGTCCGAGCTAAACATTCCCTACACGGTCTTCGAGGTCCTGGTGGCCATCGTCAGCATCATTGGCAACCTGATGGTCATCATTGTGTTCCGGCGGGAGCGAAAGCTGCGTCGTCGCACCAACTACTACATCGTGTCCCTGGCCATGGCTGACTTCCTGGTGGGATCGCTGGGCGTGCCCTTTGCCATACTGGCCTCGGTGGGCCTGCCGCGTAATCTGTACGCCTGCCTCTTCACCGTCTCGCTGCTGGTGGTGCTCTGCACCATCTCCATTTTCTGCCTGGTCGCCGTCTCCGTGGATCGCTACTGGGCCATACTCTATCCGATGGCCTATTCCCGCAACGTGCGCACTCGCACCACAATCGGTAAGCAAGAGACAGATAGAAAGAAAGAAAGGGAGAGAGAGATTAATTGTGGCAGTATTGAAATTGTTGCCATATTGCGTCGCATTGTTTTGTGCCTGCAACAAAGGCAGCAATAATGGCCAACAAATCAGCATATTGCACATTGTTGGCCATGTTTGAGTTTGACTTACAGCCACAAGAACAAAGCAAGCAAAATGAGTTTCCTTTAAGGAAACTAGTTGGACGCCAATTTAAAAAACCATTTTTAAATAAGGATGGGAAAGAGTTAAATTTAGCATACTTAAAGTGGGTATAAATAAATAAATCTAGATGAACAATTTCAGTTAATAAAAAAATAGACAACTTTGACTTAGTAAATGATAGTAAATTCTATATTAATATTTGATGTTTAGCATAGTTAATTATATACTATTTAAGTAAAGTGGGTATAAAGGATTAAATCTGGGAGAACAAACAAAAATAGACAACTCTGACTTAGTAAATGATGGCCATGATATTTATTATTATATATTAATATTTAATATTATTATTTTCAAATACACAGATTTCTAAGGTAGTTTGTTATTTTATTTTATTATTTTATTTAATATTATTATTTTTAAATACACCGATTTTTGAGGTAGTTTAGTGAAGATATTTATTATTATATAATAATATTTAATATTATTATTTGCATATACAAACATTTTAAAGGTAGATTAGTGAAGGAATTTATTATTTTATATTAATATTTAATATTATTATTTTTAAATACAGACATTTTTAAATTAGATTAGTGAAGATATTTGTTATTATATATTTATATTTAATATTACTATTTTCATATATACAGATTTCTAAGGTAGTTTAATGAAGATATTTATTATTATATATTAATATTTGATATTATTATATTTATATACAGACTATTTTAAGGTAGTTTAGTGAAGATATTTATTATTCTATAGTAATATTTCATATTATTATTTTCATATACAGACATTTTGAAGGTAGTTTAGTGAAGGTATTTATTATAATATATTAATATTTAAGATTATTAATATTATATCATTAATATTACTATTTCTATATTAATATTATATTAATATAATTATTATTTTCATAAACAGACATTTTTAAGGTAGTTTAGTGAAGATATTTATTTTATTATTTTATTTATATTTAATATTATTATTTTCAAATACAGACATTTTTAAATTTATATATTAATATTTAATATTATTATTTTTATATACGGAAATTCTCATGGTAATTTAGTGAGCATATTTATTATGCTATATTTATATTTAATATTACTATTTGCATATACAGACATATTTTAAGTAGTTTAGTAAAGATATTTATTATTATATATTTATATTCAATAATATTATTTGCATATACAAACATTTTTAAGGTAGATTAGTGAAGGAATTTATTATTTTATATTAATATTTAATATTATTATTTTTAAATACAGACATTTTTAAGCTAGTTTAGTGAAGATATTTATTACTCTATAATAATAATTGCTTTTTTTTCTAACACAGACATTTGTAAGGTAGTTTAGTGAAGGTATTTATTATTATATATTAATATTTAACATTATTATTTTCATACACAGATATTGTTAAGGTAGTTTCGTGAATTAAGTTAAATAGTCTGATTATCTAAACAGAGTCATCCAAACATGATTAATTAATGAGTAATGGATTTGATTGTGTGAATTAATGTGACACAGCACAAATAACAGAGAGTAAAGCAAAATAAACTGGGACTGGGATAAAAGCAATCAGGAATTGTGGGCACAATATCTCGGGGATAGCAGAGAATGTCCTGTGGCAAGGGTCAGTCGAATCGACAAAATGAAACGGAAGAGGAAAAACAAAAAAAACTTTGCTGTTGACATTGTGGAAAACGTATTAATTGTTTTTGTTGCGACACATTTGGAGCAGCTAACAAAACTTGGATGATACTTCCACATAATTTCTTTTTATTATTTATTGTGTACCCATTGAATGGGGACTAAGACAGGGTATTCCAAATCGAAAGGTAAAAGAGAAACTCAAAGTCAAGACTTTTGTCGTACACCTAAATAAAGAATAATCTCAATTTGCAAGTGAAAAGTGCAGGGTATCTGCCAGTCGAGCATTTGAGTATGTACACTTTGTGGATTAGATGGCGTGTGCGTCATTAGACCAATTGCATGTGGTTCAATGTACTGACAGGAGCAGCAGCAGCAATTGTGAAAGGACTGCTGCAAAGCCAAACAATATCCTTGCCAGGACCTTAGCTAGAGATGGGAGCTGAAGCTATAGACGAAGTTGGAGTGCATTTGTAATACTCATTAGCATTTGGCTGACTCACTGGACGCGATGACGTCAGCCATTGAGGGGCTTCCACAGCTGACATGCTAATCCTGTGCATCCTTTCTTATATTTTTGTTTGCTTGCAGTCATCATCTCGGTGTGCTGGGTGGCCGGCGCCATTGTGGGCTTCCTGCCGCTCTTCGGCTGGTACTCGAACAATCTGGAGGAGCCCAAGTGCTACTTCGTCGAGGTGATGAACTACGACTATCTGGTGTTCCTCTACTTTGCGACGATCATTACGCCGGCGCTGCTGATGCTGGCGTTCTATACGCACATCTATCGCGTGATTATCAAGCAGGTGCGCCAGATTGTGACCATGAATCCCGCCTCGGATCTGAGCCGACGCTCCTCCACCGCCCAGATGCAGGTGACGACGCCGGGTCGCGGCGGCCACACGGGCACCATGCTGCGTGTGTTGGGCGCGGCACGGAAACGGGATGTGAAGGCCACCCAGAATCTGTCGATTATTGTGCTGTTCTTCATGATCTGCTGGATACCGCTGTACACGATCAACTGCATCAAGGCCTTCTGCGCCACCTGCGACATACATCCAACGCTAACGCTCTTCTGCATCATACTCTCCCACTTGAACTCGGCGGTCAATCCGGTGCTCTACGCCTACCATCTGAAGGACTTTCGGCTAGCTCTCAAGAATCTGATGCTCAAGCTGATGGGCTTCGACAATGATCCGCAGGCGGACGCCATTCATCGCTTCTCCGTGGCCAGCCAGCATCGACTTCAGTCCCTGGACTCCACCATGCGCACCACCCAGCCGCGCATGTATGTGGGTGAGTGTGAGTGCGCGTCGTCCCCAAACCAAATCCTCAAATGGTTTACTTATGAATCCCCCCCCCCTCCCACTCCTTTCCCCTCCTCTTTTCTCTTGAACAGATTCGCCAATTTGGCTGCGACAGCAGCAGGAGGCGCTGAAGAGCTCACAGCTGCTGCCCAAGTGCGGTGTCCTGAGTCCTTGCGTGAACAGCATCAACCAGACGGTGGCCGCCGCCGCCGCCGTTGCCGCCGTCGGCACGGACATTGAGCGCGACATGTGGAACATTGTGGAGGCGTCCAGCGGCGCCGAGCTGGGCGAGATCAGCTATGAGTTTCCAGTGGCCAAGCCGGAGAGCGAGCACGACAGCAGCCTGTCCGTGTCGGCGCCGGCGACGCGCCAGCAGCGCTGCGACAGCGCCTACTCGTATGACAACCAGAACTACTCGACGGGCCCCGAGGACGGCAGCAGTCTGCCGGATGATCTGGACGAGTACGAGGATGTGTTTGTGCCGCCGCCGAGCGGCAGCAGCAACTACCAGGGCGTGGATCCCGTCGAGCTGCGCCGCTCGCTGGCCTGCGTGATGCGCGAGAAGCTGCGCTCCGACGACACCGACTACTACAGCCAGCAGCAGCAGGTGCTCCAGGATGGCGGCTGCAGTGCGGGTGCCACGCTGGAGCGCAGCAGCAGAATCTGCTCGACGCTCAACTCGAACAGCGAACACTGCCTGCCCTGCCCGGCGCTGCCCAGCGGCGTCTATGTCATCGATGGTGCCGTTAATCCGCTGACGCCCGGCCATCGGCCCAAGTACCGCAAGTCGACGGCGTTGACGCGCAACTCGCGCAAGAAGAGCCGCTCCTGCAACTGTGCTAGCAACGAGCCGAAGGCGGCCAGTCCTGGCGAGGCGAACAGCTGGGCGGGCGGCCAGCACAGCAATAGTTTTAGCAATCGGCATTCGCTGCAGCTGCAGCTGCAGACGCCGACGCCAACGCCGACGCCGACGCCAACGCTGGCAGCAAGCCACGAGCACTTCTTTAGCCCGCTCAGATCGGTGGGCAGCTTCATGCAGCATTCCAATCTCTTTAATCTCTTCCAGCCAACGGCCATTGCGACTGGTAATGGGTCGGGCGCCGTGTCCGGGTCTGGGTCTGGGTCCGGGTCGGGGTTAGCTGCTATGGTCGCGGCTGCTCCGCCAGCTTTGTCGGTGCCCGTCGTCGGGCCGCTGACCTCAACGTCCGTCTCGTCGTCCTCGTCGCTAGTCGCCGCCAGCGTTGAGAGTTGACCAACGGTCAAGGCTCCTCCGGCGGCAGGCAAACTCTAGGCAAATACTCGCAAGTCAAAGCTTTTAGCATAGGTCGGTTAGAACGGATAAACGGATAAACGGAAACTGAACGAAGTAGCCAGTTTCCGAACCCAACGTTTAGTGAATTATGCGCATTTATTTTCGATGTAATTATCTGTATTAACTAGTTAATTGTTGAAAGCTTAACTTAAAGTCAATTTAAGTGAACCACCTAACTATGTATATTGTGCATACTCGTATTTTGTTCGATATATAAGTATTAGATGTGTATGGCATTGCTTAGACATTTATCGGTGTTATCCTGAACCAGTGTATTCCCCATATGCATGTGTGTTTGTTTAGCTAAGTATACTTGAAACCTCTGTGAACATCAAAATGTATGTGTATATTTAAATGTATAGTTGAAGATCAAATAAAATATTAAATACCAAAATACCTACATAAAAGCATGCAAAAAACAAATAACATTTTTTTTGGTATTTTTTAAGAGATTTTGGTTGGAGCGATTGGAAAGCTTGGGAATGTTACCTGCAACAGCTGATGGCTTTCCAATAAGCTTCACGCCATTGCTTGAGTGCGTGTCTTTGCTAACTACAAATGTATTCAACTTATATAAACGCTGATTAAATCAAATAAAATGTTCAATGTTAATGCAAAATAAAATTATTTTATTACAGCATTTTTTTTAGATCTCTTGCTAAGCTTTGCAGCTGTACTAGTTTGCATATATTATTAAATAAGCAAAAGCTTTGCGCGGGTGCGTGTCTCTGCTTCTTAAAATATATATAAAACTTATATAAGAGCTGCTACAAAGCAAGCGTTGTACTGAATCTATTACAAATGTTTCTTAAAACATATCTCAAATTCCAAATTTACAAAATGTTCGTGCTAAATACTAACGTTCATAATAATATTTGCCGATTCCAGCCCAACACAAGCCAAAGCGGATGCCGCAAGGCAATTGATCAGAATAGCGCAAGTAGCGACAAATTAGCGAATAACACAACCCAAATGGACACGAACCCGACGCCGGCAAGCCAAACGTTCGACGCACTGAAGAGCGTCGTGTCGCAAGCTCTTTTGGGCAAATTCACAGATGTTTTTCCAAAGCTTTTCAAGTGCCAGTGGAAGACATATGAAGGTCAGAAGAAGGTTAGTCAGTACATCATTTGATTACATTCGAGGTGGGTGTGTTTGCGTATGCCGCTAAACTAAAACACAAAATTATATATTGTTCCGGCGTTTTATCAATCAATACTTTAACAAAATTCACGTTCAACACATTAGCTAAATATATACCCTTCTCTTACCGCCCATTTACCGCTCGCCGGCCTGCAGTTTTACGCGGATTTCAGCACCGACACCAATTGCAACATGGGTTCTCGTAAGTTTTGCGTGGGTGGCAACTGGAAGATGAACGGCGACCAGAAGTCGATCGCCGACATCTGCAAGGTGCTCAGCGATGCCGCCCTGGACACCAACACGGAGGTGGTCATCGGCTGCCCGGCAATCTATCTGATGTACGCCCGCAATCTGCTGCCCTGCAGCATTGGCGTGGCCGGCCAGAACTCCTACAAGGTGGCCAAGGGCGCGTTCACCGGCGAGATTTCGCCAGCCATGCTGAAGGACATTGGCGCCGCCTGGGTGATTCTGGGCCATTCGGAGCGTCGCGCCATCTTCAACGAGTCCGACGAGCTGATCGCCGAGAAGGCCGAGCACGCCCTGGCCGAGGGCCTCAAGGTGATCGCCTGCATTGGCGAGACCCTCGAGGAGCGCGAGGCGGGCAAGACCAACGATGTGGTCGCCCGCCAGATGTGCGCCTACGCCAAGAAGATCAGGGACTGGACCAACGTCGTCGTCGCCTACGAGCCCGTCTGGGCCATCGGCACCGGCAAGACAGCCACGCCCGAGCAGGTAACCAAACAGCTGCCTTCACATACTTTTATTCAACTCTTCCGTTCTTTCGTCCTGCAGGCTCAAGAGGTGCACGCCTTCCTGCGCAAGTGGCTGGTGGACAACATCTCCAAGGAGGTGTCCGACAGTCTGCGCATCCAGTACGGCGGCTCGGTGACCGCTGCCAATGCCAAGGAGCTGGCCAAGAAGCCCGACATCGATGGCTTCCTCGTGGGCGGCGCCTCGCTCAAGCCCGAGTTCGTCGACATCATCAATGCTCGCAAGTAAGCGGCTTGGACCGCAACAGCTCCAGCAGCTCTTAAACTGCCCAACACACACAAAGAAGAAAAAGACGAAGAAGAAGAAGAAATCGCTGTTAACCTGATACGAAAACCGCAATTGGATGGCGCTGGATGGTCGTAATCGAATGTAATTCAAAATTCCTTGTTCTCCGAAATTCGCTGTTTTTATCGATGACTCTTAATTTATTTCACTCTTGGCATCAATAAGCTTTAATTTAGGATTATTTGAATTACACTCATTTTATATTTTATAATTTGGACGCTAAGACCTCAAAATAAATGTTAAAAAAAAAACAAATTGCATTACCTCTATAAACTAAGATAAGGCGATGCTCGACAAGGTTAAGTACATATATATATATATAGTTGTGATTATATATGTACATATATAACGGTGCAAAGATTATTTTAAGCTTTTTATTGCTTCTGTTTGTTTGCCCTGAACTTTGATAAAGAAAGTCGAAATATTTTAGTACACTTTTAAATGGTATTTAAGTTTTCTTATGGAGTACGCATAGAAGATATTTATTTATTTTTCGTTAAATATATAATGAAAGAAATTAAATCAAATGAGATAAAATCTTATTTAAATAGGAAAGTTATATCAGCTAGTTTCTTTGGGAAAGTTGGAAGGCAAATAAAGGATTCTAAGAAAAACTTATTTAAACTATATTTTATAAATAAATATTTTCGTTTTGTTTTCCGATAAGCTAAGCAGGCTCCTAAATTTGTTGAATAGCCAGCAATAATTTATTGAATTCATTTTATTCGTATTTAACAACAGTTCGCTTTATTCAAGCTTCAAATTTTACATGAATGAAAATTATTTAAATATTTTACCAAATTGTAAACTCACACTGACTAATTTAGCGGACACACGAATTAGCACACACGGAAGCCCAATCGGAAAGACAAAGTTGTTAAGACCAATCGAACAGTAATCATGGAACCCCTGAAGCAATCCTATGCCTTCGACATGCTCCTGACGAAGTCCAGCCTGCGTAAACGTGAGGAGGAGGAGGAGGAGGAGAATCCGTACACGTATACGGTGCGGCTGTACGATGACTTTGTGGAGCTGCCGGAGGATCGTGTGCTGGCCGCGCGATTTCCGAGCATGCCGCTCGGCGAGTTCGTGGCCAGTCCCTGCGATCTGGTCGGATCGCTCAGCTCCAAGGGCATCTGTGTGACCGCCTACGAGAATGGCGGCATCATTGGCTGCGGCACCATTCGGCCGACGTCGGGCTTCCTTCGCAACCTGGCGGATCCGACCTTCACCGCCCACGAGAAGTTGACCGTTGTGCTGGAGAAGAACAGGAAATATGTCGGCGATGTCGAACTAAACATTAAGCTTGCCGCCGTCGATCCGGAACTGGAGTGAGTAGAGCGAACTACCAAAAGTACTTAAATAGAGTTGACCTCTGACCTTTGCTTAGCACACGCATGATGCCCTTTGGCTGCTACGACGTCTGCCGCCCGCTGGACAAGTCGATCAATCCGCGCGACGTCATCTTCACGCTGGGCCGCTCGCGCCGCTGCGCGGGCACCTCCTGCATCACCGACGAGCGCCTGATGACGCACGCGGGCGCGCCCTTCAGCTGCATGCACAAGACGGCCGAGCCGCCAGGTGGCGCCACCTGCGGCTGTGCGCTAAGCGGCGTCCAGCCGCCGCCCGCGCTAGATCCCAGCAAGGAGCGCGAACGCACGCTGCTTAAGAAGCTGCTGGTCGACCTGGAAATAGACAAGGTGCCCGTGCCAACGCCGCCGTCCGGCCACGAACGTTCGCGCAGGTCGCGCTGCCCGCGCTCCAATCCGAGCACCGATTTCAGCTCGTTCGAGTCGAGCGAACACTGGCAGGACGCGCTGGCGCCCACCAACTACGAGAACGAGCTGACACCCGAGCAGCTGGAGCAGCTGGAGCTGGCGCGCAAGCGCCTGCTGGGCGTCTGTCCGGTGATCAAGGCGCCATCGCTGACCACCGCCAAGTACAAGCCGCCGCTGCTGTGTCCCGTGTGCCATGCGAACATCACGTGGCTGCCGAAGGTGGCCGCCTGTCCGTACTGCGGCTACAAGCGCTTCGACATGGAGAAGCCCAGCGAGGAGCCGTTCGACGAGACGGCCACCGCGGCGGAGGTGCTGCGCAATCATGTGCTGCAGACGCAGCTGGACAGCGCCGCGCAGGAGGCGCCTTCGCGCTCCAAGGAGTCCAAGGAGTGCAGCTGCAAGTCTAGTCGCATCTGCACGCGCTGCCGCATCCAGGAGCTATGCGATCACATGCTGAACGTGAGCAGCGCCACCAAACTGAAGACGCCCGCCGCCGCCGCCGCCGCCGCCGCCGCCGTGGCGCCCAGCTCGCCCAAGAAGTCGCCGTCGACGCCGTCGCAGCGGCGCAAGGAGCTGCTGAAGATCTTCGGGGAGATGCGGGAAGCGTACAGCGACAAGAGCTCGCCGCAGGCGATCAGCAAACAGATGGAGCTGGACTGCGCTGCCATGATGCACAAGTCCGCCAACAAGAAGAGGAAGAACGCTGCCAAAAAGGATCGGAGCCCGGCGTTGTCGCCGCGCAAAGGAAAAACCAAAGGCGCCAAGCCGAAGCCCAAGCGACGCAAATCCAAGCGGTAAGTGCCCCAGTCGAGTCCTTGAGTCCTTGCTGATCGTCCTGCCGTAGCTACACGTTTCTGGTGCGCAAGGAGCGCGTGCAGCTGCCCAACACGCACAAGTCCTGCGGCCTGGGCAGCGGTCGGGTGCCCTGCCACATGGGCTGGATGTGGACCGAGAGCGAGATGGCGCGCCACAAGTGCTGGCGCCCGGGCGCCATCAAGAAGTCCATACGCGAGATTATGGCCTACTTTCTGAAAGACTATCCGGCGGACAAGATTGCCAACTCGCGCTTTCACTATCGCCGCCGTCGACCCGGCGGCGCGTCCCAGCGCGCGGCGGAGCAGCAGGAGGAGCCGCTGATCCAGCATCCGACGCTGCACATTACCAAGAAGCACGACGAGTACACGATCACGATGCGGCCGCTGAAGGACGCGAAGAGTCTGGCGTTGGCGGCCAATCCGTATGCGAACATGAAGCCGATCGTGTTCCGCATCAGCAAGGATCCCGTGGCGACCGGCAAGCGCAACATGAAGATGACGCTCAAGGACATGGGTTACGCGGTGTGCAGCTGCCGCCAGCCGGTGGCCAGCTGCTTCTGTCGCAGCCACGTCGACCAGAAGATCGTCGCGCACGAGGTGAAGCTGCTCAGCGAGCAGCTGGGCTGGCAGGACATCAGCGACAGCTTCGTCTTCAGCGATCTCAGCGACAGCGACAGCGAGAACGAGCTCGACTTCGGCGTCACGCCGCCCGCCGGCGTCGTCAAGCCCGAGCGCCGCCGCCGGCCCGACCGCGTCAACTGCGAGACGCAATACAACGAGAACGACTGGGCCATGCCCACAATGTTCCCACATGCGCCCAACGCCCTCGTGCAGTACGCGGGCTGTGTGCTTGGCGAGCGCAAGGCCAGGTTTCCCTGGATACTGGGCAAGGGCTATGTGCACCGGGAGCCGAAGCCGCCCAAGAAGATCAACAAGCCCAGCAACGAGAAGAAGTCCAAGCCCAGGCAGAAGGGCGGCTTCGATGGCGGACGCTTCGACTTCAGTCCTTATACGGAGAAACGGGTCTGGCACAAATCCAACTTGGAGCAGCATCGCTCCCACTACGGCTATGCGAACGGGCTGCAAATGCCTTGAGTTGGAGACAATTGAAATTTTAAGTAACCCCTTAAAATATTTGCATTTTATTAGTTTTATTAGTTGCCTCGTCTAACGAGAGAAAATCGAGTAAATAAATAATTGATGAATATTTTAAGAAACAGTTAAAAACCCAACAATTCATAATTGGTTTTATTTTAAAAACAATCTATTTTTTTAATGAAATAAGTTCATTTTCTACTCTTAAATTTATCGTTTATTTTATAGTTTTTTTCAAGTTCAGTTTAAAATAGAATAATAATGGAAAACTTTCTAATTTACAGACACCAATTTGTTTTTAGTACAATATTAACGTCTTTTCTAAATAAAAAAATATCCATTTATTCATAATTTAAGTAAATTTTCTAGCCTTAAAAATATCGATTAGTTATTTTTTTAAAAAAACAGCTAATGAATTTTTAACTTCTGTGAAAAACTTTCTAATTTACACCAGGCACCAATTGTTGTTGTTAACCAATTTTTTAATTCTTTTCTGAATTAAAAAGTTTTTTTTTTTTAATTTTTCATATTTTTAGGAACATTTTCCAGACTTAATTGCTCTTCTCGTGATCATTTAATTTAATAGTTTTTTTTTTTGTGACAATGTTTATTAGTTCCTTTCAAGTACCACGATCTACAATTCCTTGCAGCATGAATTACAGTCAAATTATTTACATAAATAATTAACTGAGTATGCTTTGATATTTGTTTATTGTTTTCTTAAAGCATTCCGTTTGGCATTTGTGCTCATAATCTATTAAAATTTCAACGCGTTGGCTTCCAGGCTCGAGCGAATAAAAATTTATAGCACTCAAATTATATTTGTGTATTTTTTTACCCTGCAAATTGAACGTGCAGTTAGCCAAATTATCAATTACGTTTAGAAAACCCAATTTCCGGTTCTAGTTCGCTGGTATTCGCAATGGCCAAGACGCCGTGCTGTTGGGCATCGAATGCCTTGGACAGGGACAAGGAGAACTACATACGTTGTTCGACCAGGCCCAAGCCGAACGATAAGAATGGCGATGAGGATAAGGACAAGAGCAAGAAGAACAAGATTGATAAGAACCTGTGCTGCGGCCCGGCGTTCCGTTTGCAAAAGGCCAGGGAAGCTGAAGTCGACCAGAACGAAGAGATCGACATGCAGTGCGACCCGGCCGCCAGGAAGGGCAAAAAGGTCAAGCTGCGCAAGGTCAACTATCGCTGCTTTACGGCCAACATGATCTGCATGAAGATCTACATGCCCGGGCGCGATTTTGAGTGTCCCAGCCAGCTAAAGATCACGGCCAAAATCTGCAAGGGCTGCAAGCCCGTCATGTGCGCCGATCGCATCAATGTCAACTTCTTGCCGGCCGAGCCGAGCGCACGATTCAGCATGCTGGCCGAATGCCTGGACAAGGCGCTATCGGAGGGCATCTCACTGAGCGTCACCTACATGAAAAAAGAGATCGGTGAGTGAATAAGACTTGATAAATATTGATTAAAGAAAGAAAAGGCATACATCAGTTTTAATAACAGACTTGAATTTAACAGCTGTAATCAAATTAACAGCTGTAAGTCAATAAGTATGTAATGTCATCTCAGTATTAATCGCGTTTGCCACATTGCCCAAAATGTGTTATCGATAGGTTTCGATCGTTTTTACCGTTCTTAAAGTACGTCTGAAAGCAATTGTCTCCTTTATATGTTGGCGCCATGAAATTCGGATTTATATTTATTTATACCCAGGGTATCATCAACACACTTACACTAATTACTTAACTTTCGCCAGGTCGTGGCTGCTATGTGCTGCCCGATTCCGTCATCCTAAGGATGATCAGTCAATTTAATGAGGTCGTTCATACCGCCGAGGTGGAGCTAACCTGCAATGGATGCACGGTGGGCATGATCACGGTGCGGCTCTCGATGATCATGCAGTGTCAGAACATCGAGTAAGTAAGCGACAACAGCTGGAGCCTGGGGGCCAAAGCGCCCGAGATTCAATAGAGTAATGGACACGGACATGGACCTTTGCAGCGACGACGACAACGACGATGACGATGACTACAACAACGGATGTGCGATAGACGGAGGCGACGATTCCCTCGAAGCCGGCGACAACTCGCAGAGCTTTAGCTGCAGCTCCGATCCGTGTCGAGGATTCGTCAGCACTGAGGAACAGT
This sequence comes from Drosophila lacertosa, assembly GCA_004143845.1. Lineage (NCBI taxonomy): Eukaryota > Metazoa > Arthropoda > Insecta > Diptera > Drosophilidae > Drosophila > Drosophila lacertosa. Next base: position 222,262 of record SCDZ01000138.1, read on the forward strand.
CGGGCGATGGCAACTGCCCTTGTCCATCGTCCAGCAACAACCAATACAGGAGCAAAGGCGGCGCCGCGGTGAGTAACGACAAACGTTTCAGGCCAGCGACTAACTCCTCGTTTGCAGAAGGATAAGCTGATCGACGTGGCCGGTCCCTACAACATCTACTGCTGTGAGGACAACGACGACAGCTGCATAAAAGTGAACGCTCCGCCAGGACCAGGCGGTCAGTTTGCGTACGGGGCACGCAATCATTTGGGCGACGGCAACACGAATCGCAGGTGCCCGCCGATAGAGGCGCCACCTCTGAAACAGATGGGCATCAAGCGGGAGCGCGCGTGTCCCATGTGCAAGGAGGACGTGTCCTGGCTGCCTCAGATTGCTGCGTGTCCGCACTGCGGCTACAAGCCGCTGCCGCTCTTCGAGGAGAAGGAGTACGATGAGAAAGCCAGTGCCAAGGACATTCTGGTTGACTTCTTTCAGCACCTGGACAGCGAATTTGATCTGGGCTCCGACAGCGGTTGTTCGAAGCCCGGCGGGGATTGTGCATCGGACAGCAGGACCGAGGAGGCCTTTGAGACGATTGTACAGGACTACAAGTCCCTGAAGCGCAGCATCAAGAAGTGCAAAAGTCACGCGTCCGGCAGCGTCATCTCGAAGGCATCGCAAAAGAAGACCACGCCGGACTTGCTGACCATTTTCACAGAGCTGAAGCAGCTCTTCGATGCCGGCGGCGACGATTGCGACAAGAAGGCCAAGATCAAGGAGATCTGCGACGAGGCCTGCAAGCTGGCCAAGGCGACGGCCAAGCGCCGAGACAAGAATTCCTCGGCCAAACCGACAGATCCCTGCGCCGTGCCAAAGCTGCGCAAGCGCCACAAGAAGAGTCACAAGCAGGCGGTCAAGTCGCGCGTCTATGCGCCCATCGATTTGCTGAAACATGCGCGCATGGGCCACGCCCACTGCCACGACGACGAGCCCAAGGTGCCCGCCCACATGGGCTGGCTGTGGACGCACAATCCGCTGGCGCAGCAGCCCGGCTGGCGGCCCGGCGCCATACGCCGCTCCATACGCGAGCTGATGCGCTACTTCCTCAAGGACTTTCCCGTGGACAGCATACCACTCTCCAAGTACATGTCCTACCACAAGCAGAAGCCGCGACCGCCGCACACGGACTCAGAACGCCCGGAGGATCTGGTCCAGGTGCCGACGCTGCAGATCGAGAAGAAGAACGACGAGTATCTGATCACGTTGCGACCGCTGAAGGACCCGGAGACGCTGAAACGTGCCGCCAATCCGTACGCAAACATGAAGCCCGTGCAGTTCCGCATTGTCAAGAATCCACTGCTGAAGAATGTGCGCGAACTGAAGCGTACCCTGAAGGGCATGGGCTTCAGCAAGTGCAAGTGCCACCGGCCGGTGAGCCAGTGCTACTGCCGCAGCTTCATCGACAAGAAGCAGCTGGTCGACGAGCTGCAGCGGCAGTGCCACCAGCGCGGCATGGCCCACTGCGAGAACGAGCTGGTGCTCTCCGACACCACCGACAGCGAGGCGGAGTTCGACTTTGGCGTGACGCCGCCGGCGGGCCTCATGAAGCCGGAGCGTCTGAAGACCAGCCACGTGACGCACACGGAGACGCAGTACGATGAGAACGACTGGGCCATGCCCACCATGTTTCCGCATCCGCCCAACGCTCAGGTGCAGTATGGTGGCTGTGTTGTGGGCGAGCGCAAGGGCAGATTTCCGTGGATCTTTGGCAAGGGCTATGTGCATCGGGAGCCAAAGCCGCCCAAGATGCGCAATCCGCCCAAGAAGAAGCCAAAGCGCGCGTTTCCCGGCGCGCCCCTGCCCCGCGAGACTGGCGGCTACAACTGCGACGTTCAGCCCCCTGCGCCCAACAACAACAACAACCAGCAGGAGCAGCTCTACGGACAGCACCTGCAGCGACTGAACCGCGCCGCCTATCCGCCCACCGCCAAACAGTTCCGCCTGCTCGGCCGCCCGTCGCGGATGGCGCTCGACACGCGCAAGGTTCGGTTTACGCCCTCGAGCAAGTCGGAAAGGTTCCTGACGTAGTCTACCAAAATTCGATTGAGTTGATTTTAACACTTTTTTTCTCATTTAACTATTCAGATAATTATCGCTTTTGGACTTAAGCACTTAATAAATATGGCACACTTTTTTAGAACTTTTATTCCATGTGAGTATATTGATTTAGATGTGTATATATATTTTTAAATAATTAAGCTTGGTTTAATTAACCTACGATACTGTTATAATAATAGTTATAACTAGTCAAGCTGCCAATAAGTTGGTAGAAACCCAGATTAACAAATAAATATAGAAATTAAAAATATAAAAAATATGTAGATATACGGTAAGGATATAAATATTTTTATGGATATGTAGGAATTACTTTCTTTTATTATATTCTATTATTCTAATTATCTATTATTCGATTTTCGAAGAGATAGGGATAGATAGGCTTATTCTAGAATAGATTTTTGCCAGATTAAAAACTAGATATTAGTTGCTTGGTGCAAGGGTAAACTTGGTTATATTAAGGAAAGTTAGGTTAAACCAGGTTATAAGGCTGCTGGAGAAAGAATGTTAATAGGGCAGGGGAAAATAAACTATTTGTTTTTTATTATTTAATAAATATTTTTTGATAATTCAGTATAATTCGAGGCTATCTCTTAAAATCAACAAGCAGAATAAAGTATAACTGTGTCATTTTATACATACAGGAACTACTTTAAAGAAAGTAGACCTGCTTGTTAAAAATTTGATACTTTAAGGCATTGTTAGTTTCTGAAGACTTTTTTATAAGTATTTTTTGAAACTAAGAATCCGCAAATGTCAAACAGATTGCTTCAAGATTAAGAATTCCTTTGACTACCTCTAAAAAAAAACTTGATTCTTTTATAGAAATAATATGACTTGCATTGACATTAAACCCAAAATTTGTGATGGCTTTAAGTAGTATATACTCCAAGTTGACCTTGCCCAACATGCCCCAGAGTGCTCTGTAAACAGTTAGTCTCTTATTGCCCAATTGTCGTCGTTGGTTGCATAAACTGCGGATTTATCGGAAATTGTTGTTTATCTAACCTCGCGATGATATAACCGGCAACCGTTAAGTGCGTACACTTTATGTGGCAAATTGCAAGCACTTGCCATGCCGCACGCCGCATGCCACACACAAACAGCGTTTTTCCAAGTAATAAATTAATAATTTTTTCCGCCTTTTTGTTGTGTGTTTGCGTTGCGCTCTGTTGAAGCTGCCGATCTGTCTGTCATTTGCATGTTTTGGTAACCTTAGGCCATCAGTCTTATAATCCTGCTGATCCAGCAAACAAACCAATCCTACCAAACAAATCCCCCCCCCCCCCCCCCTCCTTTTAGACAGCTAAGCTCTTAAGTCGCGCATAATTTGGTTGCGCTTCAGTTTTAATGAATTTGCCGCATCGTATCTTGATGACAGACGCAAGAGGCGTGAAGCGCCTCCCGCCACTTACATGACATTACATGCACAGGCGGGCAGTGGGCGTGGCATGCTACAAAGAGTTAAGCGACCGCCGGCGACGCGTTCAGTGGCAAGCGAAACGCGCAGCGAGCAACACGTGCCACAAACAACAACAACAACAACAACAAATTGAAGAGAGAACGAAAGAAAATGCACCACAATTTGGCCTGCGGTTTGGGCCTGCTGACCGTTTGCCTGTTGCTGGACAGCGCCGCGGGCAGCTCCAGTCCCCAGTCCAGCTACGAGGATTATCACTACAACAATGCCAGCCAGCGGCTGCTGCGTTTCCACGACTTCGAGCCGCGTGTGAAGCCGGAAAAGTCGCGAGAATCGCGCGGCTTTCACTTCAATGCGGCTGGCGACGATGTCAGCGTGGAGATGGAGTTCATTGTGCCGTTCGTGAAGGTGCCGGTCAGGCGCAGCGTGAAGCTGGCCCGCGATGCGCTCCAGGGACTGCTCAATCTGCGCACAGGAGCGCTGCTCAACACGGCCGTCGTCGTGGCCGCCGGCGCCATCATCGCGGCCATTGTCCGCCTGGTGCTCGCCCCCATTATATACACCGCCCAAGGCTATGGCTATGGCTATGGCAAGCAGGAGCAGCCACAGACCGCCAACAGCCTCAGTCGTGGCAGTGAGTCTGAACATAATTTCCACTTAAAACCCTTTTCATTCTCCTCCTCCTTCTTTTTTTCCACTCGCAGTGCGCAGCCTGCGGCAGGTGCTGGACGAGCAGAGCATCGATGTGTCCGTCTGTGCGCAGCGCGCCATTTGCCACTACTTGCAACACAATGCGGCACAGCTGCACCTCCACCAGCCCCACCAGACTGTGGCGCCCAGTGCCGCCCGCCTCATCGATGTGCTGGCCAAGTAAGCTAAATTCCACTCCTAGAGCTATTCTTTCTAATCCCACCTTCGCAGCTCCCGCTGGCTGGACTACCACCTGAATGGCACCGCCGTCTTCGAAGCCGTCGACGTGGCTCGCAGCAGTCGCAGCTGCTCTCAAATCTATCGCAGCTGCAGCTGGCCCCAAAACAGATCTTGGCGCTCTTGGCCCAGTTTTTTGCAGTATTTTAATGGGTATATTTCTGCCTAACTCGTTAGTTGTTATTTATTTATTTATTATTCATAGTGAATGCTAATAAAAATATGTGTTTATCGATTGTATTTTTAAAATATGAATAATTCGGTAAAACCACAAAAACAAATAGAAAATAGTTTCTAGAATGGACAATTGTTTTTTTTTTTTTAACGTTTCTTCAGAATAATTAAACACGTTTTGCTCACAAATTCAAAAACCAAATCAATCTAGAGGATAGGTCATTTTATTTTTATTTTAATAGAATTACACAGTATATGAGATAAATAATAATTAAAAATTTATTAACTTGGAAAACTGAAAGGGTTCAAAAAAAATTTTGAAAAAGTCGATGTAAGGATCTATTATATCACTGAACCCAACTAAACATTGAATATGCTTATATATTTTATTGGGCATTCTTCTTAGAGCAAAAAATGATCAAAATGGTTTTAACCAAAAGCTTAACAGCATGAAAACTACCCTGGAAATTAAAGAAAATTTTTATTAATTTTTACAAATTAACATTTGTGCAAATTTTGGCATGATTTGATGATTGAAAAATTGAAGATTTTAGAATAACTTAAATCCAATTTATTTTTATTATTTTTACAAACGCATTTGATACAAAGCAAAATCTTTCGAATGAATATTTTTAAAAAAAGAATATACATAGAATATGAATAGATTTTTAATTTATTATGATTGTTAAGCACAGACAATGATCAGTGATCAGTATACAAATGTGAATACTTTTGTCATAGGTATTGCAATTTTAGTAACAGAATTTAAATTCACATATTATTTATAATTATATATAATTAAAAAAAAATTAATATTTAATTAATTTACTCATTTACTTCTACTACTAGGCACTTTTCAATCAATACTGTTTTCGATATAAAAAAAAAATTATTTATTACATTTTAAATTTAGATTTTTGCGGAAGTTGTGTGTCAATTTATAATGATGGGAATTTACGGCAGCTTGGCTTTTGGGCTGGGGCTGTTTCCTCAATTTGTTGGCCCAACAAAACGCGTTCGCACCTCGGCCCAGTTGCGGCTTATGTCACGCATGCGCAACACGGTCCAAAATTGGAGCAGTCTGCAAATTATCACAGCCAAGAGGCAGCCAAGCGCAGCTGACGACGGCGACACACGTAACTAACCCAGAAGACGCAGCGCATCCAAGTGGCATTCAAATCCGTGGCAGAGCTCAGAGCGGTAGCATGCAACTCCAACTGGTACAACTGACGTTAGTTGGCCTCGTCCTGGCCAGCGGCGTGGGCGGCGAACAGGAGCAGTCCAGCTCCGCCAGGACCAGGCAGCAGAAGCAGCAACATGGCGCCTTGCGTCTCATCTCCTTCGATGCCGTCGACAAGGACATTGCCTTGGGCCTCAACTATCTGATGCCCTTTGTGGAGGTGCCCGTCAAGCGCAAACGCAATGCGCCGCCCAAGGTGAGTGAATACTTATGAGTAACGGGACATCGAGTACACTGAGAGAATAGAGAGGGAACTCAATTCAAGTGCAGGTGAAAAGTTGATTTGTGTGACAATTCAAGACCCAAAGTAAAAGATTTAAATATGGAACTCAATCTAGAAATTGTGCTTCTTACCATATAAACAATTTTAAATTTAGCCAAATTTTGGTAAGCAATTTATTAATACCTTTTTGTTGTTAACCTTTAAAGCTAAAGGATATAATTAAAAAAGTGTCAACATATATATTTTTTAAAGCATTGAGATGATCTTCAGTTCAAGTGAACTAAATGCAATTAGACAAATCATTTATTTTATAAATACAAATTTTGTATTTATTATATTCACCATTAATTTTGAATTTAAATTAATTTATATTTAATTTAAATGCATTCAAATTTAAGCATAATTTGCTGTTTTTATATTTTAATTTTTTTTAAATTTGTTAAACATGTTTTTTGCTAACTTATTTGCTTTAATTTTAAAGATCAAACTTAAATGTCGAACCCCTCGTTTCTCTGAGTGTACTTGTGCCAGCTTCTAATGTCCCTTTGCAGCCGCTGCTCGTGGTGAACTCGGCCGCCATCTTCAGCTGTGGTTTGGTGGCCGCTGGCGGCCTGTTCGTTGGCCATCTGATCCGCAGCATGGGCCTGGAGACAATTGTGCCGGACGCCAAGTCGGAGGATAAGACGGAGCGCAGTCTGCTCGACGAGGAGCAGAGTTTCCTGCAGCTGTTCGACAACTTTAAGCTCATCTATCGCAATGCCAGCGGTGCTCGCGTGGGTAAGTTCAATAGCTGATCCTGATCGAGATCCTGCCCTGATTTGCGTTGACCTGGCCTTTGTCGCCCACTCAGAGACCGGCCTGCCCAGCTTGATGGACACCATTGAGCGCACCTTCCTCGAGAACGACATCAATCTGCCCGTTTGCCTGCTCAAGTCCATCTGCGCGCTAAGCCACAAGGCGGCCACCAATGTGCGCAGCGGCCTCGCCACGGAAACGGACCTGTTGCTGGACGGCGCCGCCAGCTGGTCCTGGCTGCTGTCCTGGCTGGAACAGTCGCCGCTGCGCGACGCCATCGAAGCGGGCCGCGTGGACAACACGCAACACTGCAGCCTGAAGTATCCACGTTGCAAGTGGACGGCGCCCGAGGAGCAGCTGCTCGATCTGCTAAACAACAATGTCCAGTTCAAGTGAGACGAGGTGAGATTGAAGTGGGTCTTAGATAAAATTATAAACTACATTTTATAAGCCTTTATTTGTTTTAAAAAGAAGTTAGCTTTGGAAACCCTTGAAACCCTTTAGAATATTTGACATTTTCATTGCTAGCTTTTACCAGATGCTAAGTTAATTATAATATTATTTTCCGCAGAAAAAACATTTACATAAAAAAGCTACAAATATTTAATATATTCAATCTATTTAGCTAATTAATTGATAATGCAGTTTCTTCTTTAAGATTTCTTGAGATACTTACAGAAAAAGTATTATATGGGACCATTCCAGTTGGAACATTTATTAATTGCAGGCCGAACAGTGTTACTAATAAATCATTAATAAAAAATCAAGTATGAGAATAGTTTATTAGTATATTAGTGTTGACTCTAAGGTCATCAGGATTTCAGTTGTCTGTGTCCATAAAGTATCTGTAAAGTATTCGTAGTCCTCTTCCTAAAAAATGTTCAACATGAATTGTCGCAGGATCTTCATTGCCAGAGGAAAACTATTGAAGTAGTTTTATTTAGCAGTACTTGGTTATCCAAGGAATCCGTCGGATCATATTCTATTGACAGTTAAAACTATTTTTTAGCAGCATCCAATTTTCCAGATCCAATTCTGATGCTCAATCAGTGAAATAAAAACCCCAGCCGAATAAAAAGAAAACTTGAATTACGGCATCATAAATTCTAAAATTTATTAATCAATATTTATTATAAGCAAAACATAATTGTGAAAGAACATTATACGAAATTGAGTTTAGAAAGGGATTTGTCGATTGCAAAGGATTCTAACTAAACAAGGAGAATGCTTTGTAAATGGGGCGTCCTCTAGAATTAAAAACTAAAGCACATTAAGAAAACGTAGCAAGACAAGTTAAATAAAACAGAGTTAAAAAGGACTTTAAATTATTGAACTATTGACAAATTGTTACAAATTTTTTTTGTTTTCGTTATTTTTTTTAACAGAAATGCACAAAATTGAAGTTGTTAACTCAAAATTAACTGAACTGACGAAAATTTGACTTAACTAAACATATTATTTTAAAAGTTTCATTACATTGTATCATCTTGAAAATATTAAACATTAAAACTAAGTTATTTTTAAAAACATTTTAAAACTTTTTTTGAGGGTTTATTTTAATTTTTTTTATATTTTTTTTTTTGTGTTTGTATAGAACATTTTCGGAAAAATAATAAATCGTTTTTATTATATTCATTTTATTTTCTTTTTTTGTTTTTCACAGCTTTTGCGTTTTGCACGTTGTTCGGATTACAACCGTCACCAAAAAGTTAATTTTACTTGAGCCCTTCAGCAAAAACTATGACGTTCGATTTTTTGTTTGTGTACAAATTTAAACTTATTGCAATAAAGATTTTATTTATTTTTTTTTTTGTGATTTTTTTTTGTCAACTTTTTTGTTGCATGTAGAAACATTAGGACTAAATTACATACATGTATATTCATCTGTTCTAGGCAGTTAAAGTTGCTACAAAACTATTCAAAATATGTTTAACCATTCCTGTTTTTTATTAATGTCTGTCTCTGTCTGCGTGTGTGTGTGTGTGTCGTGTGTTTGCTTTGTGGGCGTGGCCGTTGGCTTCGTTTCTGATTTGCACTTCCTACGCTAGACTCAAATCTGATTTGTTTTTTTCTTCTTTCCTTAACGCGCTGTAAATGCCAAACAAAAAGCACAAAACAAAACCGGATGAAAAAAAATGCCTACGTAAAAAAAAATGCAATCCTCGAGAGCGCCTTAGGTCATCTCGAAGCCGAGCACCGCGTCCAGCTGGTTGTCGTTCAAGTAGAAGCCGTTCTCGCACATGGCATAGTCGTCGTCGCAGAGGTCCTTCATGTAGGGCGCACGCAGCAGCGGATTGCTGCTGTCTATGAAGGACAGCGAGGCCTTGCGATTGCTACCCGACAGTGGCTTCTGGGGCAGCTCCTCCTCCTGCTGCTCCTGCTGCAGTGGAGCTGGCGGCGGCACAGCCGACAATTGCTGCGATGCATTCGCCGCCTTTTGGGGCGAACGGACGCAGGTGGCGGCCATGCTGTTCTCCTCGATGCCGCTGTCGCTGGACGAGTCCGCGTCGCAGGCGATCAGCGCCGGCGGCATCGAGTCGTCCAGTGCGGCCATCAGTTGGGCCTCGCCTCCGGCCTCGGCGGCCACATCGCTGCTGGGATAGACCGGCGAGAGCTGCAGGCTGCTGCCGCTGATCAGCGGATTGTGGCGATAGTTGCGCAGCAGCGAAGCCGTCGCTGTGCGGCACTGCAGCGGCGTCGTGTACCTGGCCGCGTGGCCCGAGACGAGCCGCGGCGACACCGCCACCTGGTCCAGAGAGCTGTCGTCAATGATCATGGCCTCTGCGCTGATTGGTGCCTGTTTTATGTGGGTGGAAACAAAAACAAAGCAAGAAGAAACAAAATTAGTCAAAACTCATAAAACTTGTGGGGGAGCGCCCCTAATGCTGATCACAAATTTATTGCTTGCTTTAAATAAATTTATAAACACCATTTAAGGGCCAAAAAAGCAGTTGGTTGAATTGAACAATTTGGGCCGCCCGAGCCTATCGATAATAATTCAAATATCGATAGGTTGTGGCATTTTTAAAATCTCATTCGAAAAAAATACTATTAAGTTAACAGAAAACATTAATATAACATTTTGATAACAAATGTTATCGATTACTTTTTAAAGAAATTTACTAGTTGTAATAAATAAGAAATTCTGTATTAAATCTTAACTGGCTCAAGAAAGTGTAAAGTTTTTAGGCTGTAAAGAATATAACAAGTTTATATCGTTTATAGTTATTAGTTCACAAATTAACATTTCATATTTGTGCTGTTGTAAATGGAACGATTTTTGTTTCTTAATATCTTCGTATCAAGTGTGCTTAGGGAACTAGCTTAGATTAGAGTACAATAATTGCAATTAAATTTAAACTTAACTAGGCTTAATTACTCTACGGAAATCGTGGCCCTGTAAAATCTAAGCCTCATTCATATTCAGTGCGAAAAGCGAGCGGCCTCAAAAATCGAGAGTGGCTACAGACAAATATTTAAAGTCAGAACGGGAATGTTTCCGCAGGGAGCGCAAAGTGATAAGATGTGGGGGGGGTCGGCAGAGGGGGGGGGGAAAGTCTGTTGAGTTGAGTCCATCAAGAAGTCGAGTCGCAAAAGGAGGTCGCCACAGAAGCTGCTCGCTATAAATCATATTTTAATGATGGCCCAGCCGGAATTCGTTACAGTAATAGAATACGACACAGGCGGGAGGGATGAAGGATGAAGGACAACAACAACAATAACAACAACAACAACAAGAACAAGGGAATATGATTATGCTATATTTTGGCTACACACAAAGTAAACGCCACAGGAAATCAAGCACATATCAATCTCTCGAAGTGAAGATGGGGCCACGTTTACAATAATGAGCGCAAATGATGAAGATAAAGTTGCCAAAATAAAAAAACAAAAAAGAAGAAGAAGAAGAAGTGGTGCTGGTGGTGCAGCTAAAGTTCAAGTGCAGTTTATTGAACTATTTGGCGCTAATTGCACTGCGGCAGCAACAAAAGCGAAAGTGCTGTAAATTGATCGATGGCCAAATATGGCCAAGACAAAGGGCCACAAATTTTGGCAGCTGTCAGCCAAACGATGCACAAACGAACCAAGCTAAAATCCGCGCCTTTTGGTGACACATTAACAGATACAGATACATATCGTCAGATACAGATACATATCTACAGATACAGATACACACTGTGCGTGTATGCGGAACGAAACGAACAACGACATAAAAAATGTGCTTGGCACGCTTCTAACGCCCACAGGGCGTGGCACTTGCCACGGGGCCCAACTTTCGATGCCAATAATAAATGCCAAGCGCATTGTAATAGGTTTATTGTATGATATATTGGCTGGCGTGCCTCCACATTGGGCTTACACAGTCATAAGCATCAACAGCGACATCGACTTCAACTTCGACTTCGACCCAAAATGCCTCAATAATGAATTATTAAAGCCCGCTCGAGTAGGCGGCTTAAGCTGAACAGAAGCATTACAATAATTGTTTGGTTATCCTTCGGGAGCTGAGCTGAGTCGGGCAAATAAATTTCTAATTGTGCTTAATTAAAGGTGTGCGACTAGCTGATACCCTGTTTATAGCTATATTGAATGGGAGCAATAACATTTAAATAAAAGCATATTTAACTTATGCAACTACCTGATCCTTAAAAGCAATCTTTTTATCTGCAGTTAAGCTACCAAACTTGCAAATAATCGATTATTATCGATTGGCGTGCCATATAAAAAGGTTACTATAATCTCTTTACATTCGTTTTTTTAAGAATAATTATAGCATATTTTGGAATATCCATACTTATACCAATGAACACCAAACTAAGTCAAACCAAGTTATTTATTTGATTTTTATCGATATCGGTAAAATAAGGAACAAACTGAAGTTAAGATATATATTATCTATAAAAAAATTTGATCTGCTGCTTATTGAAGTATTAAAAAGCATGCGTATTAAAAAAACTACATCACTAAATTTGACATCATAAAATGAGGTCCAAAAAATATTGTTATCGATTAGTCCTGATTAATCGCTTAAACATATACAAACAAGAGTTTAAATATAGAAACCTATGCAGTGAGCATATTCTTATACATATTTGAAGCTTATGCTTATGAAATACAATTAAAATAAAAATCAATTGTTATCGATTTGTTGTAAGTACAAAAAGCTCACAATACTAAGTACTGATAATACCCAAGTTCGCCAACAATTTTACTAAACTGGAAGGACTAACGTCCTTGAAGAGACACTCAGTAAGCCGCACCTTTCTGAACTGGCCCAAAATGCCATTCAAATGTTTAGTTTATGGCCGCGTCTCTTTTTTGGCCGTTTTTAATGACAACAGGCTGTATATAAAAAATGTATCTGCTGAGCTTTGCAGCTCTTTAAGGCAACATTTAATTGGTTTTCATTTTCGTTTTCATTTTGATTTTCATTTTGGGTTTTTATTAGCGACGCCCCCAGTTCATTGACATTACGTGCCCAAATCGAATGAGTCACTTGGGCGCCTCTTTAAATGCACAGCAGAGCGCAAAGTAATTAAAGCCAAAACTTTTTCAAAGGTCCCCCTTCCTCTCAGTCTCTCACTCTCTCTCTCTCTCTGCCTTCCTTTCTGACGCTTCTGCTAAAAATAAATACTGGCCTACATCTTGGCGCAGCAGCTGAGAAAAGTGGGGAGGGAGGGGTGGGGAAGGGGGCACAAGTTATATCTCGCCTGCTGTTGCGTCGTTCGAAAGGACAATTGTGTTGGGTTTCAGTTGCCGTTTAAATTTTGCACAGTGGGCGGTCCACTCACGTTGCATGTTGCGTAATTTGTGTGCGGCATCCTCGAGGGATTTACGCACTGGGCCACGTGGCACGCGGCGCAATTTCAAATTGATTTCATGCAATGGCATTCGCGTCATTTTCGTGCCACGCACGGTTTGAACCCCCTTCAAAATCAATAAGAAAAAACAATGCGGCGTATACGTAATGACAGCTGCCACAACGCAGCTAAATAAGAAACAGCAAAAAATGTTTGTCAAACATAATTTTCATCACAGTATATAAAGATTTAAACACACACACACACAAGTGTGTGTTATCTGTGTGAGTGTGTGCTTAGCATATTTAAGTGCGCAGCTTGTGGCTGAAAGCTGACGCCCAACGAGCTGAAACAGTTGGCTCTCTAAATACCCTGTGAAGGGCTGTTGTTTATGGCGGGCATACAATTTAATCAGCTGTGCTCAAACAAAAGCTTTTTGCACTCAAAATAATCTTATTACACAAGATTACTCAGGCAATAAAATAAGCTATGAATAAAAATATAAATTAAAGCACACTTTTGTAGAAAATAAAAAAGGGCGGTAAAATACCGTAAATAATCTATTATTTAAAGGTTGTTGCTTGTGGCAAGTTTTATATAAAACCTCTAATTGTTAAATATTGTCTAGAAGAAAGGTAAAATTTAAAAATTATATATGTGATATAATGCATGATATAAACTAATTTATGCCATTAACAAAGATTGTTAATTTCTATGAGAACTAAATAATGTATGTTAAACTGTTAAAGAAACTGATAGTTTCTATAAAATCTATATAAATTAAAGGACCTGTAGAACTAAACAATATATAAACTATCTGCTGTTCAAAAAGAATATACAATAACAAGTTTAATCAGGATAGCTTTAAAACACGTCCTTACTTAGCCTACTTTAGAATGTAAACATAAACTCAGTTTCTCAATTCGAATGCTGACTAGCAACAAAATCCAATGGAAGAAGAAAAACGGCTAGCAACAGCTAATAAATGGCCAAGAACAAGTTGTGCGATTGGCTGCGATAAGGCCAAGAGCTGTAGTTGGGTGGGCAACTTGATTAGGCACCAAATGGCAGGCAGCATCATTTATACTAATCAAAGATTTCTATACAAATGGCTCAGTTCGACGGGGGCTGAGTCAAGTGGGCGTGGCCGTTCACAGATAGGCGATGGCAGATTAATCAAGTTTCGGTTCTCTCGTCGATGCTGGCAGGCAAATACAATAATATTTATGCACATAAATCTAAAAGCAAAATAAACCAATCGAAGCCAACGAAGCGAAACCGTCGCCCAAAAAGGAAAACACAATATTTATTTTATTTTTTGTCGTTTGTTTGTTTTTTTTTTTGTTGTTAGCTGATTTCGAGTGTTTTGCCCATTTGTTATTGTTACTGTTGTAGTTTTTATTTTTGCTAAAATATTTATTAAAAGTTTATTAAAATACTTTCATTATTCATATCCACGTACATATATCATAAACATATTTCGTATTTGTGGTTCACACACACACACACACACACACATGTGCATCTGTGTGTGCGTAAATACGCTTAGTTAATATAATATTGCATACTTTGCGGCATTTTACATACTAGTTTTTCTTTTTTTAGTTTGCTTTTGCATTCATACGAAGTATATATTTGTATATATATATATATTCCATTTATTGGAGTCGAATTCAAGGCTAGTTAAATTTAGGCTACTTTATATTTATCTTTTTTTATTCATGTGTAAAATTTGACTTAGTTGGAGGTATTTACCGGTTACTTCTTATTTGTTTGTGTAAGGGAAAAAAAATCAAAAGGAGAAGAAATTATGTTTGCTGGCCATTTTATAAGCTGCTTATCAGACAGACAAGGACCCAAACAAATTGCGGCCCAAATAAAAACTAATGCCGCATAAAAATTGCTGCTCATTTGCTTATGCGACGCGTCAACACTTTGACAAATGAGCAGCGAGGGTCGAAACGAGAGTTTGTGTATAAAAATGTTGTTATTTTTAACATAATTTGCAGCTAATTAATCAGTGAGGGGCCACAGCCCAAATGGGACAACAGGGCGTATGCGCAACATTCAAAACTAGTCAATCGAACTGAAGCGCATAATAAACGAGTATTTGCAAAGCTGACTTTCATGCCGTTGGCCATTAATCAAAAAAAAAAAAAAAGAAGGAAAACGTGGCCCAAAATCAATTGCAGCTGAACAAAAGGAAAACAGGAAAATACTGAGGAAATTTTTGCTTTGTCAGCCTGTCGCGACTTGAGTTATGATGAGTCAACAAATTGGCCAACACGGATATGTAGCGAGCATGTTGAAACATGTCTGTTATTAGTGTGTGTATGTGTGTATATATATATAAATATCTTTATATTTATTAAATTTGCTAGCCTTATAAAAAATTTGCAGCTAATTTTGTTCGGATTTGTATTTTTTATTGTTAGGTTTTTTTTAGTCGAAAAATTTTGCTAAAATGTACTTTTAAATTTGACTTGCGATTCGATTTGAGTTTTATTTTCTCTATATAAATATTATTGTTTATATGACTGAAGCATTCTGAGGTATTTCTGCTGGACATACATATATATATATTCAAATATATATACATATTTAAGTGATTTTTTTAATATAGCTATAAAAAGTACACAACATTTAGTTTAATTTACTTGCGCTAGTGTTTTTTTTTTCCTTTTGTTTTTCATTTAGTTAAAGTTAGTTAAGATTGCTATGCTTGAGTTTTACTTTTTTACTTCGTTTAAATTATTATTTTGTATTACTTTGTTCTTGTTTTATTTATTTTTTTTTTTTTTGCTATATAAATGCGAGTCACATACAACAAGATTTGGGAGAGGTAGTAGTAAAAAACATTTCACAATTATTTCAATTATATGCAGTTAATATTTCTTTGTTTTTTGTTTTTTTTTTAAATGGTCGCACAACATTTACTAAAGTGTATTCAACTATATTCAAAGTTCGGGTAGGGTTTCCGTATTTTTGTTTTGTAGATTTTAGTTAAATAATTCATAGAATTCTTTAATATTGGAATAGCATATGTACTTTTTTGTTCGTTTCGTTCTTTGTCTAAATATAAGTAGTAGGTATGTATATGTATGTATTTGTATTTGTATTTGTTATACACGAGGTATATAATTGCAGCATGAGCGTTGAGTGTTCGCTCACACGCACACGTACTTATGCATGTACTGAGGTATATGTGGTATATTTGTTGTATTTGTATGTACTTTCTGTTCCTTGTTCTCTATCTCGATCTCGATCTCGATCGCGTCGATCACTCGCTACAAGTTCCTTACGAGTTGTACTCGTTGCAAGTCAAACTCGTTACAAGTTGAATTCGTTGCAAGTTCTACTCGTTATAAGTTGAATTCTACTCGTTACAAATCGAACTCGTTACACTTTCTACTCGCTTGAGTTGCACTCGTTACAAATTCTACTCGTTACAAAGTTTACTCGCTGAGCACAACTCGTTCTACTTTCCACTCGTTCGAGCTGTACTCGTCACAAATCCAACTCGCTCGAGTTTCACTCGCTTCGTTTCGATAAAGCTCCATCGTTACTTCTCGTACTTAATCGGCCCGTTTCCAATATCCATTTCCGTAACATTCTCTCATACGTAACGCGAAAAAATTTTAACTAAATCTTATATGAATAGATTTGCATGTATGTAGATAAGTATGTATGTATGTATGTATGTATATGCAGCATATGTTTGTGAATAGTCGCTAGATTAATGCTAAACAAATTTGACTTGATCTTGAGGGTTTTACTTATTTAAGGTTTAGTCGTATTTATAGTACTTTTGTTTTAAGTATAGTTTAGTTAAAGCCACATCGATTAATATTTAAGAGTTTTCCTTTTCTAGTCGATTTCTGCTTTGCATTCCATTTTCAATTTCACTCACTTTTCTTTATGTACAATCAACTCTGTTTTTCTTTTTTTTGTATTTTTTTTTTTACATAACTAGGTTTATATTGTAGTTGTATTGTAGGTTTTCTTTTTGGTTTGTGTATATGTATATATAATATAATTTTGAGAGTTTTTGGCTCGCAGTCTTTTCGGGCTATAATTATTTAATTATTTTATTTTTTTCAACTTGCACCATTTTGCAATCAGTTGGGATCTCTGACATTCTAAATGATTATCAAGGAAATACTCTTTAATTGTCCTGGTATTTGTCTAGTTACGATTAATAATTACGTCTAACACTACCAAATAGGATTTTCTATTTTTCATTTGAGGAGATTGCTTATCAATTTTCGAAACTTATCGACTTATAGGATATTACATAGCTAACAGTTAAATTTCCTATGCAGCACTTTAGAACACGCTTTGGTTTCTTCTATTTTCTGTTTATTTTTTCTTTAGTTTTATGTCGGGAGGTAGTAACGGTTCTTTGACTGCCGTTGACGCGAGGTAGTTTCGGTTCAGTTTCTTTGGCAATAGAAAAACATTTTCCCTATTAACTTTAACTAGATGCTTAGAAAAAACAAATAATAAATGCAAAAATGAAACAAATCCAAAAATAAGCATATAAAATTACTTGCGCACAAAAGCAGGCAACATTTTTTATACAAACACACACACACATAAGTAATGCAGATTTCGTAACAGCCGGGCCAAAATATGTTGCAGCAGTCGTTGACATTAACAGGAAGAGGACAAGTAAAACAAAAGGACAACAAGGAATTCAAACAATGTGTGTGTGTGTGTGTGTGTGTGTGTGTGTGGGCCTATAAAATGAGCGTAGCTCGTGTTGGCCATAAAAACAGGGCCACGAAAAGCGTATGAGCTAAAGTGGAGAAACAAAGAAAGACACTCAGACAGAGTGTGTGAGGAAGAGAGAGAGAGAGGGAGAGAGAGAAAGTGAGAGAACGCATCAGCTGTGCTTTGCGCTCTTCCTGAATAGTCGAAAGTGAAAGTGAAAAGGCGCAAAGGATAGAAAAGAAGGCAAAGCCAAAGCATAAACTGACATTAGAGGATAGACACAGATAGCTGTTGTTAGCTGTTTGTGCTAAGTATGAGGTGTAAAATCAATAGCTGGCTTAAAGCCCCACTTAAATAGGCAATAAGATATGCTAATTTTATGCATGTGAAATCGAAACTTAGGTATTGTCAATAGCCAATTGGCCACGCCCTCCGCCAGAGGCGGCAAAAGTCATTTCTTATTTTGTTTTGGCAATTGAAATATTGTTTTTTTTTACTTTGCGTGTGAATTGCTGTCGTCCAGATATTTATGAATGCGATTTAAAGGCTGCCCGCGAATTTATCAATGCAAACATAAACACACACACACACGCCCAAATGGGCGACAGGCACGCACACACACACACACACACACACACACACAGAGGAAACAAAGTTTAATTAAAGTCACAATGAATAATATGTTGGGCACGCACCACCACAAAGTGGGTCAGCGTGGGTTTTTTTTGTGGTTGTTGTTGTTGTTGGTCTTTATGATAAATCAATAAAGCTCACTTTAAAAAGCCGAAAAAAATAAACAAAATAATTAACTTTTTCATCAATTTTTTTTTTTTTTGGTTTTTCTTTTATAATAGAAATAAAATAAAAGTAATATTAAATTAAGACTGTGCTTTGTCTTTGTTTAAGTTGCGGGTTTTGTTTGTTGCCGTTTTAACAATTAGACCACGTTGTTGTTAACTTAACATATTAAAGCCTTGGCTTAGACAAAAGGCAATGTTTCTCATTAAAAGCGCTTAAGATAAAACCAATATATATATATTGATTACTTCAGCTTATTTTGTTTGTGCCTTAGGTCAAAATAACAACACGTCCTGACCAAAACCACGCACAATTTATGTATATATAAAGGAGACATGTTCCGACTTTCACTTTGTTTTAAGAAAATTTTCATTCGGCACCAAAAATTATGCTATAAATTTTACAGCGCCGAAAGTGAAATTCAGAACACAACAGAAAATCTGATTTTTCCGAAATTCTTCACTGAGCTACGCTGCACTAGGAAAATGCCTTAAATGTCTATATAAATTTTGGTTTGCTTTAATTGCTAATAGATTTTGTTTTCACTATATGCTTAAGTATATTTTAGTTTTATTTATATGTATATAAATAGAACTGTAACTATGCAACGCTGCCTACAGCCTGATTTGTTTTGACTATAATTAATTTTAGCTAGTTAATAGGTTTATTTTAAATGTTTTTATTTCTTGTTATATTTTCATTTTTTGTACCATCAGCGCTCGAATTTCAATTTTTACTTTTACTACATCATTTCCACAATGTTTACAAATTTACAGGGTATATGCTACGCCTTGCACTTGACTTTCTTTTTTATTTTTAAATAAATTATCTGAATTCGAATCAAAACGCTGTCAATTAATCTTTTAACAATTGCAAAAAGCTGCCTTTTCAGTCACAACAAAAATTAAAAAAAAAATTGCTTACACATTTAACAAATTTTCAAAGAATATCAAAGCATCATTTAATGATAATAATAATAATAATAATAATAATAATAATGATAATGATTAAAAAACGCAATATGGCTATCACAGTAAACAAAAGAACAGAAAAAAGAAAATCAATTGAATGTTTGCCATATTTTAATTTCTTTTATAATTTTTTTTTTTTTTTGCTTTACGTTTAAATTAGTAGTTTATTTATTTTTTGTTGTTGCTGCTGTTGTGATGCTGCTGGTAGTCACTGTACCCCAAAACGCGCGACTTATGCGAAATCTATGCGCTAGCTTTATTAAATGTATGCGGTAAATATATTTACAATAAAAATATTTATGCGGCATATATATAAATAAATATATATATGCTCAACAAAATATATAACAACATTGGCTTAAAATGAAATCAACAAATAAAGAAAATTAAAAGGGGGGCTAAAAAGGGGGGTGGGGGAAAAGGTTAAAATTATATTTTAAAAAGAAGAGGCTTAACACTTAGTTCAATGATGCATTAAAAATGACGACGTCGCACTATTTTAAATAGTCTACAAAATTTATAATTTTAAAGTCCACACGGCTGCTGCTGCTTCTCGCTTAAACAACTAGACTAAACATTAAGCAATAACTCTATAAGGTAGACACTATATGACTATATAGCTAAAGACTAAATACACATACATAAAGATATACATAAATATATATATATATTTATATATTATATATATCGTTTTATATATATGCATAGTTTATACGACTATTACTAAAGCCCTGACGGACCGCCTCTCAACATTTTCACGTTGCCAGCGGCTGTCGCTTAAGGTTAGGTTTGCTTTTCTCTTAGTTTGGGTTTTGGGTTTGGGTTTGGGTTTTGGGGTTTGTTATCTATAAAATCGTTCCATTTACAAAGCACAAACTTGTAGAAATGTACTTGTCCGTTCAATTGTACAACAACTCTCTAGACCTTGGCCAGCTGCTTCTTGGGCCGCATCGGCACAATGCAGTAACCGGCACTTACATCACGTCCGCTGACCAACAGATTCTTTAACACCGAATTTGACTGTTGCTGCTGCTGTTGTTGCTGCTGTTGTTGCTGCTGTTGTTGTTGCTGCTGCTTTTGCTGCTTGGCGTCAGCTGCTGTGGACCAGCGATCGCTTGCCTGTCGCTTGGTTGCCTGTTGCTGCTGCTGCTGCTGTTGTTGTTCCTTTCCCATTAGCTGCTGCAGCAGCTGTGGCGACTGCACTTCCACGTTTATGTTGCCGCTCTTCATGCGCTTCGATTCCACAGCATTGCTGTTCAAATGACGTTTGTTGCCATGTTGTTGCTGCTGCTGCTGCTGTGGCTGTTGCTGTTGTTGCTGCTGTTGTTGCTGCTGTTGCTGCTGTGGCAACAGTGTTTGCAGCAGCGTTGCCTTTGTGGCCGGCGGCGTCGGCTTGCTTTCGACCAGACGAATGGTTGCCTTGGTGCCATTTAGTAGCCTCATCGCTGGCAACTTGCCCGGCTGCTGCTGCAGCAACTCCTGCAGCTCCTCCTCCGTTTGCTGCTGCTGCTGCAACATTTGCTTGCTGTTTTGTATGGTTATCAATGGCACGGCATTCAATATGATATTTTGCTGCTGCTGCTGCTGCTGCAACTGTGGCTGCTGCTGCTGTTGCTGTTGTTGTTGCAGCAGCTGCAACGTTGTCCCTCTGCTGGGCGCTGGCGACACCGCTGGACTGCTGCTGGCCTCGGCCACATTCATCTGCAGCAAATCGCTCCAGCAAACCAAATTGGTGGCTAAATAAATAGTTAACAACATTAATGAACGAAAATAAAATATTTGCATCTAAGGAAATCACAAAATATGCAGCAAATCTAAATGTGGTTTGTATGTATTTTAGAAGAGGTGTAAATCGGTTTTCAGTAGTTGAAAGTAGCCTTTGAAAACCTATAAAGCATATATATATTTTCCTAATGTTTTCTGTTCTAATATTAATATCTTTCTTTTTAATAAACAAAAATAATAAATATTAAGTTTTAAGATTTTAGTTAATTACGGGCCAAAGATATCAAATATATCTCCATTTTTGAAATAAAGCTATTTTTCTTCATTTATCTGCTTCTCATTCCACTTTTTTTCTATCTTCTTTTTATTTAATTTTTTTTTTAACATATCCACTTTTTCTTGTCTCACGCACTTTTTTTTTCTTTTTTTTTTTTTGTAAATAATTCTTGTATTCTAATAATCGTTAACTATCGAGAAAGCTCAACTTTCCAAATATTTATTAATAATTCATTTTTGTACTGAAATGTTTTTGTATGAAATAGTATATAAGGGACAAATAAAAAAATTTATATTAATTTAATTTATCGATGATTTTAATGTTTAATTAGCATAGCTTGCATTGACTGTAATATATAGGTAGAATATATTTAACCTTCGTAAAGTTACATATATAATATTCTATATAGTGTGGGGCTAAGAAATTTACAAAACCCTGTCGCTTAATAAAATGCGTCACAATCTCATTTAGTATATAAGCATATATGCTTACACATATACATATATACATACACACATATTGTATATACACATATATAGGTAGTTGTAGGGTATCTCCTTGTGTGACACTCCCATAACTAGTTCACAACTAAATTGTTGCGTTTTTAATCTTATTATTATTCGCCCCACACACAATTTATTGGATGATTGTGCGTGTTGCGCTGGCAAACAGACGAGCAATTAATTCCTCTTGCCCATGACATTGATGCTAATTTAAAACAATAATAATCTTCTATATCGTGAAACATTTTTCTCGTCTGTGCCAAAAAGTGAAACATATCTGTTTATAAGCTAAATAAAAAAGAATACCTATAGGCAAATACATATATGCATGTATATGTGTGTGTTTAGCTACTTTATGTTAGGCATAAAAAAAAAGTGAAATGTATATAAAAAAAAAACACTCCACAGACATCTGTCGACTAAAGAAAACGTCCAAACAAACGACAGGCAGCGTCTGTCCCAGGCCCTAACCCCGGTCACAACTACTGTCACAGTCACCGTCACAGTCACAGTCACCGTCACCGTCACCGTCACCGTCACAGACATCAATCACAGCTGGATGCGTGACATGTGTCAAAGGTTGGGGGCGTGGCATGTGTAAAAATTACACACTCGCATTGCCTAAGTGGCAACACCAACAACACCAACAACAACTTCTATTGGTAATTGTGGCAGCCATTTCCACCTGAAGACCCACATCAATTAGCTTCCCGCTCCCGCAGTCAGCTTTGTCAACTTTTCGAACCAACATAAAACTAAAATAACAGTAGCAAATAGTTTCTGGCTGATTGAATACCCTTGCTAACATAAGGGGTACTATTTAGAACAATTTGTTAGAAAAACTCGAATTAACGTCGATAAACAAATATATTTTTGGCTAATTTTTTCATAAAAACTTTCCGTTTTATTTGCCTGATTTAGTTAAGAATGTTCTTTTCTTAAGACAGCTTCTAATTATTTAAAAAAGAAAAAAATATAAAAGTCAAATTGATAAAACAAAAATCAAATGAGATTTTTTTTGCAAAAACTTTCTTTTCTTCTGTTCAAGAATATACGAAATCTTTGTTGCCTTTTCTATGCTAATCAAGAATATATATATACGCAATATATAGCTTCACATCTGGCCAACGTTACAATTGGCATGACAATTATTAAATGCCCAGTGCAAGTGTATTTAAACAAAAAGTAAAGTGTCAAATAAATGTGGAAATTTTGTGGCAATGTTTTCAGCTATTTTTACAAAAAAAAAAAAAAAAAAAAAAACACAAATACGCTTTTATGTATACACATATAGAAGCATATATGTGTATGTGACAAATATATATATGTTTTGTCAAGCATAGCTATTAATAAACTCGCATAGCGATCGAAAATTTAGGCCTCTCCAAATGCAGTAAATGTTGGAAAATAATATTGTCCAACGTGTGCGTGGAAAAATGTGTGCGTGAGGGTGAAAATCTACATAATTAGCTGGCAGCAAGCTGTCTGTAGGTGAAAACTAAACCAAAGCAGCGATTAAGGAAAATTTTAAGAATGTTTTGGCTGCTGCATATTTGTGCTTAAGATTTCCCCTTTTTGCTGCTGCTGCTGCATACTTACAATCTTTGCTGTAATCGTTTTCAAATGCATCCTCGATGGAGGAACATAAACTGTTGGCCAACGAAACATCAAATTTCTCCTTTTTGCATTCTGTGCTAAGGCTCAACAACTGTTGCTGCTGCTGCTGCTGCTGCTGATGCTGCTGTTGACGTTGCTGCTGTTGCTGTTGCTGTTCCTCCTCTTGTAGCTGCAACTCCTGCTGCAACTGCTGAAAGCTGCGAAACTCCTGCTGCTGCTGAAGGCGATCCTCGCCAGAGGCATTGCCCAATATCGAAAGGGTTCCGTTGCCGCTGCCGCAAAGCAGCGCTGCCAACTCGCTGCTGCCGGTGATAAAAACATTTGTGTGCTGTTGTTGTTGCTGTTGCTGCTGTTGCTGCTGATGCTGATGCTGCTGCACGGGCGATGGCGACAGCGAGGACACTGTGGAGGCAGGCGACGAGCACAGCGAGCTGGAAAAATGTTGCTGCTGCTGCTGTTGCTGCAACGGTTGCTGATAGCTGGTATATTGCTGCTGCTGCAACTGCTGCTGCTGCTGCTGTTGCTGTTGCTGCTGTTGCTGCTGCTGCTGGAATTGCTGCAGATGCTGATGCATGCTGTCAATGTCCTTGGGACCGACGTTCTGCAGATCATTGGGCGGACACCACATGAGATCGGTCTCGGTGAGCAGCGGCATATCATCATCAATGGGTATGTAAGGTGCGCGCATATCATAATCCACATACGAATAATCATCCTCCTGGGTCAACGAATTCGGGCTGCACAACGACGGCAGGCTGCTATCCTCGGGACTCTACAATCAAAAGGACACTCGTTAATATATACATATATATCTTTATTATTTTGTTTTCTTTGACATTTACCTTTGCTGTTACGCTGGGCGAATGCAGATGCTGCGAGCAGTTGGTGTCATTGGATTCATCGCGATAATTGAACAGCGGATCAATGTTGCTGCTGCTGTTGCTGTTATCCTGATGCGAGTTGCTGCTGCTGCCGCTGCTGTTAATGCTGCTGTTGCTGCTATTATTGTTGTTAGTTCTGCTGCTGTTGCTGCTGCCATTTGTTGTTGTCGAATTCAAACTCTGGCGATTGTTATTGTAATTGTTGCTGTTGCTGTTGTTGCTATTGTTATTGTTATTGCTGTTGTTGTAATGGGGCGCACTGTTCGTTGTCGAGCAGGTGTTCGAGTCCAGCGAATTGATATCATCGGGCAGATAACAGGACCCCATCAAACCCACAAGCACATCGCCAAAGGGCGGCATCTCGTCCAATGGAATGCAGGCGTTGCTGGCAAAATGATGCGACAAGTCGTCGGGTTCCTCTTTCAGCACTGAAACAATTTGAAATTTACATTATTAATATTGATATTGATTTTAGGGCATGTGCATTTATATTTATTATTGTTTTTTTTTTTTTGTTTTCTTGGACTACAAAAAGGTGTCAAAACTTTTGGTGCTAAGTGCAAACGTCGCCGACAAAAGACACAAAACACAAAAATTAAACTAAAAATGAAAAACAAAAGTCGCTGTTAATTAAAGACACAAGTCAGCAGACACCATGCCAGACTGTAGTACTGGCGCCACTCACTAAAACTGCCCAAAAACACACACACAAAAATTTCATTTCATTTCAATTGACAGCTTCCAATTGAGTCTAATAAAAGTTTTCTTTTTTCTCCTTTTTGGCTGCTGAATTAGTTGATTTATGTGCTACAATTGCTAGGCTTGGACCATGATTTTAATGGCCTCTTGACAGCCTCTTCCTCTGCATCTTCTTCGTCTAGTTCTGGTTGCTCCTCCTAATTCTATAACTGTCTCATTAATCAGCATCGGAAAAGTTTTGCAACTGATAAAGCAACAACCTCAAGCTTTGACGCACAGCCCATATACAAAATGCAACTATGGCAAACATTATTTATAAAAAAAAAATAATAAAGGCCTAACCCCTTTGGTGGAAAGTCAAGGCCCCAGAAAGATGCTTATCGGCATCGGAATCCGCAATCATCTTTAAGAGATTTGGATGCGCGTCACGAGCAACTTCAGTCAACAATCATAATGCATATATGCATATAGTATACAGGGTATTTATAATGCCAGCTAAACCGGTATAAACAGCTAGCACGACTAAATTACAATATCAAGAATAATAGAGAATTAAACATACATAACTATATATATATATATATATATATATTGTTAAGGGTGCAATATTTACGACATTGTTTATCAGATATAAACAACATTACTCAGCTAACTGACTAGAGTATATATATTATATATATATATATATATATATACATTGACACTCCAAATCCATTGCACTGCTGATTTTCGACTCTATTTGTCAGTTGCTTATGCACTTGTTTCCGCCATATCTATATCTATCTGTTAAACTTATCTAATCTATCGCTTGAAGTTCTATGCAAACAATTTTCGCAATTTCTTTATTTTTTTTTTTTTTTTTTTTTTTTTTTTTTTTTTTTAATTATCTATTTTTATATTTTACAATGACCAACGACAACAAAAGTCGAGTGCAAGAGCTCTATGAAGAAAACAGATACTCTTAAAAATTAAGTGGGTCAAAAGAAAGGTCTATATAAGAAAAACTTCAAAAAAAAAAAAAACAATATTAAAAAAACGAAATTAAAAAGAGGAAATAAATTTAAAAAAACATTTAAATATGGAAGTAGAGTATTATTTTAATTAATACCGATTTAAAATAGAGAATATATTTGGATAAATAAATGCTTTTATATATTCTAAATATTTATATTCTTTCAAAGCCTTAATTATGAAACTAAACAATCCTCCCAAATACTTTTATGCCCATCTGTTATTAGTTTACTTCCTCAACATAAATACTCTTTAGATTGGGCTATATATTTATTTAACTACCGCTTATTGCAACGTTTACATTGTCGTACAAAACAACTGATAAAGTTATATTGCCCAACAGAAGAGAACAAAAAAAAAAACAGCTAAAGCTTTGGCAAACGAACCAATGCACTTTTTATATATATAAACTAAATATATATATATATATATATGGCAATTCGAGTGCATATGTCATGTATACATATATATATAGGCCATCTCGCTCTCTCGCATGCTGTTGACAGTCAGCGCACAAACAAATTAATTAACAATGCAAACACACACAGAGAGTGAGAGGCAGACAGAGTGAGAGGGGGGGGAAAGAGAGGGAAGAACCCGCACCTGACCCCCCATAGGGCGACTTATAATTATGGCACACAAGTGCTACTCAACGACGCTATGCGAAAAACTGAATAGAAAAAAATAAAAAACTAACAACAACTGAAATTATGGCACACGATAAGGTTCCATAGTAAGGCCTAAATTTCAAGTGGCTATTCGCTAAATATTTGCCAAGTTTTGTGCTTGTTTTTTTTTTTTTTTTTATATTGTATAGTGCAAGGCCAAAGACCTGCAAAAAATAGGCAAACTGCATTCAATGCAGGGGTACAAGGTAATTAGTTGATCTATGGAAGAAATACAACAACAACAACAACAGCAACAACAAAAAGTGACTGTCGCCGCATCTCGTGACAAGCCCCTTCAAGCAGCAGCAGCAGCAGCAGCAGCAACAACAACAGAAACTGCAGCAGCAGCTGCACTTGAGCCACATTCGATGCACTTGAATTATGAATTCGAAAGTTTTCTAGAATAGAGTGAGTGAATAACGAGTACTCGCCACATTAACACACACTCATGAGTGTTGCCTAACGCGTGACTTGGCGCAGCCAACACTCAGCACTCGACACAGTTTCAATTTAAATAATAATGTTCATGCTGATGTTGAGATGATGATGATGATCATCAGCATAATCATGACGCAAATTTTGATTTGATTTAAATGGAAAGTAAGAAAACACACAAAAACCAGCACATTTTTTTGATGGCATCTTTGTCTTAATATTCCCCCCTCAACCATCTAAAAAAAAAAACTTGAGCTCGCGATTAGGCACCCACTTTAGGATGTTGTTGTTGTTGTTGTTGTTGTTGTTGTGTGTGTGTGTACATTGTTTTTTTTTTTTTGGGTACAGATCAACGCGTGTTGAATTGAAAGACGACGTAAAAAGAACTAAGTTTTATACTCGTGTTCATCTAAGCGATAAGTAGGCGATAGTTTGGCGATAGAAAATAAACTTTTAGAGCCAATTTAAGCTAAGCAAATATTTGACTAGATAGTTTATTTAAAAAGATAAGTGGAATTTAAAGACTAAAAAATAACAAGAACCTTTTTATTTTCGTGTTCAGCTAAACGATAACTAAGCGATAGTTTGGCGATAAACATATATTTGGCCAGATAGTTTCTAACAAAAGTTAATTACAGATCAGCGATTGATTCAATTAACTAACAACAATGCCTGTTTAAAGTTGGATAATTGGAAACCTGGAAAAATACCAGCCAGAAAATATAATTGTTATTATACAACATTTACGCGACTCATCAAATGATCAAGCCGCATCAAATGCTTTTGCTGGCGATTCTTTCTTGGTTATCTACAACGAAAATAAATATAATAAGTGCTTCCCTGTTTATTTACGTTCCACTAAAACCAAAATAAATATAGACACTTTTAAAAAAACAAAAAATAGAAAGACGAAGAGGAAGAGGAAGAGGGAGAAAAGAACTGAAGTATGTGCGGCGTCTGCAGCCAGCACAAAATGTCAACAGAAAGCGAGAGAAGCCCACGAAAGGGAAGAAAAAACATTCAGAAAACGAAAATAAACAAAGTGACCGACTTCAAAAATGCCCTGTAATAAGAAATTTTGTATTATAAAAAATGATAATTTCTTTCTGTCTGTTACAAACGCTTCGTCAAAAACATTATACCCCATTTCTAATTACTGCAGGGTATTTAAAAAAAATCAACCAATTGTCGTTTGGAGACAGTTTCCAAGCGAACTGCAGCAGAAAATAAATACACGCGCCAGCCAAAAAAAAATTTGGAAGAAAAGAAATACTGATGGGAAAACTGGGAAAGGTAGCTGAGGAAAAAAAAAAGGGGGGGGGGGGGTGGGGCCCAGGGCGGGCTGTTCTTGATCCATGGCCGAACCTTGGCACACGCGCCAACCAATAACCAAAACTGGACGACGACAGCAGTCGAATATCATTTAACATATTAATTGGCTGGGGCTAATTCACGTAATGCGGCACACTGAGCGTATGCGTAATATTAATATAAAGCATTATGACAACAAATGCACGTAATATGAAAAAAAAATGACAACCGGCAAAATATTGTCGATACAACTAACATGCTTATATATATATATATATATATAAATGTACACAAATGCATGTATAAAAAAGTATATAAGTATGTATACTATATAGCATAGCTATACTTTGTTTACAAAATGCAAGCTGGTTTGTTGTTGTTGCCTTTACAAATAAATCGTTTGATTTGCGCAAATTGCGACCACAAACGGCGATAAGCAACTAACTGATTGACTGACTGACCGAGTGACTGATTGACTGACTGACTGACTGACTGAGTGACTGACTGATTGCTCAACAGACAGTTTGACTGTCAGTTTGATCAATTCAAATTGCCGCAGAACGTTAACGACAATGCGTCAAATCGCACGTCATGCGCTCGCCTGAGTTTTGTTTTTGTTTTTGTGTTTGATTTTGATTTTGATTTGTATTTTTTCTTTTTATTTTACATAGAATTCACTTATAAACGGGCGCGACCAGCAACTAGTATGAATATGCAAACTACATATATATACACTATATACCCCATCTATATATATTCAGTTTGTGGCGTCGACAAGCGCCTGACTTTAGCCTTGGTCTCTGCCTAATGCACATTTTGGATTATTTCTGTTTTTTTTTTTTCTGTTGTTGCTGCTGCTCCGGGAAATTGCCCCCAAGGGGTTATCAACTTGCATAAGGCATAAAACAAAAAACAAAACAAATAAGAATCTAAACCAGAACTAACGCACTAAGTTATATACATTTTTTTGTAATCAACTAATAAACTGATATGAAATAGAGTTTTTTGTTGTCAGCTAATGCACTTAATCTAAATAACGATTAAATAAATGCTTTGTATTATTGCTATTCAGATAAATTCCAAATTTTTTAAACCATATAAGTGGTTATATATAGAATCAAAGTAAAATTTGATAACGCCGTCAGGAATCAAAACTCTATTTATATGAACAAATCTAAACAAATTTGTTTAGCTAATATAATAATATTCTATTTTGTACTAAGATAATTTACTAGCTAATGTTGAAATACCTAACTTTTTATATTCGAAATTAACAAGTTTTTAACTATAAAATGTTACTATATAATTATAAGAAATTCCAATAGCTCACATCTAATATTTATATATTATTATTTAAAGATTCATCTTGAAATAAAAAAACATTTGCAAGTTTTTTTCTAGAACTGTTTATCTGTAAGAGTAACTTAAATATAACAAATATCTGGTCACTCTGGAAACTTTTTAGAATATAACATTGTTACTTGCAATGAGTAAACTTTTTAAGAAGACTTCCCATTATCTGATAATTCTCAGTAAATTGTAAAGCAATAAAAAAAAATTAAAAAAAGAATCAAACCAATTCATTTTAATGTATAAAAAATTCCATGAAGCTAGCTGATATTTTCAAGTGCATATAACTAATAAATTTTCCATAGAATAAGTGCAACCTTTTTAAATTTTGTTTTGTATTTGAGAGTTAACTGTATTTAACAATACAGTAGTCAATCGTAAAATAGAACCTAAGGTCGAATTATATTTTAATTGAAAAGAAATGAGTATTTATTTATATTTATTCATTTATATTTCATTTATATTCTTTAAGTTATAGTGAAATTTCAATATTTCATATTCAAAAAAGGTTCCAAATAGCAATAATACTATGAAAAATATGCAAATTTAAGTTTTAGTTAGTTAGTTCAGGATAATTTTTTTCTACTTAGAAAAACATAAAGACAATCCTTATGTAATTTTTAGAGCTCAGCTTAAAGTTGAGGTTGGGAAAGATTCTAGAAAAAACACTGACCTACAGCTGCACCCTGTTGCCTGTGATTGCTGTAACTAGACTAGAACTGACTTTTCTTATCAGTTTGCACTAAAAACTAGGGAATTATCTATTCTTTTTTTTGCACACCTTTTTTGTAGCCGGGGGGTTATCAACTTGCGTAATGCTAACTTGTAATCGTACGTTTTTTTTTTGCAGTTGTAAAACGGGGGGTGGGGAATAGGGAGGGGGGGGGGGGATTGTTTTAGGTTTAGTTGTTCTACTTACTTGTTAAACTTCGGCCGTCCTCAGCCAATGATAAGAATCCTTTATTCATATCTTGTGCTTGTGTTTGTTGTTGTTGTTGTTGTTGTTGTTGTTGTTGTTGATTGCTTGAGTGGAGTATTGCAGCTGTTGCTGTTGTTGTTGTTGTTGTTGTTGGCAGCGTGTTGTTGGCAGCAGCAACGGTATTCTTTTTAGCAGCCGCGGCGGGGGGCGTGCTGCGTATGAGGGAGGCGGTCACCGATTTGGGACGCTTCTCTTCAAAGCGCAGCAAGTTGTTGGTGTTGCAGTTGTTGTTGCTAAAGAGTTGAGCTGTTATAGAGCGCGGTCCGGGAGATATATTTTCACGTTTGATAAGCAGCTCGGCTTGCAATTGTTGTTTAGCTTTGTTGTTATCGAAAAGTGAGTTTATTGAGGTGGGTGTTGTTGTTGTTGTTGGTTTGGCTGGTGGGTTAGTTGCAGCAGCAGTTGTTGTTGCTGTTGCTGTTGCAGTTGCAGTTGCGGTTGTTGTTGTTGTTGCTGTTATTGTTGTTGTTTCGTTTGCAGTCTCAATCACTTTGGGTTTATCCACAAGCTCTAAAGTTGTTTCGCTTGTTGTTGTTGCTTTTTCTGCAACTTGTTTAGCTGCTGTTTTTGTTTCAGTGTTGCTTTCGTCGTTGTTGTTAGTTTCAGGTAGTTGTTGCTGTTGTTGCTGTTGTTGTTTTTGATTTTGCTGTTCCTCACTTGCCACCGTTTGTTGTGCAAGTGAATAAATCTCATGTTTGTTCTCAAGATTACTGCAAAAAGGCGACGCACAAAACGCGATTCGTAATGATAATCATATGGAAAATGGTTTTTTTTTCTATTTTCTTTTTCTGTTTTTTTAATTGCACTCGTTTGTTACACCACAGACCGAAAGAAAAAACCCGCGTTTTTCGTAAAGTTTCGCAAATTTCTTTTATATATAATCAAATTTTTTTTAGTACATTTATAGCTAAGTAATTTTTTTTTAATTTTTATTAATGAGCCTGATTTTTGAGCTTGGAAAATTTAGCAGAGGAATTTTTTTTTTTATTAATGTATACCGATAAGCCCGTTGCGGAAATATGCCAAATTGGTCAAGTTAACAAGTCTTACTATACCACTTCCCCCCCCCCCCCCCTGTCCACCCCCTCTGATTTGCTTATCAGCTGTGCGGGGCAGGACAAGACAAGCCGGCAACAAGCGATAAGCGAGCATTTTGTGGGTGTGTCTGTCGGGCCAATTAAAGCATTACATTTACCCAGTGATAAGCCTCACATCAGCACAGATCGTGGCAACCAAATTATATATATGTATAAACATTTTAATAAATTTATAATCATAAATTAGCTAACTAAGGAGATCATGCAGCAAAGTCTGGCTGTTGGCATGAAAACTCAGCTGCGCTCGAGTGTTTTCGACTTTGTCTTTCTCTCTCTTTTGCTCTTTGCAATGCTCATTGATAAGATTGATAAGCGCTTCGCACAATCGGCCAAAACTCAGCTGTGTTAATTTTTTTTTCTTTTTTTTTTTTGTTCAGTTTCTGTGCATGCACGCAAAGGCTGAGCATTGTGCCGGTTAGCACGTGAAACCAACGTGAAGTTAACTTATTGCCATTGTTGTTGTTTAAGTATAAGATAAAAACAAACTCAACATGATGTGGCATAAAAAAAAGCATAGAGTGAATACTAACTGAAAATATATATATATATATTATTATAAACTTTTCAAGTCAAAGTCAACAAGTCGTTTTTTTGGGGGCTCGTCTCAGCGAACTGTGGTGAAATAGCCAAAGACGTAGTATCAGGCACTCGAGCATTGA
Organism: Drosophila lacertosa; assembly: GCA_004143845.1. Lineage (NCBI taxonomy): Eukaryota > Metazoa > Arthropoda > Insecta > Diptera > Drosophilidae > Drosophila > Drosophila lacertosa. The sequence continues at coordinate 254,630 of SCDZ01000138.1, forward strand.
AAACCCAGAAATGTGACACATTGTTGCCCTGTTTTGATAGTTAAAGTTGTTAAGAGTAAGATTCAATGTCAACTTGGGGTTGTGGACAGTGGAAAAGTTTTGAAGAGTAAACTAAATGCAGCACCTGCATATATATAAATACATATACACATATACTTATATAGGGGCACACTGCGTGCGAGGGAGCGCGCACTATGCCGGAAGGCAATCAATGGGACAAAAGCATTTGCGACAATAGCCTCAAAAAATAGCTAACAAGCCAAACGAAACGAAACGAAACAGAGAAAAAAACACTTAAATAATTGCTTCATCTAAATTATATTATTTTTTTGCCAGTTGCAGCCGGTTCGAACCGCAGAGCAGCGTCTAAAACCCAAATGAAGCTTACATCATTTTCATTAAATTGCCGAAAATAATAGAGAGAGAGAGACAGAGAGATAGGGAGACGAGGCTTGCACCTCAACAGCTGAGAAACAATTAAAAGTAATCTTTTAAATTGACGCATGTCAAGCCTTTGAGCTCTGTTGGCCTTCTCTGAAGCTGAGCTGTGACGAAAGCAACACCTCAAACAGCGCTGATAAGCGGGAAAAGAAAGAGGAAGGGAGAATAAGTGTTTAAGCTCTTGAACTCTTTGTAAAGAACGCATGCAGGCCAAGTCAAAGTCGAGACTGTGTCAGAAATTGATCGCGTGATGTGAGTGCGTTTGCGATTTCTCGCTCTCAATCGTGCTCTTAACGACACACACACACACACATGCACGTGGTCAAACAGATGCACTCTTGAGAGTGCACAAACACTCAGCGGCACACTTTTGTGCTTTTGTGCACAGTTTAGTTATGAAAGAGCACCCTGAGTAAAGAGTGAGTGAGTGCGAGAGCGCAACTAAACAAGATGGGGGTAAAGTGTAAATAGACGCAACGAAAACCACAACAACAACAAACAGCAAATTACTTAAAAATGCATTAGCAATGCAGTAATGTCAATTGGTAATGGCAAATCAAAAGAAACACACTAAAATCTACATACATACAAACATATGCAAAGGCATAATTTCGTGTATCTGTATGCGTGTATATATGAATGAAGAAGTTGATTCAACTGTAAATGAAAGCAACAATTTTATTGTGTAACAAGCTCAGTCGAATAAAGCAAAACGCAGACACAGCGCTCAGATACAAGGAGATACAATCGCAAAGAGAAAGAACAAACAAACAAAAACAACAACTAAGAGTACTCTTCTCGTGAGGGCAAGACTAGGGTATACCCTGAATACAGTTGCGAACTGGGTTTACGCCTTAGAAGAAATAAATACAAACACAAAACCTGGACAACTTAGACCAAGAAGAGAATTAATATCAGTACACACATCAAAGTATAAGATTCCATAATCGAAAAGATCAAGTATCTTTCATCAAACTCGTTACATATGACAGATGATAAGCATAAAATCAGCTCAGCTACGCATACTACTCAAGAATATATATGTTTACTTTTTTGTGCGTAATTGCTGCCTTCTGCCTGTTTCATACATTTGCAAAAAACCATTATACCCTTTCAGTACATTTTCAATGGGTTCAGCGTATAAAAAGAATAAAACAAATGAATTCTGCCTGGCCAAAGCGGCTGCTGCTCTTATGTGTGTGCGTTGTTGTCGCAGTCGCTGCTGATGCCGCTGTCGCAGCCTCTGCTGCTGCTTCTGTTGATTTCAATTGCAGAGCAATAACGGAGCAGCATCATGTGAAACTCAACTCAACGTAAAATAGCAGTAATTGCTTTTGACGAACATTCTTTTTGTGTGTGCGAGTTACTGTGTGAGTGTGTGTGTGTGAGTGCGAGTGTGTGTGTGTGTGTGTGTGTGTGAGTGCGTGCGTGTGTGCGCGCACATAAAAGGCAATGTGTATTAAATTGAATGAAAATAAAAAGCAGTAGGCAAAAGAGGCAGCGACGATATAATAGAAGCTGAATTAAGTTGACTATAAACAGCGGACAAGCAGACATGACACGCGCATTTTGGCCACAACACACAAAAAACTTACACATACAGTTGTGTAATCAGCCCAGGTGTGGGCGTGTGCATATTAATGCACGTCTGTGTGTGTGTGTGTGTGTGTGTGTGTGTCGATGCTAAATGCTAATTAAAAGCTGCAATTCAATTAGTTGTCATCAACAAATTAACTCGCTCAGCAATTTTATGTAATGCAAATGCAGCAAGACAAACGCCCCTCCCCCTTGCAAAGCAAAATAAAAACGAAATGCCAAATAGCCAAAATAAATAAAACAGAAGCGAAAAAACAAAAAAATATACAAATTGAAACGCCGCCGCTTCGCAGTGGGCTGTGCTCGGTACAAATGTGTGCGTGCTAAGAGAGAGTGTGAGAGCGGTAACCACACAGACTGCACGCAGAGCGCAAGCGGAAGAGAGTGTGTGAGCGAGAGTGGGCAGCAGACAGATCGTGCGTTGCGTTGTGGGGGTCGCGCGACGTCAACGCCAACGTTTGCGGCGGACTAAAACGCAGATTGCAATAAATACAAAAACAACAAAACAAGCGAATATTGTTGTTGTTTTCTGCGCTTGCAACGGCCGCTGCAGCAGCGACGCAGCAGCAGCAGCATTCGGTTTGTAGGTTAGGTGCGAGTGTTGTGTAAATGGTTTTTTTTCTCCTTCTTGTAATTGTTTATTAATTAATATACATTTGCTTTTTGATCGGTTGTTCTTATTGTTGTTGTTTTTATTGGTGCTGTTTTCGCTTTCGCTGCCGCGTGTAACAAACGTGCGCACTTTTTTCAATTTTTTTAGATGTTCAGTTTCTTGTTTTGAAAGTTGAACATTTATTATTTTTTTTTTTTTTGATAATCTTTCTGACACACACACACACACCGACATACATAAACATATATAGAAGCATATATAAAAATGCTGAATATTTCTATTTATGTGTGTTTGTGTGTGTTTTGTTCGTTGTCAAATCCACGCATAATAAAAGTTTATTTTTGTCAAAAATATATACTTTAATTTTCAACAGCTTGTCATATATATATATATACATATATAAATATATATACATATATTTTTTATAATACTTAATTGAATTTGTATTTCTTTTGCTTTTTACAGAGCATAAAAAAACTTTTATTGCACGTTAAAGACAACAAATTATTTTGTCGTATTTTTATATAATTTTTTGTTTTTGTATTTTTATTTTACTTTTAACTGTTTCAACGGAAATTGACTGAATAGTTGTGTATTTTTTGATTATTTTTTTACCTTTTAATCAAAACATTTTTTTTGTTATTATTTTTTATCAATTATTATTAATTTATTTATTTATGGACAGCGGAAATGCAATTGTTGAAAGTTTTATTTACAGTTGAAAATAGCTGAACTTTATTTACTTTTATTTGCTTTTGCTTTTGATATTGAAATTCGGTGTTGTATTTGTTTGCACAAGTTTGACGACGAAGTTGAACAAAAAACGTTTTTGCTTTTTAGACGAAACTCAGGATAATTGTAATTGAAAAACAACGTTCAGTGTAGTTATAGGTTTAGATTTGTGTTTTGTTTCTGTGGCAAAGTGTTGCCGAGTCCAGTTTTTAGTTTAGTTTGTTCTTTATAAGATTTATAGTTGAGAAGTGCACACGGAAAAAACTCGAGCGCCTGACAGCGCTGCTTAGCCTGCACAAACGACAACGTACCAGAGACGAATGAGTGGAATGCCAGCGCAGCTGAAAGCTTGTAGCTGCTGCTGCTGCTGGCTGTGAAAACAACGACGCTGCCCACAGCCGAGTATTCAAAAAGAGAGAGCATGGTTCTGCCCGAATGTTCTAAGGGGGGCGAACAAATAACAAATAACACTCCAGAGTGAGTGAGAGAGAGAGCGCGGCGCCGGCGCGTTGTCAATTGAGCGAGCGCGTTTGCTTATTGTATCAGCTTTTGACTCATTTAGCGAATTGAGCGCAAATTGTTTGCAATTTGCCACTGTTTTTGTTTTCCCCTCCCACTAACACACACTCGACAACGACGCTCTTTTATTATTGTTTTCATATCAAACAAATGCTACTGCTGCTGTTGTTGTTGTTGTGGATGCTGCTGTTGGCTCTTTTTTGTCCGCTTTGCTTTTTGCATTTCGCATGAGGCTACTCAATTTGCATGCTTCAGCAATTGAGAGCTTTACGCTAATTGTTCGCTGTTTTTGGACAAACCTGGCGATAAAATTGACCGACTGAATAAAGCGCAAACAAATACACACACACACATGCATACGCTTATGTATTTACGTGTGTGAGTATGTTTGACTGTGCGCCTAATCTAACTGTAAACCTGAACTATGCAACGCGCTGATAACATGATAAGGCGTCCAAATGGCAATTAACATTTTGCTTTTATTTTCTTTAATGTTTTTCTGTTTGCTTAGTCGCAACGCCAAAAATTATGCCACAAAAATGAGTCATTAAATGTTAAAAAAAAAAAAAATATGTACACACAAAAGTCGTAAACACAAATCAAGTGTAAAAGACGCTAAAAAAGAAAATTAAAAAAAAACTGCTTATTGATGTGCCAAATTTCCTGTAAATATCGATGGGTGGGCGTGTGTGTATGTGTGTGTGTGTGCATGTGGAAAGAGCATCTTCGTGTTTGTGTGCGAATATTTCGCAAATATTTTGTTGGCTTGCCGAAGCTGCGCAATTTTCCAAACAGACATTCGCTAATTTCGTCATAAAACTAAAGCCATTGCGTGTTTTGGCCCTAAAAGGGAAACAAGAAACACACACACACAAACGCACACACACACACACACACAAACGCACTCACGCACGCACGCACGCAAACGTTTACAGAGTGTGAACAGCCCAGCAGCACTTTTATGCCTGCCAAACGCACGGAAATGCAACGCCCTTTTTCATGGACTGCAATTGAATTTTCATTTGTAAGATCTTTATTGTGGAAATATTTATATATTTGTTTATTTATTTTCTATTAATTGAAATCATTTTAATTTTGTAGAATTTATGTCACAGGCAACAGAAAGCATCTTATATTTCAGAAGGTATAAATATAAATAATCGTGTTTCTATCTATGGAAGAACGCAACGATTTTGAAAACTATTTATTTTATCGATAAATATCGATAACATATCATATAAGAGCTAGAGGCTTTAAACTTAGATCTTTCTCATTCACCGAAAAACGAAAAGAAAAAAATCGCTTAATTATAAACAATTTTTCTTTTAAATAAACTACTATATAGTCTTTAATCTGAATACTAAACCAGAATCAAAAAGTATCGCAATCTTGAAGTGTCCACTGTTATTTATTGACGCTAACAAATAAATAGCAATGATTAATTAACATTTGATTTTCGCTAGAATTTTGCATTTCACACATGCCATTCATTCATTATCAAAATTTTCATTTAATTCAGACAAAAAAAAACCCATTCATGCATTTTGTAGAGCAGAAAATTGTACAGCTGGGCCAACAGAAACGGGCTAAGCCAACGACGAGTCACGTGTGAGAGTCGCCTCGGGCAGTGGCATGAAAGGCATTTAAAGCATTTGATGGGCTGCCTTGAAAATGTAATAAACTGTGTGAGTATCTGTGTGAGCGTCGTTTTATATACAGTATCTACAGCATATAGTATATATGTGTATATATGTGTGTGTATATATAGTACACTTTTCACTTTCGCCTGCAATTTGAAGAGTCGACAAATTTACGCAACACTGATGAAATTTTCATAATCCTGTGCGCAACATAGAAAGGTTGACAGGTTGGCGAAGGACTTTCAAACGGCCAGTTTTGAGGCTAATAAAGGAGGAGCAAGAAATGGCACAAAAAGGAAAAGAATAAGGCTAACAAATTGTTTTGAATTTCACGCTGCAAGCAAGAAAATAAAGTAAATAAATTCCAATGTTTATGCAGTTTCGCTTGACGGAGACAAAAATAAATACGATTTATATACATATTCTTATTAATTCACAAATTTATTTGAACAAACGGAACAAATTCACAAAGTAAAAAACATAAGCAACAAATGTTTTATTTAAGATTTTGCAACATATAAAAAAAAGAAAAAAATTTAAATACATTTTTTTTGTACATATTTCAAGGCACTTGTTGAGTTTCTTTATAAAATTTATATATTTATACATATATACATACGTATGTCAATTAAAAAATGCTGTTTAATAAACACGTTTATCAGCTTGAGAGATTGAAACATTTCTCGAAATGTGATAAAAATAAATATAAAAACTGTGCCAAAACAAAAAAAAAAAATTAAATCGCCAGAGAATCGCAACATCTGCTGGAATTTTCATGGCAGACACTGTTGCTTTTTTTTTCATTTTCCTGCCCCTTGAGGAAAATTCGTGTCTTGAGTTTATTTTTGGCAAATGCAGCCCACAAGCAAAATAGAAAGAAAAATATTGTAAAAACCAACTTTGCTGTTGACGGCTGCAATTCACTTAACACATTTGTTTAAGATGTACATAAAGAATATATTTATATTTATATCAGTCAAATGAAGACAATGCAAATCAACTGTCCGACTTCAATCAGCTTAAAAGCTTGCACAAAAATCGGAAACAAAAACAGGCACAACAAAAATCGACGCGTTGATAAATCAATATATAATATATACGTATATACATATATACAGATATTTAAGTGTGTATTTTTCAAATTATCATGGCTCATATTACGCCCCCTCTCTCTCCCCCCCCCTTCCACCACCCCCTCAACAATAGCAAAATTTGCCACATCATGCGGCGAGCCCCCAAAAAAAAAACACAAATGGTTAACCAGACTGTCAGTCACTCAGTCGGTTAGTCAGTTAGCCAGACAAGAGTCGTTGGTAACACAATTCAAAGTCAACAACCAACGATGATAAATAAGACAACAACAACCGTTATCTATGACAAACTGTTAGTGTTATAAATAATATTCAAAATAAACGCGAAATTTGTTAACGCAAATATAAATTCAATCATAAACTGCAAACTTCTTTAACTACAGTAGGCACTCAACTGGATGAACCCAAAGGAAAGCAAATATAAACCCAACTTTTCTAATATGTAAAAACTGTGCAAAGTTTATATAAAAATAATTTTATGTTAAAGAATGTTAATTTCAGATTTGTTCTATCTTTATTATTTATTTTTTTTAAAAAAACAGCATTTAATTTAGCGAGGGAGCACTGTAAGACTGAGCAACTATTACTAACTAATTAAAAATAGAGCATAAAAAACATATAAACACCTTTATTATGATTGTACATTTGTTATTTCTCTTAATGTTTACTTCTTTTTATGTTTGTTGTTCGGGAATTTTTTTGCGAGGTTTACTGCGAGATAAGATCTTAAATCTAAAAATAGTAGAAAAAGAAACTTTTTCGCCAAAAGCAGCCTCATAAAGTCAACAAAAACTAATATAACAAAGTATGTTTAGGTTTAAATAGTAAATTAGAATTGTTCTAGGAAAAGTTGAGATTTGAAAATGTTTGTCTAAATACTTTTAATTCTTTTGAGATATTAAAAATTTGTTGTCTAAATACTTTTAATTCTTTTGAGATATTTTATTTGTATTTTTAAAACTAACTAACTAAATTAACTAAAAACACTTTAAATTATTATTAAAAGTCAACTTTCATTTAATTTAAAAAAAAACTCAGAGAGCTGAATTATACGCTAAATGTAAAATGTAATATATTAAATACTTTTATTTTTTTCAAGCAAATCTCTAATGAAATTCCACAGCTATTTACTTGAATGAATGTTAACTGTCTTGTCAAAGGGGGGCTCGGCACATTCAATTGACAAGCAACTAAGTGACTAAGTCGTGGCTGTTACCGCTTATAGCTTGATTATAAAATCGCAATATGGCCGCAACCTTTTTCAGATCTCACGTAAACTGCCATTTACGGCTATAGAAATGCAAGCCAGACCAGGCCGCCCACATGGCCAGCATGCTGAGACAAATGCAATGGGAGGTGGGCCGCAATTGGCTAATAATAATTTGCGCAGTGGCAAAACGAGTAACTGACAATTGCCCCACAATTCCCCCCACCCTACCTCCTTCCCCATCCGTTTCCTGCCTGCATTGGGAGCCATTTCACAAGTTCCGCATAAAATTGCGTCGCATAGTTTTTTTTTTGTTGTTGTTTTTGATTGTAATTTACCAAATAATTTGCGAAATGTGCGCGTCGAATCATCGGGGCAAACGCCGTCAAAATCACGTCATCCAGCGAATACCGGGGCCGACTAGACACGGCCGCAGACACCTGGCAACAGCCAACCAGGCAAACCAGGTGCGAAGAGCAAAGAGCGCGCAGAGTAATAGGTAGACTTTGGTCTACGTGCGTGTTGACAAAGCACAGCACATAAAGAGGCCGCTGCAACTTCGTTCGAAAGCTGCAGCTGCAGCGTAGCACAAGAGAGGATGAGAGAGAGAGTGGCAGAGAGCGCGCTAAAAGTGCTCAAGAGCGCGCGCATAATTTAAAAAGAGAGAGCGCAACATGTTTTAAGCTCTGACATTCGATCAGGCGATCGGCTGACGGAGCTGAATGCCCAAAATGTGTGCCGGCCGGCATCTGCTGCTGCTGCGCGGCTGCCGCTGCTGCTGCGACTGCTGCTGCGACTGCCGCTGCTTCTGGAACTGGTTTTCACTTGGCAAAAAAACAAGCCAGCCGCAAGCGAAGAGGAAGAGCAAGAAGAAATAAAAACAAGTAAAAAGCAGCGCCAGTGATTTGGCAATATACAAGAGACAGCGCACAGCTGTACATATGCAAGTGTGTGCGTGCGTGCGTGTATGTATGTGTGTATGTGTGTGAGTGAGTTTAAGTTTGCGTGTTTGGCTGTGCAAAATACGCTAGGCTAAACAAAGGCGCAGGGCAGACAGCAAAAATGACAGAACAAATATAAATAACACAAAGGGCAACGATCGCCAAATACCCTGTTAAAACAAATGGTTAATTAAGATTGTTCTTTTTACAATTTGAATTCATTAAATACACAAATGTATTGATTGATAGTACTGATATTACTATTATTATTACATTTTGTAAGGAAAACTTGAAAATAACAAACTAATATCCCCTGCTTATACCCCAAGCTATAAAATACGCACACCTATCATTGCAACTATATAATATCTTAGCAGATAACACTCCATTCTTTACTTCTTAGAATGATTGAATCACTTTAACGACTCATTCACTTTGTTGTGCTATCATAATTCCAATTTTATAAAACTCATCAAAAAGTAAATGTGTAATAAGAAAAGACAATCCGTTATCAATTCAACTAAGCTCAAACAACTTAAAAGTTATTAGATTATCTATCCTAAAGACAAAATTAATTATAGGTGCAAATAAGTACAAAAAAGTTGTTTTACCAACATATTGGAAAATAAAAAAAGTACAGATATAAAAGCTTCAAAATCAATGAAAATCAAACCTTTTATTGACTTATCCACCGATTACATTTTCTTGCGCTTAAAGAACTTGTATTGCCACAACAATTGAAAGCTGTTAAAAGTTCAACAACAGACTTAAAAAAATAGAAGTCCAACAATCATATTATAAAAGATTAATTGTAAACTTTAAATCAAACTGAGCTCATGAATAATCGATTTTTAATTGAACAAATGCATAATTCGAAATTAATGAGCAATTGTTAATGATAAGCACAAACGCCCCATCTGGCCATTTACTACGTACAGGGTATGCACAAAGCGACGCCCGAAAATCAAGTTTCTTGAACGCAAGCGGCAAACAAAAACAGAAAAAAAAAAATAAGGCAACAGCAGATGATGAGATATTGAGGTTCGTATAACAGAAAGTTTCAAGTTGTTGTTGTTGGTGTTAGTGATACACATGTCAATCCGTAGGGCTGGGTGAATTTGGGCGTCTCGAGTCTGGCAACAGGCAGAGCGTGTATATAAAGCTACTGGATGTGTGTGCGACAGTAGACACAGGACTTGGGCACAAGATACTTATTTGCGTTCAGATATTGTATCTCAACATAAGCACAACACTTAATTTGACGCCTCGCATGATAAATGATCGAAGCCAGCAGCCAGCCGCATATCAAAGTGGCTTTAAGCGGTTTCTCTTCAGGCCAAAACAGGTGCTTTATGCAAGCGGAAATTAAGGATATGGCCAAAAAAGGCTGATTGATTGACTTCAAATTGGTTTCAGGTCATGAACTGGATTCGCTGTGGTCTTTAAATCCACAAATAAGTCACTTGAGTTTTGACATTTTTGACGTGTGCTTTGATTTAATGCAGTGTATTGATGTGCTGATCGATGCTCTGTGCAAATCATTTGTAATCGATAACAATCGATATTTAGATTGGTTATCGAATTATAACAAATTGAAGAAATATGTTTTTATGCGAACTTTATGGTTGTATTTATCTAATGCTATTATTATAGTAATCATTTTATAAAATTAATAACTACTACCAAAGAGCACTGCATCGATAATAATCGATAATAAGCATTTAATCGCATCTTATTATTCTTGTTATTTAATGATAAACCATAAAATTGCGTAAATTGCAGTGCAATCCCATAAATACTTAAAATGCGACTTAAAATTCGTTGACAGCCAGCACTTAAAATGAGATACCACCAGCGTATCTGTATCTGTAAAAATAAATGTATCTGTATCTGTGACTGTGTTTTGTATCTCCTGCTGGCCAAGTGTCTATTTTAGTGGTAGCTCGGTGGCATCGTCAACGGTGTTGACACAGCTCAACGCAATAAAAAGCCCACAAAAGCCAAAACCAAATAGAGTTAAACAGCCGAACCCGCTGCACCTAACACTAAGAACAGAACAGAAGGGAAGGGAAGGGAAGGGAACAGAACTCTTCATGATGTTGATAGCGATAATTTACGACTACCCCACACAAAGTGTTTGAGATAGTTTGCAATGTGTGAATCGAAGGGCGGCAAATGCGGGGATAACAGTAAATTTATTTGCACATTTGTTGACATGAGCAATAACAAGTGGAAAGCACGACTATTTAAGGACTGAGAGCAAGCAAATTTTAGTGAGAATCTTTTATTGGTTTATTACGCAGAGTTAAATAAATAGAAAAAAATAAAATAAATTTAAAATAGGAAAATAGCATAGTTTATAAAGTAGAAGAAATAATATAATACTCCAAAATCGTAGCGAATATAACTAATATATTATCAAAACTTGCTTTTAAGATTGTAAAATTGAATACAATTTAATAGAAAATATAAATATGAAAGATCAGATGGAATTTAAATAAATTATTTATATATATTTTAAATTATATAGACACACTAATATACAAACTTTATAAACCAGCTCTAATCACAAAAGGTTTCGATTATGATGTTATGATGTACCAAAATATACCCTGCTTTTATTGCAATTACCAGCCAGCTGACCGGAAGATAAATGTATCTCATATTCATTAAAGATAATTTGAATGAGAACAAATAAATTTTTCAGCCGAATAATTGGCTTTATTATTATATTTCGAAAAGCCGAAAAAATTCAACAAATTAGTATCATAATCAAACGCTTAATTAAAATAACAAGCTTGTCTACAGCAGCAACAGCAACAACAACAAAAGCTGACAGCTGACACGCAACAACAACAACAACAATCGAGTCGCTTAAATTTTAGAATAAAAACTGTGAGTTCGTGTTATGATTGATGATGTCGCTAATGTCGCTGAAGTACTCAAATATTAATAATAAATAAAGTAGAAAAAAAATTGTAACAATTGAAACGCACAGCGCAGGAAATGAACGTCATCATTGCCAATGGCCAAGTCAAGAAACAAAGTCATCAAAAGTAAATGACATCCAGTCGTTTGGTCAGTTCAGTTAGACGCTATTTTCATTTGAGCCCCGAATGTGAATTAATATTATATTTGTATTTTATTTGCACAAGCGAACAACAAGAACAATAGCAATAACTAGAGGGAGCTACCTTCCAATAATGATACCGCGGCACGCGATGTCCAAAAAAACGTGGCTCATCAGTTGGCAATCGGGGTGTGGCAGCCACGTTACAATGACTTATCATTTAAGCCATCTATTGAGTAAGCGCCAGACAGGCACAGACAGACAAATACACACACAATACACACAATATAGCCTTGGATTTTGTTGCCTACTTATGGGCGTTATTGACACGCAATTTAAGCATCTCGCGCTGCGACATAAACATTTAATGCCCGCAAATAAATAACAAGTGAAGCATTTAAAACGAACCAAAGATACGCTGTAAATGTAAACCAACAAGAAATATGCCTACTTAGCTTTAAAAGCTACAATTAAGGCTTACTAAACGACTTGGGAATAGCTGAAGTTACCCGACCAGCAAATACTCTTTCTAAATTGCACAGCAAACAGCATTAATTTCGATACAGGTTTTATCTGTAAAAGCTTTGCGTAAACTTAATCACACAGAGAGCTTTTGGGCAAAGTCTTGAGTAACCTCAATTTAGGCAGCTTTTATGTCTTAAAATAATTTGAGTAAAATACTTTAAACATTGATTTTGATTTTTGAAGCATTTAAAAATTATTAATACAGAAAAATAGCATAGCGCTAACATAAAGGATTTTATATATTCAGAAAATACTTTTAAATAAATTTTTTTTAAGACAGACTTTACATAATCATCAATAATATAAATACTTTGAATATTGAGACTGAAAAGTCTATATTTTTAGTCGCTTTACAAAACAACGAAAGCAAAAAAAAACTTGTTTAAACCACTTTATATAAATAAAAGGACATTAAATCTGCAGAAAAAATTTAAAACAAACTTTAAGAAACATTTTGCTGTCTTGTTTTAATCTTTGATTTCATTATTTCTTATTTATATATATTTTTTAAAATAATTTTATTTATTGAACTTTTCTAAAAGTATGCCAAGAGATTCTTTTAGATTCCCTTAAAATAAATTTTTTGCATTCCTTCAACTTGAGCTGCCAAAAAACGAAGCTGGCTTCCATTTGTGGGTGTCCTTTGCCAGTGGGGGGCTTTCGAATGTATCTAAGCCCATCGGCAATTGGCCTGTTCGCCTAATAGCTAATAGCCGGGCCATAAAACAAGAGCCCAGCCGTGCGTGTCTTTTTTTTTTTTATTGTACTTCGACCCAACGCACGTGTGTGTAAAACGAAAATATGCCAAAGCCATTTTGATTTATGCAGCAAACGAAAGAAATCTATTGCGCCCAAATATTAATAAAAACTTGGCGTTCAAATTGAAATGATAACAGGGTCAACAGTAGACCCTAGAAACTAGCTGCAACTGTTCATGAGCTAAACAAAGATCAAGTGAAATGGCGGCCAGTATCCTGGCAATGACAGCCACATGTGTCGTGTCCTTAACTCGGTCCTGGCCACTTATTGTCGGTCAATTTGATGAGCTGGGGCGCGTCAGCAGTCAGTCAAGAACATGTGTGCCTCCATCAAGGAAATGTCCGCCCCCTGTCCAAAGGATCTTCTTCTTCCACAGCTGCGATTTCGATGTCGCTTTCGATTTCGACTCAAATCAAATAACGCCCACAGAGAGCCGACTATAGAAATAGCCCACGTGCTTCGACTGTTTTTGGCTGCATGTGACTTCATGCTACAAATTATTAGTTTTTCTGCTTTTTTTTTTTTTTTTTTTTTTGGGTACTGCTGGAAAATTTTCATGACACGCGCGAGTGACTCTTCCTATAGCTACTTGTTTGTATCGGTCTCGCTTTGGTTTCATCAACAACAACAACAAAACAAACGACGAGCGACGACCAGCAATAAAATCAATCTACATATACATTGACAGAATTCATGTGACTCAAATAACAAACACTGTGCAGGGTAAGGGTGTACCCTCTATGTTAAATACCCTATAAATCAGTTGAATCAGTTTATTGCCAACAATTTAACGATAAAAACAATAGCAATAAAAATATATTTTGTTTACTTTTTAGTTATGAGTGAACGATATTGTGTTATGTATTAAGGGAATGCCCCTAACAAAAAGAAAAATTTAACATTTCTTCTATTAAATCTACTTTCATACATATATTAATAAAAATATATTATATATTTATAAATTTACAAAAAATCTTAATATTGTTATCGATAAACTCAACTATCGATTGTTTGATATACTTATCAAATATTATTTATCGTTATTTTAAAAACATACTTTAAATAATTTCCGCATTTACATGCATAAAATTAAGTTGAAAAGAAATGCTTAACTGAAACTGACATGCTCAAACTGAAAGCTAATATGTTTAATATATAGCTTTACATTTTTATAGGGTATGCCTAATAAATAAGAAATAAACCTCATACAAATTTCGCTTAATTTTTTCAAGCTTTTCGGCTTTGTGTAAACAAGTTTTATTGAATTGCACGAAAGTGGAAAAAATGTTTTTGTGGCCTGTGAAATAGACAAATAATTATTAAAACTAAATAAAAATAAACCTATGAAAATGGCGTGGGCCAACAATCCTTGTCACATGTTGCAAGATTCACAAGAAACACCAACAGCAAATGAGAATTGAATAAAAAAGAAAAAACGAAATGAAAACGAGACAAAAACATTTTCAGTCAAAGATTTATGCGATGATTTCTGTTTTTTTATGCTCGCGGTTTGGGGACGCGATTTTCTTCATTTTTTTTCTTTTTTTTTTTTTTTTTTTTTTTTTTTTTTGTGCCCGATGCTAAGTGCCAAATTATCATTAATAAAAATAGCTTAATCGTACGGAATTTTTGTTTATATATATTTTTTTTTTGTCCACTTTTATTCTGTAAAATTTTGCTAAGCAGGGCATTTTTTTTTTTTGTTGTTGCATCTTTTATTATTATTATTTCGAGATTTGAGAATCTTTTGCTCTTGAATAGTCGCCTTGGCATTGCTCCAGCTCACGTAGGCCCGACGTGCTCCGTACGGACAGCTGTCCTTGTGGCTACCGAGCCCAAAGCAATTTGTAAGTTTCTAATAACCAGAAATAATATTTGTTTTTAAAGGAAAAATTATGCTGCTTTTATAAAACAAAACTGAGGAAATAAATTTTAAGTTAATCCCAAATTATGAGTTTTAAAGCCAGCTACATAAAAAATTATGGCCAAGTAAAAATTGGCTAATTTAAATAGCTTTCCGCTTGATATACTTAATATTCCAATTTCCGTTCATATATATTTATTTTGTTTCAAATATACATATATATTTTAGTTAATCTGTCAAAGACATTTTTCAAAAAAAATATGAAAGAATTTTGTGCAGAATTCGAAAAGATATTTAATATGAATTTAAAAGTTTATTTATGACTTGGAGTGGCCAAAACGCGCCATTATATAAGACTAAACAACATTTTTCAATTACTCAGAAACAGCTATGTATATATACATACAATTTATGGTATATATTATAGATATACTATCTAGCAGATATTTCCATCTTATCAAGCTTTTGATTTGACAATTCCAAGGGCTTTAATTTTATATATTTAGTTTGCGTGTTTTCCTCTCTTTCTTCTTCTTCCACCTACGCTAGCATTGAATAGGCCCCTTCCCCTAATATAGCCTTCAGACTTCCTGTAGTCGCGCTGGAGCCACGCACATTTTCATTTTAATAACTCGATGTGAAGAGCGAGCAATGCGTATCCGGGTCCGGGTCCGGGTCCGCTTTTGCTTTTGCTTTTTTTGTCTTGCGTAATTTGCAATTACGTCTAAAACTTTGCTCAGCCAGCTGCCTAGAACAACAACAACAACAACAACAACAAGAACAATACTGCCAAATGTTTGTGTGCGATAAGACAACGTCGGGCAATTGGCAATTGGCAGAGACGGAGCCAAAAGGGATAATGCGCCAAAATTGTAGGCGCACAATAAAAGAAATAGACGAGCAAATAAACATTCGACACAGCAAATCAGAACCTGGCGACACATTGAAAAACCCAACAAAACAAGTAAAAGTATGAGTACTTTAATAGGGAGTGGCCAACTAGAAAATACTCGTAACCCAGCTGGGCGCTTTTGTTACAAGGATTTAAGCCCACTTACCTTAATACCTACACAAAATTATACACACAAACATACTTAGCTCTTAGGAAGGAAAATACATTCTTAACTTCCAAATTAATCGTAAGAATTAAAAGCTATTTTCATATAAAGTAATCAACAAAACTTTGTGCCAATAGCATTTACAGTTTCTGAACTAATCGCAATTATAATCGGTAATTATCAAAGTTTGATTATTTAGTTACTATAGCTCAGGAATATATATTCTTTTTAGGGTGAAATCCTTTGCAGTCATTTTCAATGCGTTCAGTTTATGAAAAGAAAGGAAAATGCGTAGAAAATGCCAAGCAATGGGCAAGAAAATGTTCGTTTCGGCCAACTCTCCTAACTGAAATTGACGTAATTCTTGTGGAACAGGCACAGCAAAAGAAAATATAACTAAAAAAAAAGCAGGAAACGGCCAGCAGAAGAGATAACTGCAATCGCGCACATAAAATAACGGTAATGCGTACACGTGCCCAGCGTCCAATCGCTGTGCCTCTCAGCCATCATCATTATCACTCTCACTCCCTCTCTCAATTTCTCTCTCTTTCTCTCTCAACAGCTGCACGGGCCACGCACAGGTGTGCGGCTGGCGTCGGCGTCAGCTGTTCGGCTGCAGCGGCACAGCGACAAACAAATATTTCGTTACCCAGGCTCCAGAGTCACAGCCCGGGCAGAGCGCGACAGTTTCACTCAACTGCACAAATTGCGCTCAAACACGCGCGATTGCAGCCTACTTTTAGGCTCGACACACAACGGGAGAGCAACAGAGAGCAAGAGCGTATGTGCGAGAGCGCGTAACGTGAACTCTCTCTCTCTCTCTCTCTCTCCGCTGTGCTGGCAGAACGGCGGCAGAGCATGCGGCCTATGCGAGACCTTGAACTCGAATTTTTTTTATTATTATTTTTCTTCTTCTTTTTTGTTCACTTTCGCTTTCGCTTGGCTCGCCTGCGCCTGTTGTGTGTGTTATGTAATTCGCTGCGGAGAGCCGAGCCGCAAGCCATTTAGGCTGTGCAAACGGCATGGAAAATGAGCGCACACAAAAAAAATACTTTCACTTTCAGCAGTCAACGACATGCTAAGAGAGTGTGAGCGTCAGAGAGAGCGCGACAGAGAGCGAGCGTGTGTGTTTTGCGTGTAAGAGAGGCTTCCGGTGCTGCTGTAATACAGAAAAAACGCCAGAAATGTGCGACGCAATAATTTGGTAGACAGCAAAACATATGATTCCGTGTTTGCTGCCCTCTTCGTTATTGTTGTTGTTGCTGCTCAAATGAAGACGTCATAAAATAATAAAGCTAAGCGCAAACAAACAAAAAAAAAATTTGCCTTATAATGGTGCTTGGCTGTGTTGGGGCAAGGTAAAATTGATCTGTTTAGTGAACTCGCTCTCAACTAAAACGCAGGCAATTGTCACATTATGTGAAAAGCGCAAATCTGCATCTAAATTTTTACTGAATATTCTATTTATAGCCGCAGTCAAAAGAGGGGGAGCTGGCGTAAAAGGCCAAACAGGCGCCTAAAAATATGCCCAAAGTATTTGCGGGTCCCTTCGTATTGAGCGATAAAATCATAAAGGGCAACTTTTTGGGGGACTTTCCCCCACATGCCAATAAAGCTGTTGTTGGCAACTTTAAACAATATTTATGAAAACAAAATGAGCAAAATACAATATTTTGTTTTTTCGGCTACATTTGCGTAAGAAACGTGGCCTGTGGCGCCCAACGTGGGCCAGCATTAACTGTTATAAGCTATGGCGCCCAACGTGGGCCATCAGGTAAACACTTACAGAGCAAAAGCATCGAGTCTATTTCCGCTCTTGCGCATTTTTAAATGTTTAGATAGGGTATAACCAACCGCATAATACTCTGTTAGCTATGGACAAGTTTAATTAATGTTTAATACATTAGATTATGCATTTACAATTTGTAAAGTCATCAGCTTAAGTTAGAGATATTACACAAAACTAAAACACACGCTTTCAGTTGCTAAACAGGGTATATTAAACGGCCACATTTTTGATTTTCCTTCGTTTTTCTTTTTGCAAACAATTTCTTTCACCTTGCGTTGAATTCAGTTCTCTCTTTTTTTTTTTGGTTTTAAGTGTCAATTACATTGACGTTTATTCAAATATGCGTCGCCAGGATATATTTTGACATTGCCAGGCATTTGAATATAGAATAAAAGTCAAGGACTTTACCAGCCCAAACTCCAGCTCCTGCTAAACACGTGCGTGATATGGCCCAGGACCCGTTGTGTGCGTGTGAAAGAGTCCTCAAGTTTGTGATTTTGTGTGGATTTATCGGGTTTTATTGTGCGTATCGCACAAGGCCCTTGCCAGATATGTTAATGTGTTTGTGTTTGTGCCTTTGCGAAAAACTTCACTCAAAAGCATAAGCCCAAATCATAAACTTTTAAGGCGAGCAACTCTCTTAAAGAGCCTACACATTCAAAATGAGTTGTAATTTTATATTTTTGGCTTTTAATATTCCGATTTTACCAGAAATTGTTAAACGTATTTATTTTACATTATAGCGCATAAATTGCATGCAAATTTGTGTATTTTTGTGTTTTTTTTTTTTTTTTGTCTTTTATAACATGCAGACATAAAAATCTCTACGCTTTATGGCCGAAATAAAGGGAAAACCCATTTTGGGACACGCTGCGCTATCAGCGCCAGCAACAGGCCAATCAAAATGCAATTTCCCTTCACACACACACACACACGCGCGAACATGTGTGTGCACAGGTAGATTATATGCTGGTCACATTTGACAAAGATTTGACTGATTTCTGGAGCATATTTCCACCGCTTGCTTTTCCAGCTTTGTTATTCGCATATAATCAAAATGCAAACAAGCTGATTTCAGCTCAGCTGCTCCACACGGCGTCTATGAATTTGTCATTTACGTTTGACTGCTAAACGAATTACGCCCCCCCAGCCCCAGCCACAACCCAGCCCCATTCACTGAATGTTACGCATTACGCATCACGCATACGCAACGTTGGCTGTCAGAATGTTGTCGCTGTTTTCGCTGCCGTTGCCCAACTTCATCAAAATAGAATCAGCTGCGCCGCTGATAAGCAAACATTTAAGTACACACATAAATACTCGTACCACAGGCGACACTGTCGCCTAAAAGGCTACTATATTATGAATGCGACGACCGCTCCGAATTTCAGCTGAGCGCGTGACTCACGCGTGACTCGTGAGTACTTTAAAATAGTAAGTAAATAAATAAATTTAAATATGTATATATTATTAACATGAGATAAATCTGTTTTAAAATATAAAGCAGGAATTTTTTCGTGAGTATATTTTCCATACTGTTAAATATAACATCATATTTATCATATCAACTAAGAGCATAGTCAATAGCTTCATCTAGCTAATGTTTAAGGGCAACAAAGAAGATTACTTTCGACCGCCTCTCCTCAGTCTTCAATCACGATCACATCTCTAACTCGATACACCTTAAAAGCCTCAATCAAACAATGGTGGGCACCAACAACAACATCGCACCAAAAAAAACATGCCCCGAAATAAAATTCCAACAGCAGGCAAAAGTTTTGTGGCACGAAGCGTGCCTGCAACTTGCGGCAAAGAGTGTGAAAAAGTGGAAGAACTGGAGAAGGAGAGCGAAGCAGTGAAAAGAAAGTGAGAGAATTACATAAAAGAGAGGACACAAGCCTGAACAAGTTTCTAAGGCGTAGGCAAACACGTGTGTGTGAAGATTGTGTATGTGTGTGTGTATGTGTGTGTGTGCCTACTTTCGTAAATAAAGCAAAATGGCAGCCACGGGCGGTATTTATACTATACATATACACACAGTTTGTTAAAGAGTTGGTTCTCTATATTTACTGTTAATTAACCTGACGTCAGTGGATGGCGTCGATTTTCGAGCTTGTTATGCTTCCACTTGGCCCGAAACGTGTCCATTTGCATATGTACATAATAAATTGGCCAGCTAGCCGAGAGGCATATTGCCTGATAACTTATTCACTTAGCCGAATTAATAGCTATGCATTAAAAAGGGTTTTCCAATTGCTTAGCTCAACATATTGCCCATACGCCACGTAGGCTTATAAAAACAGGCATTCATCATATTTAAACACACATTGCGAGAGTTGATTGAACTATTTTATTTATCTCCTTCTAAGCTTTTGTTTGCCTTTTTTGGCATTATCTATAAACTATAACATTTACATATTTTGGGCTAATGGGCAGACAGTCTAAATGTTTTTTATCATTTTTATTATCAAACTTTCGATTTTCAATAATAGGCTATCGATAATGTCTGATAAGCTTTCGTGATTATATCGTGCTGCATTTAAATAAAGTAAACTATATACTTATTTTTGTATTACCAACAGCTAAAAAAGGAACAGTCGAAAAACAATATACAAAATCGATAATAATATAATATACTAATAAATGTAAGTTAGATTTAACATTTATGTACATAATAATAATTAAATTCATTTCGTTTTTAAAACATTCTAAAGTAAAGTGTGAATATGGGTTGAAAACATGTAAAACATAGAAAATATTGTTAAAAACTAAGTCGACTTTTCATGACAAATTAAAAAAAAGAATTAAAATTATATTTTTAATGCGTTTTGTTAAAGCAAATTTTAAATGCTTTACTTTTTAAAACTAGGCAAACGAAAATAAATTACATGGGACTTAACATCGATTTATAATTTTATTTAATATAATATTATATTGTATGTAAAGCATAGCTCATTTGTAGATGCAAGCAGATAAGACAATATATTCCGAAATTAACAAAGGGGGAGTGCATGCTTTTTTTCCGAAAAAAATACAAAAAAAATTTGTTTTAAATGCAATACTTTTGAATGTCAAATGATTCTAAATTTCAATTCATAGCCAAAATGGTTTTGTTTATTGAAATCGGTTAAGTTTTGGCGAAGTTATAACACTTTGAAGTCTACACATACTCCTCGGAGTAAAACCGGAAGGCATTTGGGAGCTCAACTAGTAAAAATTTCTGTCATTTTGGGGTGATTTTTTACAAAAAAATTAACTACCTCAGAATCAAGTTTAAAGTCGATTTTTATACTAATCTTACCATAGGCTATCGATTAAAAATAATAATTCGCGATTCTAAATTTTGACGAAAAAAATTTTTCCGAAAATCACAAGGGGGGAGTACAGTCTTTTTTCCTAAAAATATTAAAAAAAAAATTTTCTGAATATGCATAAAATTTAAATGTGAAATGATTCTAAATTTCAATTCATAGCCAAAATGGTTTTGGTCATCGAAATCGGTCAAGTTTTGGCAAAGTTATAACAATTTGAAGTCTACATATACTCCTAGGAGTAAAACCGGAAGGCATTTGGGAGCTCAACTAGTAAAAATTTCTGTCATTTTGGGGTGATTTTTTACAAAAAAATAGGCTATCGATTAAAAATATTTTCAATAAAACTGAATTTCCTTCAATAAGTTCCTTAGGGAGCTATGTGATAATGTTTACATGAGATACACTATTATTTCTTTAATAAGTGTGCCCATGTTTAACACATCTTTTATTGCCCGTTTTAAAGCAAAATATGTGTTTATATTTTTTATTTTAAATTGAAAATGAGAAGTAGTTGTAAGCTATCAGACTAACAGATAATATTGCACTGACGGAGCAAACAGGACATTCAAACCGTACTCCCTTTTAATGCAGCTCCTTAGAAAAATTATTTTCCAAGAATTGTCAACTATATTTCTTATTATCATTTTATATATTCATTATATGTTAAGAATAAATCTTTTTATAGTATATAAAAATTCTTCTTGTTTTTTTTGTTGCGATGTTTTAACTATCAAATATCATTATTCTGTATCCTTTATGCTTGTTAAAAGCAACTCCTTTGCATGTTAGCATACAAATATGTTCACATATATTAAATTCTGTTGAAGTAGTTTAAGCCTGGGCTGCATTTGAGGAGACAGTTTAATGCTTATCTTAAGTAAAATGCAGTAATTGACAGGTGAAGTGACTTTGCGGCTGGAATATAAAAAAATAAATGTATGCTAACCTGTTTATATAGTTGAGGATGTTGCAACTAGAAAACGATACTCGGAACTTGAGTGCGGCCCCGATATGAGAAATATATATATATATATATATTATATATATGTACTGGTATATATGTTTGCATGCTAGCTGAGGCACTCGAAAAAAACTTTGAATGCGGGCCGAGACCATCCAGAGCATGTGGCAGCCTCCAATTTTCTTTGCTTTTCGCTATTGCATCTTTGCTCGAGTGGTAAACACACACAAACACACACACACATATATACGCAGCGCAAACACACGTAAATATTGTAGTATACAAATGGGGGCAAGCTAGCCAAGTCAACATGCACTTGTGGCAGCTGCGGCAACTGTGGCAACTGGGGAAACTAAGACAAATAACTTAATGCCTTTTCTATTTGCAGTTCAAACAATAGGAGCGCCTGCCTGCCACGGGGAGGCGCCACAAAAGTGCAACAGCTGCACAAAAATACAAAAACAAATTTAAAGAAAGAAAACTGGTAACTAAAAACTGAAACAAAAGCCCAAAACTCAAAGTAAACCCAGACAGACAGAGCGAGTGGGAAGAGGGACAGAGCGAGAGCGGAAGAGAGAGAGAGAGAGGGAGACAGAGAG
Organism: Drosophila lacertosa; assembly: GCA_004143845.1. Taxonomy (NCBI): domain Eukaryota; kingdom Metazoa; phylum Arthropoda; class Insecta; order Diptera; family Drosophilidae; genus Drosophila; species Drosophila lacertosa. The sequence goes on from SCDZ01000138.1 coordinate 277,349, forward strand.
AGAGAGAGAGAGATAGAGAGGCAGCTAGCGTGGAGTGTGTTGGAAGCATGTGTAGAGCAGAGTCCACACGGCAGCTTCAAGTGGCAACAACAACAGCAGCAGCAGCAGCAGCAGCAGCAACAACAAACACAACCGGATAATAAGCAGAAGCGGCAACAACAACAACGACAACGAGTGCGACAAGTATTTGCGCTTGGCGGCGGAGCGCAGACCGTGCACAGCATTTGCAAAGCCACAACAGCAAAAAGTCCTTTTAGTGAAAAAGCCCAAATCCAAACCAAATCCAACGAGGCAACGAGGTGACGTCACACACTACCGCTAACTAGGACACTCGGACAAATTTTCGTGTTAGCATAATCTCCGCACTCGCATCCGCATCCGCATCCGCAATCGTATTCGCATCCGCATCCGCGTGAAATGGTCTCTCGGCTGAGCCTGCACTCGCTGGCCGCCGTCGCGCTCGTCGTGCTGACGTCGCTGCGGCTGTCCTGCGTCTGCGGCGTCATCGATCGGCTGGTGGTGCAGACCAGCTCGGGCCCGGTGCGCGGCCGTTCGGTGACGGTGCAGGGACGCGAGGTGCATGTCTATACGGGCATACCCTATGCCAAGCCGCCCGTCGAGGATTTGCGCTTCCGCAAGCCGGTGCCGGCGGAGCCCTGGCACGGCGTCTTGGATGCCACCCGGCTCTCGGCCACCTGCGTTCAGGAGCGGTAAGTTTAAACGGGGCTTGGGGGGGGGGGGTGCAATATTTGGTGGGGTGGTGGGCTGCAGCTCTGCAGATGTAGTTGACCTAGAATCCGACGCCGGGCCCCGGATGCCATATTGCTGTTGACCTAACTGTTGCTAGTGACGTCATTGCAATGCAATCCAAGCCGGCCAAACTGAACACATTTACATTATATATGTGTATGTACTGTTAGTATATAAACAGCATATATGTACATATATTTATCTGCATACACGCTCTATATAATTATTTGCTATTTAGTTGCAGAGTTCACAAATCTGACAGTTATTAAACAAGGTTTATTTAGCCAGCATTGCATACAAATTTATATTTGACAGCTCCAGTCAAATTAACTTAACAAATTTACATGGCAGTCACTTTTTGCAGCATTTTCAATTGCAATTATTATCATTTTAAAATTGGGCAAAAAATGTAAAAAGAATATAATAATAGAATCAGGTCATTTATATTTAAGAGCTTTTATCCACTTATCTATTTGATGGAATGAAGACATTTGAAAAGTAAAAGTAAATTCTTTTAGAAGTATTTAATCATGTGCTGTAATAGTAGCTTGTCTATTGGATTAATATCTTTATATGACTGACTAAATATTTTATAAATATATTTCAGAGATGAACAACAAATAGAGAAGAGCTTTTGAGAGTCTAAATTCTTTTTCTTTTTAGAAATAATCGCGTTGCTTTAACTTTAAAAAGTTAATTAATTTATTTCCAATTAAGTTTTAACTGTGGTAGAAAATAGGATTCATTATATAAAGCAAGCAAAAAGCTTTAAAAAAAAATATACAAAAGACTTAGACTTTATTGTCATTCAAGTTTATTAAGGTACTATAAAGGCTTTTCTTTTTTTCTTTATTAAAAATTTTGTATATTTATTTATTTAAACAGGTTTTCTGCTACCTTTGTGGCAACTTAATCTTGTTTTACATATAGGGGAAAATATAAAGGCTTAAAGTTTAAAAAACTCTGTCTTTAATTTAGAATTTAATTATTTACAAACTGACGAAAGGCAATAAAAAGGAACAAAGGAACGCTCTTGAATAATTATAAATAAACAAAACTCCTTTCATATTCAGAGTGACAAGTCTAAAGAAAAAAAGTATAGCATACTTTTTGGCGTAAAATATGCCAATGTGATATATGTATATATATGTGATATTTATTAGTGAGTATGAAGTGTTATCTAATGGAATAGAAAACGGCAAGTCTACATGTACATACCATTCGTACTACCCACAATTTAGTAGCTCTATAAGTTGACTGTTGGCACAATTACGTTCCCAAAAATGTGGCATACAGTTTGGTCGATAAAGGAAAACAACATTTCCGACATGGCTCAAATGGCTTTTCTGTCCTTATATCAGTTTTAAATAAACAAGCTATACTTGTTGTAGTAAGGCCAAGGGGAATAAACCTGTGTTGTCTTTCACTTAGCATAAATCAATTAGCTTTAACTAAAACTCGCTTCTTTGTGGGCATAAATCAGTCTAATGAATTTCAAAAGCTATTCACATTTGCCACACGCTCAAAGGGAGCGCACAAAGTTAAATTGTATGTGTGTGTGTGTGTGTGTGTGTGTGGCATAACGGAAATTAGACAAATATAGAGATACAAATAGAGAGATAGAAAGATAGAGAGACACGGAGACAGAGCAGAATCGCCTTTTCCGGTTTGTTATAAATTACTTTTTATGCGAAGTGGCAAAGTTAATTTCAATTGACACGAAACCAAACACACCTACAGAAAGCGAACCAAACGGATATGAATATATTGAATCACACTCAAACACACACACACACACACGCACACACATCCAGCTAGAGGAGTGCGTAGTGGCCAGTTTCTGTGTTTGTTGTTTATATCGATTCGGAGGATTCAACATTTATAGGGCAAACGAACTATGTAGCCACAAGCGATGTGAAGGCGGAGGAGGAGGAGGAGCAAAAGTATCAGGGGGATGGGGGAGAGTATGTTTATGCATGTGTATGTGTGCAGGTTTATGGGCTTGTGTGTGTCCTCGAAAAAAAAAATGGCACAGTGAAAGTAAAACAGGCAAATCAGAAGAGAGCAAATAAAAATAAATAACACAGCTGGTTACTTTGTCGTAATTGGCACGAGCCTTAAAAGGAACACTCAGAGAAAAAAGGTGCTAGTTTGATTGCATGTTTTCGCTTTAAACATGAGAGAAAAATGATTAAATAGAAAGTGTTTTCATACAAGACTTTTCTCTGACTGTAGGCTGGGGCTGTAGTTGTAATTCATTGATTTACTAACCGATCCCATAACTCTGTTTGCCCTTCCCAGCTATGAGTACTTTCCGGGCTTCTCCGGCGAGGAGATCTGGAATCCCAACACCAACGTATCCGAGGATTGCCTCTATATAAATGTCTGGGCGCCAGCGAAGGCGCGTCTGCGTCATGGACGTGGCGCCAATGGAGCCGAGGTATGCTCTAACGCCTATCAAGTCCCTCCCTTTAGCTAACTCCCTTCATCTTTTTCTTTCGCTGGGTCTCCCAGCACGCGGGCAACAAGCAGGCGGACACCGAGCACTTGATCCACAATGGCAATCCGCAGAACACGACCAACGGGCTGCCCATACTGATATGGATCTATGGCGGTGGCTTTATGACAGGCTCGGCCACGCTGGACATCTACAATGCGGACATCATGTCGGCGGTGGGCAATGTGATCGTTGCCTCGTTTCAGTATCGCGTGGGCGCTTTTGGATTTCTGCACTTGGCGCCGGAGATGCCCGCCGAGTTTGCGGAGGAGGCGCCCGGCAATGTGGGCCTGTGGGATCAGGCGCTGGCCATACGCTGGCTCAAGGACAACGCGCACGCCTTCGGCGGCAATCCCGAGTGGATGACGCTCTTCGGCGAGTCGGCGGGCTCCAGTTCGGTGAATGCCCAGCTAATGTCGCCGGTCACCCGGGGCGTGGTCAAGCGCGGCATGATGCAGTCGGGCACCATGAATGCGCCCTGGAGCCATATGACCTCCGCCAAGGCCGTGGAGATCGGCAAGTCCCTAATCAACGACTGCAACTGCAATGCCTCCATGCTGAAGGTAAACTAAAAAAACGCAATCACAAATGTTTCTTTGTTAACTTAAAGCCTCGTCCTTATTTGGCACAGACCAATCCTGCGGATGTGATGAGCTGCATGCGCGCCGTGGACGCCAAAACCATCTCCGTGCAGCAGTGGAACTCCTATTCGGGCATACTCAGCTTCCCCTCGGCGCCGACCATCGATGGCGCCTTTCTGCCCGCGGATCCCATGACCCTGATGAAGACAGCCGATCTCAAGGATTACGACATACTCATGGGCAATGTCAGGGATGAGGGTGAGTTTCATATTCTCATATATACAACATGCATATTAATTCAAATTCAAAAGCCTTAAATTGTTGCCAGTCTTTGGTATAAATCCCCTGGAGCTTACTCTAGCTTGAATTCTTTCTCATTGCTTAATTCTTGGTAGATTTTTCTTATGTACATTTACATTTGCTACTGGTTGCATTTTCCTAAGAAATCCTTTGCTTTGCAGAACAACTTCACAGGTCAGCTCATTTTCCAGTTAATTCTTCTACAATATTTACTCTGCTCTTTGAGATAAAAAATGTATTAACTTAGCAACTGACTGTGATGACAGCTAAGTACGGGTTTAACGGTGATTACTTTTTACTCTTTTAATTTTACATTACGCTTTTGTGACTACTTTTAATCAAAAATGAAGACTTGCTATTTAATTAAAAGTTGCAAACTTATTTTAAATGTTAGGCAACTTATGCTGATGGATTTTAAAGTTTGGCTTGCTCTGATTATAAAATGTCCCAGTATTATTTTAAAGCTTTGTTTATTTATAATCAACACAATTTATTATAGTTCAAATGTTTAAATTTCGTGTTGATAGACAAACATGTTTACTCCCAAGTTACTTTTTTCCGGTTTTATATAAATTAGCTTTTAGCCGTTAAAATAATAATACAACAAATTGCACTCAGTGAGAAATTCTTTTTGTGCTTATAAATAGTAAAAACTGTGTCGCAAATCCTTGGGTTAGTTGAATTGTAGCTAACTTTTTCATCTTTTGCTGTGTTTTTCTTTCTGTTTTGGCGCATTGTATTCAGACAGCGTGGACATCAACTTTATCAAACTTAGCTCGAGCTGCTGTCCAGTGTTTTTAGCCCCCTGCACGTTTTTTTTTGTTTTGTCTAACAATAGCAGCATTTCCAGCCCGCCCTGGGAGGCGTGGCTATTGTTGCAGTTTTATTTTTGGCATCGCTTCTGACGCTGACGTCAGCAGTGTGCCAAATTTTGCAGCGGCCATCTGAGCCTGGCCAAAATGCAGCTGCAGCCGTTCGCCATTATGCTCATGTTGTTTGCTATGTTGGCCCAGCCACGCCCACTTCTTTATATCCGCCCCCCTGGTGGTGCATCCATTTGTGATTTTATTACTTTTTGTTGTCTGCGTTTTTGCTCGCTTTTAACCGCAAAAGCCTTCATTGTCATTGTTGTCCTTTTCTGCTGGCTCACGATGTGGGCGTGGCCGGTTCGAATGCTTTATGGGCGACTGTACATTTGCGGCTTATGGGCGACTTTGTCTCACCAAAATGCACTTGGCGTAATGGTTGCGGCTCTCGCCAGCTCACTCGGAACGTGCCACAAATCACGCAAGCTTTAAAAAACTCGCACCCAAAAGCGAAATTTGTCAACGCAGCTGCAGGCGGCCAAGCGCAGGAAGCGCCAGGAGCAGCACCAGCGGGATCAGGAGCAGGAGCAGATGCAGGGGTTTGGGAGTTCGTGCACGCGGCAACCCCAAGGGGGATTGTCACTCAAATGGGGGGGGCAATGTCAGGCGGCACCGAGGCGTTCAGCTGTGCAGAGCGGCATCATAAATTATTTACATATATATATACATACCGTTAGAGCTAGCTGGCTGAAAATAGCTGTTCAGCATGTTGCACCCACTAACTGATGGCCACCACACGTGCTTCGGCTCGTGCTCCTGGCCGAGACTGGACTGGGAAGTGCTTTCCCTTGCTTAACGTGTGAGTGCTGTCAAAGAGCAAAAACGAGCTGGATTTGAATTTAAAGCGTTTTATTCACTTTTCTATCGCACATAAATTATTAGAGAATATTTAAGTTATTACTGTGCATATTTATTATGCCAGGAATATCTTTAATGCTCGCAAACACTTGACAACAATTTGCTTATTTAACAAAAGAATTAAATGCACTTAACAACTATGAATAATTAACTGCTTTAAAGTTAAAACAAAGTTGTTGATATATTAAAATTGTTTAAAATATTTGTAATCAATAAAAGCTTTTAAATACTTTAAAATATGCGCACAAATAAAAGCACGAACATTGCTTTATAATTACCTAAAAGTTTTCAACTTTAGCAAATACTGAATATAGTATAAGTATTTTCAAAGTTTTTTTTTGCGTCCATCTCACTCTGGCTGGTTGCTTTGTGCTTGCTTCTTTAATTACCGTTTGATTTTCAAGCGCACAAAGCGAAATTCAATTGAAATCTGCAATTTTTCGCTCCAGCCGCAAAGTATGCAACGTTTTTTTTTAATGCTTCAGCGCCTGTGCCCGTTCGCTGCCGCTGTCGTCGCTGCCTCTGCTGCTGTTGCTGCCCGGCGGCTGCTGCGTTTCCCATCGTTTATCGCGTTTGCGTTGCGTGTGTGTGTGTGTGTGTGCTGCCTTCGTCCTAACGGTAATGCTAACGCTTTGTGTGCATTGTTCGCATTATTCGTGCCTTGCCGCGCGCTACTTAAAAAATTTCCGTTCGTTTTGCTTTCTCTTTCTCATCTTGCGGGAGCTTTGTACGAGTGTGTGTGTGTGTGTGTATGTGAGTGTGTATATGTTGGTTGTAGGTTTTGTTTTCGTATAACAGATTCTCGTGCGCTTTGTGTGCTTTTTCTTTGGCTCGCTTCGCTTTCATTTTTCTTGTTGCCATTGCCATTGCTGCTTCGTCATTTCCAGGCGGCAGGCACCGAAACACACACACACACACACACACACAATAACACGCACACACACACATACACACGAACAACAGTGGTACTGACACACGGCTCGGGGCACTGGCGCTACAGACACGTGCGCTTTTCTGCTCACTTTCACTCCTTGCTTGCAGCTGCCGCTTTCTCTCCCTCTCCCTCTCTCTCTCTCGCTCACTCACTCTTTCCTCTGACACACACACGCACACACTCTCGTGCTCTCTCGCTCGTTTTGGTTGTGTTATTGTTTTTGTTTTTACTGCATATTACAGCCGTTTCAGCTGCTGCTTCTAGCCAAGGTGTGCGTGTGCCCACAAGACGACCACAACGATGGCGACGGGCCGCATATAACTGTTTTCCTACACATGTGTGTGTTTGCGAGTTCAAGGTCATCTAGCATTTGAAACAACACAATAGATTACATTGCGCCGCGCACAGGCAAACATCTTCATTTTCTTGTTGATTTGCCGTCGACTTAAAATACGCCAGCTGCTGACTGTTAACTTTGCCAGCTTCTTAACTTGGCCCAAATCGTACAGCTCAATTAAATCATAATTTTTTGTGTCCATCAACAAATGTCCATTTCAAATGTGAAAGATGTTCAATATTTTAGTTTTGTTTATTTCATGCGGAAAACAAAAGCTTTTCCTAGCTGGTGTCTTCAGGCTTAGTGAACTAAACTTGATTACGAATACCATAAATTTTTGTTGTTGTATTCAAATTATATTCACTTACAAATGCAAAATTTAATAATAGAATTTAATAGTAGAAAAATTAATAAGTTGAAATATCTTGGTAAGTTTTACTTAATTGCTATTTGTTCTTTTTAATTTACTTGTTCAATAGAATCAAATCAATAATAAAGAAAAATAAAAGAGCTCAATATTTTCGAAATTTATTAATATATATTTCGATGGAAGGCTTCAATAATATAAAAGTTGTAAAATAACTATTTTACTTTTCTATATTTAAAGAAATTTTAGTTTGACGTTTCTATAAAGTAACATTTGTTATTAAATGCAACTTAATATAAAACACTTAATGATTTTTATAATCATTAATTTAAAACTTAACATCTTATTAAGCATATAGCTTACATATATATAGTATATATTTGACAGCTATAATCTAAATCTAAACAAGGAATAAAGTAGGCACATTTTGGAGCTTTTATTTCATTCAACTTTTACACACTTATGTACCACTGTGCGTGGGCGTGCGACTTTCATAATTGCTAGCAATTTTAGGGCAATTCCTTTAAACGCAGCTCGATGCAAGGGTAAACTTCAAATAAGTACATATATATATCTATGTATGTATATATTTGTATCAGTGTGCGTGTGTAAGTGTGTGTCTTTTTGCTATTTGAGTTTAATGGTCGTCGTGCGCATGTTTTTGCATAATTTTTGGGACTTGAACCAAAATTAAATCAAACATCAACAAATTGGTTTTAGTCAAACGATATTTGGCGAGGGCAGTGTGGGCTGTGCGTGGGCATGGCACACATTTCACAGCCATATGCCCTATGCAAACACACACAGACAAACACACACACACACACACAGACAGGCACACAGACAGCTATTGCTATTGTTGTTTTTGCTGTTGCCGTTGTTGTTGGCTCATAGGCAGCAATTATGGCTCGTTAGTGTGTTCGTATTTGAAGTGTGCAAGAGACAATGCCAGCAGCAGCAACAACAACAACAACAGCAACAACAACGACAGGCGACGACAACAACAAGTGCCATAAAAATTAAGTTAATAAAAGGCAACGAGACGCTTTGTTCTCGCCCTTGTTGTGGCACTCGTTGTTGTCGTTGTTGTTGTTGTTGTTGTTGTGGCTGATTTTGTTTATTCTATTTTACCCTTTGTGCAGCTTTTCAGCTGCTGCTGCTGTTGTTGTTGTTGTTGTTGTTAATGCAGCGTTTCGTGTCCTTGGCACGGCTCGTTGATTGCGCCCCCGGGCATCTTCTAGTGGTAATTGTTTTCGGGCTCACCTCACTTCACTTTGTTACAAGTTGTGTCTAAAAAAACAAGCTGACTTTGTCCCGTTGCAGGCACCTATTTTTTGCTGTACGATTTCATCGATTACTTTGATAAGGACGATGCGACCGCATTGCCGCGCGACAAATATCTGGAGATTATGAACAACATATTCGGCAAGGCAACGCAGGCGGAACGTGAGGCCATCATATTCCAGGTAAGCAACAATACACACACACACGCACACATCTGGAACTGGCATCTGACTAAACCAATCGGGCGTAAACGCATTCAGCGATTTAGCTTTGGTTTTGGTTTTGGCTTTCATTGTTGCCAGCTGTCAACTGCAGCCAAACTGCAGCGTCTGCCTCATGTAACACACAGAGTAGCTCTCTCCCTTTCGCTCACACTGACGTTGCACTTGCCAACAGTGGCAGCTAGTTGCCGCCTGCCCCCCGCTGCGGCAGCTGCATAAACGAGTTACAACTGACGTCAATTTGATAAAATTACATTTCGCAAATTTATTCGCATTTATTTTCTACTGCGGCAGGAAAATGAAATTAAAGCCACGCTTCGCGTTCAGTCAACAGTGCGACTGTAGATAACAAATTTACCAGCTATAATATGCTAAAAGCCCCTTTGCATGTTTGCACGTTAAGGACTGAAAAGAAAAGATAAGCGCATGCAGAAAAAAAAAGTTGCCTTATGTTACTGATAAGGAATATACATATACATATGCATTTATATATATGTGTATACTTTATGCGTTGCAGAAACACGAATTGAAGGGGAAAATAAATTTTGTGAGCGAACTGAGAATTAAGTTATTAAAGGAAGAATATCAAGCAATATAGCTTTAATTCTCTACTTACTTTTAATTATAATTTTTATAGACTTAAATCAATCAGAACTTATCAGACTTTTAATATTACAACGTTTTAGAGGATTCTCTTATATGTGAAAAAAATAATATTTAAAAAAATACTTATTGTATAAAAACTAGAATTTAGATTTTCTTAAGCATACATAAAGGGAATTCAAAACAAACAAAAAAATATAAAGCCAAGTACATATAGTTTTAATTCATATTAAGTATACGTTCAAGCAAATTATTCATATGAATAGCAGTTAAAATAATCTATATATGTGCCTCACTCAGAGTTTTATAAACATATTACTATAAGGATAACGAAACTAAAGCTTAACTTTAAGCTTAGTATAATATACAGTATATGGCAGTATGGAAAGCTGTTTTTATAATTTTCTATCTATATTCAAAAGTCATATTTCATCTTTAGCATAGTTCTTCCTAGAAATGTTCCTCCCTTAAAGAATTTACTTATTGTGCTTCAAATAGAAATAGATAGAAAAAATAAAAAAATAAAAAAATTTTATTTAACATAGTAAATTTTTTATGAAATTTAAATATGTTATTATTAATTCTTCTTCTTAATTTTTGCACTCTACTTAACAGTACACCAGCTGGGAGGGCAATCCGGGCTACCAGAACCAGCAGCAAATTGGACGCGCGGTGGGCGATCACTTTTTTACGTGCCCCACCAACGAGTACGCACAGGCGCTGGCCGAGCGAGGCGCCTCCGTGCATTACTATTACTTTACACACGTGAGTAGTGGGTGTTGCTTCGTCGGGGTGGTGCACTGGTGCGGTGGTGCGGTGGTGCAGCGTTGCCCGGTGGCAACAAATCATTAAATATTTCACGACCTTTGACACGTAAGACGGCGTCGGAGCGCGTGTGTCCAATCGAAATGCGGTCAAATGGGGCGCCACTAGCGCAAAATGAAGGCACACACACACGAACACACTTACGCACACACACACACGAAGAGTGTAAAAAGTAAAATGAAAAAAAAAAGAACTGTGAAAGTAAACGCAGCTACGTCCAATTTGTTTGTCATTAAAATTGCACACAAGGCTAATGGCGAGCCGAGCCTAAGGGGTTACCTGCAACAACAACAACAACAACAACACTAAAAGCAACAACAACAACTGCAACAGCAGCGTAAAATGTTCTGATGACTGTCTGCATTATTTATGTCGGGACGGATGGCTGAAATCTCATAGACTCAGCCAGCTTAACGCTGGTTTCTCTTCTTTTATTTTCACTGGGAGTTATCCTTTTAGTATCCTTTGGAAAATACGCATTCCATTTTATTTAATATACAGAACAAATTTAAATTAAGTATCTGTTCAAGCGCTTCTAACAAAAAAAGATTCTAACTTAAAGGACTTTCACGTATTTAAAGGTTTATAAATTATGAATCGAAGGTCGCGAATATTATTCAATTATCATATTTAAAGCAACCAATTGCATATAATTTGTTTAATTCACGCTTGTTGAAAGCCTGCAATTAATACACAGCACATCAACCAAGTCGGAATCAATATAACAAAAAAGAAAGAAAAAGAAAAAAAAAAAACGCCCACAGAATTTGACACCTACAAAAGCAGGCGACGGCGCGCTGTCTTTGACTTGACAAACAAACAAAGTTCTGGCTGTGGCCTGGCAACCTTGGCCGCCATAATTATGGTAACAAAAAGTTGCGCTCAATACACACCCATAAACGCACAAGACACACACACACACACACACACACACACTCGCACACCCGCAAGGACAGCGCCAATTAAACTACACGCAATGCCTACTGTCCTGTGCCTGGACTTGGGTCTGTGCCCGGGACACACACACACAAAGACACAGGCCAAGCATGTGCTCGTGTGCGTGTGCCTAATGAAACTTCAATTTACGAGGTCACGGCCTGTACGGCCCGAACGTGTGGGGCATAATTTGAGTCAGTTATTTGCTTAAAGGACTGCGGCTGCTGCAGGCCTAATGATTAACAAATAGGGAGTACACATTAAGTATACGCCCCATCCCCCAAGCGCGGTTCACATCGATTTTGGTCTCTGCGACAATGCGTAAATGTTAATAGCTAATTACAGCTGACAGACGCACCATTGATATATCTATATACATATCATAATATATATATACACGTTCCGACATCAGCCGCTGGTTGTGCTTGGGAAAAATCAATATTACGCATACGCCGCGGCGTCTTGAGGCGAGCGTTAAGTAAATCAAGTGCTTGCAGGCGACGACTGTTTTCTGTTTTCACTTGAGAGCGCCAACAGTGCGTGCGAAAAGCGAACGTTCGCCCCGCTGCATTTTTTTATATCAAATCGGCCGTTAATAATCCAACTGGCAACCGGCAACTGGCAACCGGCAACTGGCAACGAAATGAAAAGCAAATGAAATTAGTTTTAATTACAGCCTTCAAGTAGCTGCAACAAAAGTCGTAACTCATTTTGGCCATAAACGAGCCAACGCCATGACGACCTTTGCCCAAGCCTCGCAATTGGGGTCAGGCTCAAAGCAAAGTGCCTGCCAGATTGTCTATTTCCATGGCTGCCACTGGCAACACGGCCAACACTGCCAACACTTGACAGCCACTGCAGCAGCGGCATCGTGCAACGTGCTTGGCACTTAAATAAGTTCTCTGATACTCCACTCCAGCGCGCCAATTGCCAATGCCGTGTCCAAGTCCAACTTGAGTTCTCTGCTTTAATCAAAAGACCGCACAAAACAAAAAAGAATTACTTTACTTTACTCCACAATTCTTTTATTATTTGCGCCTAGACGAGTGTTTTTCTGTGTGTGTGTGTGTGTCTGTGTGTGTTAAAGCAATGACGCATACATTTTCAACAACTTGGCAGCGCTGCGACAACAAAAACATTATCCTTGGCATATCCCGGCTGCAATTCATTAGTTGACTTGGCCAATTGCCTGCCCGCCTGCAGTTGCTTCTGCCAACTGCCAAATTGCTTAAGTGGACAACACTCAAAAGGTGCTCACAGTGGGCAACATTTGCTCTCAAGGGAACAAAGATTACTCAACTACCGCTTGATTTTTGTTAATGTAATATAAAAGAAGTAAAAGTTCTGAAAACACTTTTTTAGTTGGATAACATAATAATTATTATTATTATTTATCTGATATTTATCAGATTGAAGTTTTCGTATATTAACAGCTAACAAAAACGTTAAGAAAATCTAAGGAAAATACTAAATAATAATTTTTGTTAATAACTTATTTCCGCTTTTAGGATTGTTTTAATCTTAATTTTTTTTTAATGCACAAGATTCTCATATGTTAAACAAACTGTTTAAAAATTGAATTAAATTAATTCTTCTTCACTTCTGAATCTATCTATATCTTTAAATTAAAGGAAACAAATTGGCTTGAAATTGGAGTTGAAATTTAAGTGACATAAAGCTCCTTTTGTTTAAACATATTTAAACTTTATCTTAGTTTTAACTAATAACAAAAAAAATACAATATTCGTTTTAATATACTTAAAAATATTTCAAAAATTCGCAACGGAGAAAGTTTATTTTAGCATAAAGTTAAAAAAGTTACGCAATAACATTGTTAATAGGAAACTTTATGTTGTCTTCTTCCTTCTCAGCTGTCACTCCTAGGATGTAATCTATTTTAAAATTTTCCACATATTTCAACCTTATTTATTTTATTTTTTAAATTCGTCAGCTTCTTCGTTAGCGTTAAATTATTTATTTTAGTTTCTGTCTAATTTTAACCACTGTGCACTTGAGCTGTCTACCGCTTGACATAGACGTTGGCCAAATTGCTGTGGTTTTCTAGGCTGCCATTGTTGAAGTTCTGGTTGTTGTCGTTGTTGCTGTTGTTGTTGTTCCTGCTGCTGTTGTGCAGGTGCCAGTTGTGGTTAATTAAGCAATTATGTGAGCTGCCATTGTCCGACAGTTACCTAAGACAAACCCAATAATGCCGGTTATCAATTCCGACACAAAAACTTATTTATACGCACTGTCGAGTACTCGTCGCTTTTTCTTTTTGGAACACCATTCGGCGAGTGTTTCTGAACCAGCCAAACATTTGTTATTTATTCATTTTCCGTGCTGCTGTTTTTCTGTTTTTTTTTTTTTTGTTGGGCGACATGCTGCGACAATATTTACAATTTGCAGAGCGCGCGCGAGCGAGCAAAATCAAATAAATAAATAAAAAGGGTGGATGTTTATCTGCATAATTTCTGGCTAAGTTTACGACTAAATATCCCCGCCCAACCCGACTGAAACTCAATATCTGCGTCTCTTTCTAGCGCACCAGCACCTCGCTGTGGGGCGAGTGGATGGGCGTCCTGCACGGCGATGAGATTGAGTACTTCTTTGGCCAGCCGCTGAACACATCTCTGCAGTATCGACCTGTGGAGCGTGAGCTGGGCAAGCGTATGCTCAACTCCGTTATTGAGTTCGCCAAGACGGGGTAAGCTTTTTGCGCGAGCTTTCGCTTTCGCCCTTGCTTAGCGAGTGCAACAACCATGTTTGCCATAAAGTCCAAAACTAAAGTGAGCTTTTTTTCTTTCTTTCTTTGCAACCTGCAGCAATCCCGCACAGGATGGGGAAGAGTGGCCCAACTTTTCGAAGGAGGATCCCGTGTATTATATTTTCAGCACGGACGACAAGATTGAGAAACTGGCACGCGGCCCGTTGGCCGCTCGCTGTTCCTTCTGGAACGATTATTTGCCTAAAGTCAGAAGTTGGGCAGGTGAGTAATTACCATACAAAAAAATTATAAAAATATCTATGTATATGTAAGAAATTTGTGTATTTTATGTGTGTGGCAGCAGCTGCCATTAAATCGCTTCGAGTACTGTCTGCTGACATTTTGGTTTTGCTTCCTTTTTGCATATGAATTTCGGCACACAATCAAAATACATTTTATAGATATTTTTTATGTACGACACACGCCTCCAGCTGCTGTCCGTCTGTCTGTCCATCTGGCCTGACAATGCCACACCTCAGTAGCTCAAATGTCCAGTTGTACCCAAAGCGTTGCCTGCTTCTGTCTCTATATATAGTATATGCATACAATATGACAAAAAAGTATCTTTAGTTGTATATCTTATCTAACTTCTTTATCTGCTGAGTGCCTTCAACTTCGCTGTGCTTAGATTTAAGCGTATTCGCGGGTATTTGGCTTTGCTTACGACAAATTTCTGTTGTGTTAACTTATTGTACATTTTTGCATTTTTATGTATGTATGTATGTATGTGTGTAAAAAGCTATTGCTTCATAGGTGGAAAGTTAATCTTCACAAATTTTGAAATATTACAGATATGTATATTATGGAACACTAACTAACTTGCTATACATTCAAAGCTAAAGATTAAAAGCGAAATGTCGATTAAGATAAAGAAGTCTTTCTCCATACAAAAATAATTATAAAAAATTATAATAAAAATTTTTAAATTATTATTTATTGTTTATTATATTTTTTTACTGGATTATTAAATACAATTTTGAAAAATTCGACGTCTTACTTTTTTTAAATTAATTTAATCTTATTTAATTTATTTTTTATTTTATTTGTTATATGAAATACACATTTTGCTTAAAAATGTAAACAAGATTCATCTTAGATTATTTTGTATCTGAAATAAAACCAAGTATAAAGAGATACTTAGTATATCTTATAGACATGTTGAGTATGCAAAAATGCCTTTGCTAAATCCAAAATTTATTTTCTAATAGAATTCAATTTGACGGTACTAAGAAAAGTATATTTACAATCAATAAATAACTGCATATCAGCATTTAGAAATGAAGCAATTCGAGAGTATTCGCTCTTCGGTTAGTTTGTAGTTATTTGTATTTATTAAACTTGTGTTTTGTTCCCCTTTTTTTTTTGCTTTTGAGGTCTGGCAACGCGTGTCAATTAGCATGACAATTCGCCAGTTAAATGCAGAACATTAACGCTAAGCGCGTTCCATTTGAGTCCCCAGATTGATTGAGTATCGCTCAGAAGAACAGTTATGTTACTCATGCACCTGGTTTTAGTGCTTCTTCTTTTGGTTAGTGCTAATCGTGAGTCAGAGCTATCTCTGGGCGGTATTTATATTTGTATATATGTATGTATGGTTTTTTTTTTTATTCCGGTGAAAGATTTTTATAGTTTTGGTCTTTTTTAATTTATTGCATTTATGCGTAGCAGCGTTCGCAATTTTATTTATGGCCATGCCACAATCTTAAAATGTGCTCATCAATCAGTGAAATGAGTTTCAGTTTTTCGGACTCCAGACGTGAATGTTCGAGCGACTAACTGGCTAACTGACCAAGTGGCTAACTGACTGACCGAGAAATGAAATTTAAATAAGCAATACGGCCACAGCATGCATATGCATATATATATCCCAGCTGACAATGATAAATCAACAGACCAGCCACATATATAAATGTGTACACATGCACACATACACACACACATACATATACATATATAAGGCCAAGTTGGCAATATGCATTAGTAAAGGTGGGCGTCAGCGAATTGTAAAAGCGACTCCATTAAAAATGCGTGGACAAGTTGTATGGTACCAAGTGAAAGATGACTCGCAGTCGCAGTTAAAGTTGGCAACAGATTTTGGCCGCGCCAAGATGTCTGGTCCGGTCGGTGCTAGTCTGTTGGCGGCGACTGTGTGCCCTGATACAAAAGCCAAATTAGTGTTTCACAAATTAATAAAATTTAATTTATGCTAATTTCGACTTCTTTTTACTCTTTACATAAAAGCCAAGCGATCGAGTATGCAAATCCAATCTTTTTTTATCGATTCAAAGGGTTGGGTTCTGTTCATGCTTTGACCCAGCGCGAGGTAAAAGCACAAAAAAGCTCTCTCGCATAGCGACCGGTTCTATTGGCTAATTAATTAATTTGCATTTTGGATATAGCTTGATATGTATATGTATAGATATACATATATGTGTGTATATGTTTTATGGCCGCTGCCAACACGCGCCTCATTTGCCATAATGAGCATTTAAAATTTCACCAAAAATGTCAGCGTTTTATATTGAACTCGTCCTGAACGCACCAGACTGGCTGGCACCGAACACAATCGCTATATCATTAACGACAGTTAAACTCACCGAAACGCGACAAAAAGATACAGATACAAATGTATCTGCAGGCAGCGACTGCGACTGCGACAGCGACTGCGACTGTGGCAGCGAATGAGATTGTCATGTCATAACTCAGGCGCACGCGTGAATGCCCGATGCCTGTCCAAGATATCGATACTCGATACCTTGCCAAAGAAAAAAAAAAAACAAAAACTTTGCGCTCTGTTGCCATACGATTTGCTTAAAGATACGCAGCCTGTATCTTTGTATCTTTTGCATTTGTATGGCCATAATGGCTCGTCTTTTGGCTAAGTCTTTTCTCTTTGATTAGCTGCGCTGCGTTGCGGTTACGTTTTTGTTTGGCTTTTAGCGACACGTGTTTCCAATGTTCACATTGTTTGCTAGCTGTTATTTATTTAGTTATTTTCGTATTTGTCGCTCGCTCGCCTGTGCCAATTTATTTCTTGATTATCTGCGCATATAATCTACGAGTTGGCCAGCCTTTTAAATTCAAATTAGCGGGGCATTAAATGCACGCGACACGCTCGCGGCCAAAAAGATACAAATACACAATACAAATACAATAATATATATATATATACACATATCTATTAATTATAAATATTTATTTGCAGCCATATTTGTTACAAACTGATTTTGAAATTTCTTTTCATATAACAACATATATATATATATATATTTTTTTTTGATTATTGTTTTTATTTTTGGTTTATCTTTTCTGCACTTGCACTTTTACCAAAACACTCGTTAAATGTATCTGCAAGTCCATATGTACTATAGTGGGGCGTTTGTATCTGAACGATGCCGGCCGGCTTTAAGATTTGGCTTTGGCTTTCGCGCGAAATGAAAAACAAGTTTGCAATCATTAAGATAAATGTGCATATAACTAAACAAGTTTATATAGAGATGTATGTTTATCTGGTGGGCAATCTTGGGTTCTTTTGTGCTGAAACTGAAATTTGATCGGCTGGCCGAACTGTGTTGACGAACAAGTTTGAAGCGCAATTAGCACGCAAATCGGTTGTACCATAAATCTATATGTATTTTGTATAATGAAGCGTCAGAAAAGAATAACGATAAAGTATCTAAACGCTAAGCGCAGACAAATTGCTAGGATTTTTAGTTAAAGGTAAGTTCGCGTGAAATTCGTCTTAAGTTTCTCGCTTTTCGATTTTTATTTCAATGCACCAAAAATCGCACCAAAAGCCAAAACGCTTACAATTGTTTTCTTGCTTTTTAACTTAAAGAAAAATTAAAATTGGCTTTATTTCTTTATTTAGTTTATTCAATCAAAATATATATGTACTTATTTTAGCTCAGGCAACTCAGTGACGATGACTCAGAGAATTATGATTTTGCTTTCAAGTAGTCTACGTTGGCCTTAAAGGAGCCCCTCTCCAGAAACTGCTCCATACGCTCATACAACAAAACAAATCATAACCCCCTATTAAATAAAATCCCCCTTTTTTTGTTGGTGGTAACTTTTACTAATCGAGAACTTTCTCCCGCTTCGCTTTCCAGGTTCGGGCTGCAATGGGTACTCTGGCAGTGCTTCCATATCGCCGCAGATGCAGCTGCTGGGACTGGGACTGGTGCTCTACATGTGCGTCGTGCTGCGGATCAAGGGAGTTTTCTAAAAGAAAACCTTCGGCACACACACACACACACACACATTCACACACAAATCGTATATTATAATATTTAGAGAACGGGTGGAGAAAAATTGTCATATGTAAAGAAAATGAATATTTGGAGTTTTAGAATTTGAGCCATGCTTTTTGTAATCTTGGCCACACACAGCTGAACATTTGTAAATGAATTTAGTGTTGCATGCAACAAGTGGCATCGTTGTAGTTGTTAGAGAAAACACTTTAGCACGCGGCTTGCCCCCCACACCCCCCTACACACATACACGCAAACACACGCACACACACAAACACACACACAAACATATCAGAGAGCGATCACACTCCTGAATCCAGAGTACCAAAGCGAGTACTTGTTTTATTTACATTTAAACACACACACACACACACACACAAAAGGACACTTTTTGTGGCACGCCGTAAAATGCTTGATGTGTATACAAAAAAAACAAGAAATTAATAAATTGGCCAACCAACCCAGGCCCAGAAGAAATACTGAATCAATCAACAAATAAAAAAATTTAAAAAGGATTTTGATAAATTAAATGTTTGTCATGCCAGCACAGAAAATAAAAAAAATTTTTGAACACTCGCTCCCACGAAGGACGATGCGTATTTTGCCAGCTGGCATGGGTCCAAGTCTATGCCTAGGCCGTAACTCCCAAAAAGTATTGATTGATAGCCCTCAAAATGAAACTTGGCCAGATTGCATTGGTTTCAGCTTTACGTTTGGGCATAGTTCATTATATGGCAGAACTTTTTCGTTTGGCATTTTTTATTGTTTTTCACTTTGGGCACAGCAAAAATGTTCTTATGAGGAAACAAACAGAAAAACAAATAAAAAACAAAAACAAAATTTGAAACCAAAATTTGGACGAAAGATAGAGAAAAAAAAAATTAGACAAATTTGTATTGTTCAAAACGATGTTGGAGAGTTTTATTGAGAAATTGCAAATTTTTTTTTTTTGTAATGAGCAGCCCAAAAACTGTTTGGCTGCCAAAAATCGGTCACAAGCAAAGTGAATAAAAAAAATTAGAAATGAAAAACACGAACAACAAGAAAAATAATGATTTGTAGGAAACCTATTGAAACATTTAAATGGCAAAACATATCAGTATATATTAAATAAACAAACAAACAATATATACAATAAATGTAATACATCTATATATATATATATATGGTATACATATTTGTATGTACATGTATTATTGCATTTGTACTAAACGTTTTACAAATTGGCTTAGTGACAAAAAAAATAAAAAACAAACAAAACAGAAACAAATTGAAATATAAATAACTAAAAGTTTTATACACATAGCAAAATTCGAACCAGAATAAAAAACAAAAATATAAATGTGCTGTATATTGAAGTTTGGTATGCCTATATCTATAAATAAATATATTCCAAATAAAGATAAATTAAATAATAATCAAGTAATTGTCAAAATGCAGAGTAAACAACTACAAAATACATACATACAATATACTTACATAGCTCGGTGTATTATTCTAATTGGGTGCAATTAGAATGAATCATAACTGTTTAGGGCATATCAGTACTCGTATATATGTATTACAACAATTTGGGAGCGAACATTTTCGAAATTAAATTAAATTAAGCAACACTGATATAAACTAAGTTATTTTTATTATTATAATAAAACACTCATTATTATGAAACACAAACAAACCAAAACACAACACGCATACAGCTAAAAATAAAAATAAAAAATAAAAAAGTATTGGACTTATAAAGAACAGACGAACAATTAATAGATATATAAACAAAAATAAAAACGAAAAAATTCTAGGAACAGTAACTGTTTCTTACATTTATTGTATCTCTAAAATATATATAAAAAAACAATTGTAATTGATATATAACATTCAATTGTTTAAAGTAAGTAAAAAAGTAAATGAAATAAATAAATAAATATATGTATGTCATGTGGTCAAGCCTATTTGAGCGATGTTCGCTTTCAACTGTAGCAACTAGGGACAATTCAATGTGAAATTTAACAAGAATTATTAAAAACAATTACTTAGGACACACTATGTATAAGGTTGGCAACACACCCACACACACACACACACAGACTCATACACACAAGCATACATACATATGTACATGTATGTATGTATATGTATTTATGTAGGTGCTAAGGCTCCTCTCGAACCAACCTGCCAAATGCTGGACTCACATTTAGTTTAAGCATGCAAAAACTATTCTGTTTTCCTCAGACACAACAATAAGAAAATCTATTTCTACTAGAACACCAAGAAGACAAGCAACGATAGTAAAGCTCACTTACGAACTAAATCCACAAAGAATATTGGTAAAAAAAAATAAAATAAATAGCTAGTTAAGTCCTTCAACATTGCCCTACAAAATAAACTCTATGAATAGCAAAGAAAAAAAAAAAAGGTCGTACTCGTATTTTACATATCTAATCAATTAAAACAGTAATATGAACTCATTCCTAATTTACAAATTATCAATCGATTCAATTACTTTTTAAAAACGTTTTGATGAAAGTGTTAAAACTTAACGATTTTTAAGTATATGTGAACATTTATATTTTTATACCATGCAAGGCAAGCCGTATTGAAAAACAAATGCAAATTAAATATATATATTAAACAAAAAAAAAAAACAAAACGAAACAAAAACGAAAAATTATGTACTAAAAATAAAAAAGAATCTTAAACATTTTTTACTGCGTATTGAGAACAATGTATGGCAAGAGTTGGATAAACAAAACCGAAACCAACTTGTTAACTCCAAATAAATTAGCTTTAAAACGAGTAAAAGAAGGTCCTCCCTTAGTCCTTTCCCACACCACGCCCCCTTCGCCCCGCCCCGCCCCTAATTTCAAGACAAATGCACAATCTTTGCTGAACTTTCAAGAACTTTCTCCGCAAAGCCTTTTCCAATGGGGCATAAATGTTTATGTATGTGAATCTGAGCCTGAGCGGGTGCTGCAAGGATATGCCCGATAGACTTGGCAGGACCTCCAATGCCAAGGATCAGGCGATAATTGCGGCACTTGCTCGTGTCTTGGGCGTATTAGAAACTTAGGGATAAATGTAAAATTAAGAAATTATTTACTGTGTTTTATGCCTTTTGCCTTTTCAACGAACAAGTTAAAAGATATACTATTTAAATGTTGTCTGCATTTCCACTGTTTTGTTGATGTCCCTCCTCGACCCTCGTCCTTGTATCCCATTCCTCTGAGAAATATATATTTTGTCATTTTGCATGGTTTTCGGCTCAAGCCAAAGAATTGACAATATAATATTTCGCCTTAGAAGCAAAGGAGATAACGAAAAAGAGAGACAAATTCCAAGTGTTATGCTTATAGATCTAAATTTTTATATACATGAGGACACACGCACACTTGCACACACGCACCCACACACACACACACAAACACACACATACATCTCGCATCTACAGTATTTTGTTGGTAAACAAAAGTGAGTAATGTTTATTTGGAATTTCCAGAATTTTCAGTTGCCGTTCTTCCAAGCGTCTAATTAATATATGTGTGTATATATATGTATATATATATACATATATATATAAGTTAATAGTGAAGAGCACCCAAAACATATATCCACAGTGTGCTTTTGATATTGTAGTCTGCTATTTGTAAAAGAATTTATATATAGTATACATTATAGTGCTAATAGATATATACTAAACATACTTATGATAATATATGCAAATTATGGATATATATGCTGTTTACATTCAAAACTACACCTCCTTACACACACACACACACACTCGCTTACACCCTCTCTCCACTCTGTAACCCAAATCCGACTTGTATTAGTTAAGCGACTATAGGAAAAAAAATGATAAAGAAAAAAATAATGCAAATATAATCAATGTGTTTAGGTTGTTAATGATCTTAGGTTCTCTCGAATACAACAACAATTACAAAATACAAAATACAAAATACAAATACAATGTTCAGTTTACGGTTTGTTGTATTAAGGAAATGTTACTAATTATATCAGCTACGACATCTGATAATAAAAAACACAGTTCTAGTTGGTAGACGACAAGTGTACAATGAATGTTAAACGTCGATCGACGCAGTAAAATAAATACGAAAAAATACTCAAAGCAAAAACACACACATACACACACACACAGAAAAACACACACAATGTTAAAAGCCAAGCACAGAAATGCATTTGAAGATTAAACATACCACAATTACTTATAACTGAACAATACTACACGAATATATATACTTATATACATGTATATGTATATATATATATATACCAGAAAAGTACTAAGATCCATAAGTTAAAAAAAAAAACATTAACAAAGAAGAAGATAATTACAACAATTACTTAACGAATGTAAAAGCATGTTTGATAAAGTTTGAGCACGGTTTTTTTAAAAGTGTAAAAATCAAATACATATCAATATATGGCCTATTGTTTATTTAGTTTAATTATATAATTAAAAAATTATGAATTTGTGAATTCAATAAAACCGAAAGTAACAAGAAATTGAACTAAACAAATTATAATAATGATAATAATATTTAGGCTCTGATTTATGACTTTTTAAGTAGGCAATTTGTAAAAATTAAGCAGCTGATTAGAGACACGACAACAACTCAAAGTATATTATTACTGTAACTGTGTGTAAACGTGTTGAGTCAAAAAAAAAAAAAAAACAAAAACAAAACAGCAAACAAAAAATAAGAAAACAAAAACAAAAAAACAAATTGTGGTTAAATATGTGTTCTTACTTGTTAGTGGTAATAAAAGCCAAACAAATATAAAAACAAATAAAATAATAATAATAATAATAATAATAACTAATAACGACTAAAAATCAACTGTAGCTTTTAATCATGCCAAGCATTTCGATATGATTTTTTTATTTATTATTGCTTAATACCTTTTTTTCGAGTCTGCTCTTCAGTTCCGATTTGTCTAACAAATGATGCACATTAATAACAAATGCTTTTTTTCTTTTCCATTTTGCCAGTAGTTGCCACTCAAAAGATAATAATAGATTTATTTCTAAAAATAAAATGAAAAAACAAAAAACAAATCTCTCTCTCGCTCTCTTTTTGAAGTCAGCAGCTCAGCATAATAAATATTATAATACCCATATACTGACAAGCAAGAAGCCCCAATTTTAGATCAAATTCAAAGAGAATTAGATAAATAACATATTTAAATATTTATATTATATGGCAGCTGCAGTTTAGTTGATTGATAATTGATAATTGAGGCGCTTTAGTGTTCAGCAAAATTGTATTTGTATATTAAGAACGTTATGGAAGTGCATTTGTTTATGTATTGTGTCTAAAGTCGAACGATGAAATTATAATTATAATTATTATTGTCGCAGAAATTACTTTAAATTTAATGGGAATAGAAAAGACATACTTATATATACAAGAAAACAAAACAAAAACCAAAAAACACACACAAAGCATATTATTAATGTTTTAGGTATAAAGAAGAAGAACACTGTATACACAAGATACATAAATACATATAGAAAATTATGTCATGAGCATACAAAAAGTAGGGATCATTTTACTGAATATTTATATATATATATAAATTATACTATATATGTAATCTAACAAAAAAACGTAAATTCTGCTAAAACAAAAATAGTGAAAACGAAAGCAAAAACAACAAATAAACCAATCAAGAAAAATTGCTAAATTAAAAATACGATTTGCTATAATTCAAGAAAACAACAAATAAACAAATGAAAGGAAATCTATCAGAAAAACAAAACTGTAAACAATTAAAATTAAATTTATAAAAGCAAAAACAAAAGACAAAACAAAATCTAAGTGAAATTATATTATACGAATATATTGTATATCGAAACAAGATGAATATAAGTCAAATAAAACTTATGTATCATGTATTAAACAAACAAAGCAGATGGCTAATTTTATTTTTGATTAATAGTATTCGTCGGTAGTTCAGGAAGCTGCGATTTAATGGACTGCTAATTGCGACTTTACATGGAATCAATAAAAGCTCCAATGATGATAAATACCAAATAAAATCGTCAATTTATGGCCGACTTATATCATTTAATATGCGCACATAAATTCATTCGCAATTAGCTTCCGTATGCACTTCCATAAGCCCCAATTAATCAACACAAGAGAAAACCTCAATTCCCCCCCTTTTACCCTCATTTACCTATTTAAGGTTTTCTTTAGTAAGCCCGCAAGGACATTTGTCAATTTGTGTGGACTCTCTCTCTCTCTCCACCTCTCTTCCTCTCTCTCTCTCTGTGTGTTTTTACGGTTTTTACAGTCCGCCATTTCGTTTAGTCGCCATGCTCGTAAAATCTGGCCAAGTTGGCAACTTGGTTTAAATGGATGCATTTTCATTAGGCAGCTGCCTGAGCATTAAAATGCAAATTACTTGGCATTGCAGTCGTCGACGTCGTGGATTTTATTTCCGCATAGTATAAAAGAGCTTAATCCCTTCCCTGGCACATCTAATAAACTTTATGTTCTATGTTCTATCTTTTCTTGCAGCACTTGCGCAGCAATTGACGCACGTGGCCACCTCAGTGTTTGTCTATCTAAAAACCTGGCTCATCAGTGGCTAAAAGGCTAAACTCAACCTCAACTAAAATCCAAATAACTTTCAACTTAAGTAAATGCACACACACACAAACGAAAACACTTCCAAACTAAGCAACACAAAGTCTGAAATTTGGGCTACAAAACTTGGTACCTTTGATAAGATGGCAGATTGAGAAAAACCTGGCCAAAGACAATAGGCAATAAGAACTGGATATATATATATATATACGAATTTAAGTACGTTTAGGCTGAGGCCTGAAAGGCTGATTGAGTTGAGAGGCGAACGGTGCTGGACACCCTCACAAATCAAATCACTAACTATATAAACTATTTTTCTTAATTAAATCAAATACTCTTAAAAGGTTCAACAACAACTTATGAGTGTTTTTTTTTTTGATATTATTCTATAAGTGTACAATTCCCAATTCGGGGAGTTTGTTTATTTCCGTTTGTAGCCGGTTTTTGCATAGCTCGCAATCGATAGATTATCTAGCTGATCGGACTGGATGCTGTTTACACGCGAAAGGCTGCACACAAAAGCAGCCTTCAACTTGACACATGAATAATTTTTTAACTGCTTAAAGACCAAGCACAACGAATCGATAAAAACCATGCCCCTATCGCCGGTCTCAGTCAGGGCTGTGTCCATTGACCCAACATTAAATCCAAATGGCACCCCAGACAGACCGTCAGCAGATGCAGAAAACCTTTTGGAGAAGACAGAAGATATGTATAAAAATAAAAATACAAAATAAAAATACAAAATAAAAATAAAAACCCGCTGAATATCATTTAATGTTTGGTTAGACAAATGAGCCAGCGTTCGGCGGAGACAACCAGTCACCAGTTGTCGCATATATATCTGTATATATTGGGTTTATATTAAAAGCTTGGCAGCTAGTTCTACAATAGAACCTGTTTCCAATTATATTGTTGCTTCTTCTTAGTATTTATATTTATTTATTTTTGCTTTCGCTGAGTTTGGTCTAAAAACTGGGCCCAGCCTGGAGACTGTGCGGTTTTTGGTTTTTGGTTTAAATGCCAACTTTTTGTTCACTGGCCATTTTTTTTTATTTGAGTTTTTAGTATCAATTAACATATTGAAGATGACCAGTTGATGTTTTATGGCACAGTGGTGCAAAACCTAACCAAAGGTGTCAAATGTGCCACGCTACAGAGAAACTGAGCTCTTCTCAGCCAAGAGCCCAACACAATCAAAGTTACGTCTTTTCTAATGAACAATAAAATTTCATTTATGTTCTTACTAATTGGGTTTCTCTCTCTCTCTCTCTCTCTGTGTTTAAGGTGGCTCATGAATGAGCAGAGATTGTAAATCTAATGAGTAATTTGATAAATTTATCATTTAAACGTAAGCCTCCAGCGGGCTGTGCAAATATTTTGTTGGCTTTGAAATTCGCATGAAATTGTCAACGCAATAAAAGTGTCGATAATGTTTTTCGCAAATATTATTTGCCACCTACTACGAAAGCAATTGCTCATTGGATGAGGCTGATTGCTGTGACTATTGTCTGTGAAAACCAAGTTCAATGGAATTGTTTGTTGTTTATCTGAAGCTGACGTCGCCGACGCCCACGCCCCCCGATTTCTGGGTCAATATTGGCACTAGCCGACTATTTGGGCCTGTCCAAATACAGAGCGGCGGCACAAAACTTTGATTTGGATTCATTGCCAAGTTCGTTGGCACCTTACCTAAGGTCGCAGTGCAGCCGATTAATATGGGGCTCAATCTTTTCTTGTTGTTTTTGTTGTTACACATTAACGGGCCAAGGTCGCCGTTGACAAAAATCGTTTGTTGCCCCAAAAACACAACTGACCCTGTCGAATAAGTAAGCGAGACATGCTTTAAATCTCTAGCAAAAACTTCCGTTGAATTATTGTCAAAAAGTGGTAAATTGATAAATTTATCTATATATAATAAATATTTTCTTTAGCTGCCTGAAGTAGAAGCATGTCCTTCTGGTTTCTGCTTCCACTCAGTTAATATGTCAAATGTGTATTTTAAGAGCAGAATTACTGGAGGTTTTTTATACAGCAGTAATAGCTTGACTTGTCAGTTTTTTTTTAATAAAAAAAATAAATTGTATAAAAAATTAAGAGGACATTTATTTTTAGCGGGATTGAAAATTGTACGTGCTATTTTCTTTTCGGACCAATTCAATTTACAAAATTTGGAACAAATATGAAAAGAAATCCGGTTAAACCGATGCGATTCATGGCGAGCTTCCACACCAGATTTGGGTACGCTATCCTGCCCTGCTCGAGCAGCTACTACGATGTGCTCCAGGTGCCGATCAACTCCAGCGGGCCGGAGATCAAACGCGCCTTTATCGAACTGTCGAAGAAATATCATCCCGATGGCGACTGCAAGACGCGGGACTCCGACAAGTTTGTAAAGGTATGCGAGGCCTACAAGATACTCTACAAGCGCGCCTCGCGGGAGCACTACAATAATCGGTTGAGAACCCGATTTCGGATGGTGCCGCCCGTGGACAGCAGCTACACGAACAAGAACGTGCACAAGGCCTGGACCAAGTACCAGGCGGCGATGCGGTACAAACAGTTCGGCCACGATATACCCAGCTTTGGTGGCTCCACCGTGCCCCACCGGAAGCCGCTGTTGATCAACGCGATGGGTGTGCATCTGCTGTCGCCCGGGGAGCTGGGGGATAGGCGCCGTGATGGTAAAGTTATTCGGTATCCGTTCATATTTGGCCGGTCGCACGATTACTGGAAGCTCACGGCTTATATGACGGCGTTTAGCGTGATTGGCGCACTCCTCGCACTCGACTCCGTTGACAGGCTTAGGTGCAGACGAACCGAGCCTGAGGCAAGAGTGAGTCCTTTGCGATGGACTGTGCATATTTAATTGACTTCCTTCGAGCAGAGCCGCACCCGTGGATTAAGTATGCGTCGTGTTGATTTTGTTCAAATTGTACCTTATATGTCCCAAAATGACTACAAATTATCCTAAAAAGCTAAAGCCTAATAAAGTTTTAAGCTGTAAAGTAAATTTTTGGAATAATAACTTAACTGGTTTTTGTTAGCCCAATACATTTCAGTTCACACAAATAATATGAACTCTAAGAACTCTAAGCGCGAATTTTCATTCAACTATGTTAATAAGTTTGTCACGCGTGGCTTAAAAGATTTGTAAATATGATAAGCATAAAAAGACAGAAATATTTTTAGATATATTCAGAACTTTAAAAATACTCAAATTATTCTTTTCTTTTCTTTACCAAATTACGAAATATAGATATATAATTATTTAAGTTTTATGTCTCAAAGGTAAGTGTATTTGAGCTTCGTTCATTGAGTAGTTTGTTCGTTTTGTTAGCTTATGATTTCATATCAATTAAGTGCGATTGGAATGCTTTGACTTGAACTTCCGCAGAACTTAGACCAAGCGTGACCTATCACATATGTATGTATGTACATATATAAAGCATTATGTGGTCAGTTGTTGTATCTGCCAGATCTGACAATCTGACAATCTGACAGAGCGGCAAACAATCGGGTAGATAATACACGCAGATAACAAATAGACACATTTATGTCGGCTTAACTATGTTGTTCAACAATATGATTATGCTGTTAAATGGAACGCACAGTGGCTGCCAAAAGTTCCCAAGCTCCCAAAGATCTCAAGGCGAGCGACTGTCGAGCGTGTCCACAGACCACCAACTTAGAACCGTTAGCCAGGTGGTAATAATAGTTTGTTAATTTGTCTATTGTATACAATCTTTGGCTAAATATACCTTGTTAGTTGTTGTGCTCAACGAAGCCCGGCTTGTTTATCTTTTCCGGCTGACAGCGGCTGATAAATTATGCGTAGCATCTTCTTTGGCTTTGGCTTTGGTTTTAGTTTTGGCTTTGCTTTGATTAAGTTGTTCAGTCGGACACTTGCACATGAAGATGAATTCAAATAATATAGATAACAAGCCAAAGCTGATCCCCAAAGTGCCATAAATCAATACTTGCAAGTCAACGAATTCATATAGATATGCGATATATGTATACATATGTATATGTATAGTTAAATATATTCAATCGATCCCATGGCGCATGCACAGCGGCCCGGCGCGATAAAGAGCGTTCGAATTATGTTCTGTCGCCTGTCGCCGCGTTAAATAAATACATACGGCGAACTCGGCCATAATGAAGCCAACTACATTTATACATATATTGTATGTATAAAAAGCCAACCAAAATCAGCGCACAGCAAGGCGCAAAAAACCAACCAAAAAAAAGAAAAAAAAAAACGGCTCAAAATTTATTGTACGCTGACGGCTTTTTAATGAAAATCACCGGCTACCAAAAAAGCGAATTAATGAAGGTGTGTGTTTGCGCATGTCTCCGATGTGCGATGTTTTTTTTTTTTATTTTTTTTTTCTGCCCGCCCGGCTCAATACCGAGTTTCGATTTCTGTTGCTGTTGCTGTTGCTGTTGCCGTGTTTCACTTTGAGTTTCTGTGCCGGCACAAGATCAAACAATGGACAGGGCTTTAAACCAAGTTGAACGACTTGAATATACCCCTTACTTACTACTTATCATACATATACATATACATATACAATTTTAAGTGCATGCTAACAAAGACTTTAGCTTGTTTATAGTGCCTATGATTTATTACTAAACATTGTTTTCCCTTTTTATTTTTATATATTAAATTGCATCTATTTGTATGCACACATAATTCAATACTTGGGGTTTTCTCTCAACTGCGAACTGTACAAAGTTCATTATTGATTTATGTTTGTGTCTACTTTACATATGTTAAGACATGTTGAATGATTATAAATTAAAATAATTGCCTGCATCTAAATATATTCATTTAGAGACTTGCATTAAAAGTTAATTGTTCTTAATAAATAGTTTTTAAATATACAATCCCTTCTATGCCCCATTTTCCAATACGTACAGGGTATTAAAGGCAACAAAGGCCCCATGGACAGCATCCATATCATCCAGCAAGAATCAATATGCTAACTACTTATGGGCGCGCGTGTGTGTGCGTGTGTGTGTGTGTGTGTTTGAGTGTGCATATATCATGCGCAGATTGATCAGCATATGAATCAGTTTAGCATAAGAATCAAAACGTTTCTCTAATGAAAATTATATATTTGTTTATGACCGTTTCATTCATTTCGTTCGTTTAGCAACGGCGACATTTGATTATGTTTTGAGCTTTTGAGCACGTTTGGGCCCGTTTTGGGCCCGTTTTGGGCCCATTTGTGAGGGAGCCCAGTTTCAGGCCCATTTAAGTTTGCGTTTTATTGCACTCGTTTTGGATATATATAACAGTCACATTCATATTCGAAATAAATGAGCACAGTTCGAATTGAGTTGCAACAATTGTTTAATGGGCCAATCTCACGCGCATGTTTTCTATAAGACAACAACAATAACAGCAACAACTGTAGATGACATTTTAATTATGTTGCTGTCAAATTGATGTTGTTGCTGTTGTTGGAAGCGACGAGCTTCAATTGTAATTAATAATATTTAATAACAGTCGTTGGCATCGCCAGCCGTCAAGTGCAAAGATTGAAATGTTATGGAAGTGTTTTGTCATCGCATGAAATGGAGATGAGCCGCATTTACATTGTTAACCGTGACTTATAGTTGATTCTGAATATTACAGTGATTATTCCTTTAAATACTTACAGCCTCCAACTAACTATGTCTATGTCTACATAATTGCACTAACATTTTACTTAATTTATTAATTTATTTCCTTATGTGCTCGGTTCAATTATAGAATTCATTTCTTAATCAACAAACTTGAAAGGTTATAAATAAAATACAATAGTTGATTATTAACAACATTTGAGCTTTAAATACTTGCACTTAACAGCTTCGAGCTTGAGTGAGATACTTAGTTAATGTTAACAGGTGAAACATATATCATTTACTTAATAGACATAAATTATACAATAAATTCCAATTAAAACAAATACTATTTTATTTATATGCTGATACTTGCTGAGTTAGTCTCTCTATAAAAAATCAAATAAAAATAGGAAAATATTTATTATTGTTGTTTGTACTTTTTTCCCTCTAATATTGTTTTTATATACATATATGTTAAATTTATATTTTATAAATCATTTTAAAATACAAATATTTATTGTATATTATTTTCGTATTTTTTAAAAATATTTTTTGTAATAAATCGGTTACTTTTTTTAAATTTGCATTGTTTTCGAAGGCAATTAAATCTCATTCATGGCACAAGCTGTGACAAATATTAAACGAATTATTATTTATTAACATTTTTTTTTTGTTATTGTTGTCGCTCATCTCTGGCACGTTAACAGGCAGCTTAAGTGGGTGGGGCAGCTGCACATTTGTTGCAAGATTGATGGGGCGCCGGAAGCGCAGCAGGCAACAAGGATGCGCCGTCGTTTTGAGTGACACTGATGTGGCCACTTCCAACCGACAGCCGACAACCAACACCCGCAATGCAATTGTTGATAAATGACAATTTGATATGTAAACACACACAAATACACACACACACAGACAGTTATAGGCACATATAGTTCCGCAAAGCGATGTCAGCGATAAACAAAAGTGCGCAAATATTTTGCACTAGCAAATTGTCCGATTAGAGAAAAATTATCAGCAGGCGACCTCGTTTGTACAGTTAATATAACATCGAATGGAAAAATGAAAATGTTGTTCGACACGACTGGCCTTTAAGATAGAGTTGGGGCGACGAACTTAACTGGGCCAACTTGCAGTCTGTCAAAGTGACATTTTCTTAAGTGGATGAGTCAGATTTTTAATATTGTGCAGACAATTTCCTAGTTATGCTGAAAGGTTGGCGATTATTAATGGCCATTGACAGGATAAGCGGTGTAAACAAGTTTTTTTTTTATTAATTCGCTTCCGTTATTTAAGACACATGTAGCTGCTAAGATGAACAAACGAACAAACGAATGAATGAATGAATGAATGAGTGTTGAGTGTTGAGTGCTGAGTGCTGGTGGGTGGCAACTGAATACAAAAATGAACAGCACGCGTAGCATCAACAAAGACATTAAATTGAGTCATAAAACGGCAACAACAACAACAACAAACAACAACAACAACAACAACAGCGGCGATAACAGCTCGATGCTGAGTTAAATGAGCTGCTGGCAATCTTCTCGTTTCGTTTTTTAATCAATTTTTTGTGTTTTTCACCTTTTTTCTGTTCGTTTTTTTTTTTATTTTTTTGTAGCGCTCGCCGAACATGCGTTTAAATGTACAGAGATACAGATACAAATGCAAACACACTCAGCCAAGCAGGGGCTGGGTGCTGGCTGGGAGACAAACGGACAGGCGCCGGCTGCGAAGGTCAATAATGTTTGTTTAAATTTTAGCTGCAAGTGTGCGTGTGTGTGTGTGTGTGTGTGTGCGTGTGTATATATTGTTAAAGCGCAAATAAAACGTAATGAAGTGGATGGCTAAGTAGGAAATGTAAACTAGCATTCAAAAACAACGAGCACAACAAGTTGCAAAAAAACATGCTAAAAACGACGCACAAAAAGAAGAAGAAGAAGACGTATACACATACATATATATGTATATATGTATATATTTATATTTATATACGTATAGTTGGACCAGCATGTTTATTTCATATTTTTGTGGTAGAGCATAATTTTTTAATATTTATGTAGTTTTTTGCGAAATAATATAAATCAGAAGTGCAGGCCGCGATGTCATTGCCCCATCTCCTGGTTTTAGCCGCTCCGCGTGATCGCAATCCAAACGTCATGTGTGGCATTCGCGCTGTAAGGACTCAGTCAGGAGAAACCAGTTGCCAGTTGCCAGTTGGCCAGTTGGCCAGTTGGCCAAGATGTGGCCGGCGCAATCGTTTGTACTTGTTAATGGCTTTGTACGCGTAATTATTTTGGCAAGAAGCCATGTCGCCCGATTGCGCGCCCGGTGCGAAAATCGGCAAAGCGGAAACTGCGAACGCGAACCTGGTCCAATTTTTACGAGTAGTTGCTTGTGGCTAAACCATGTCGTATAAACATATATTACATATATGTATGTATTTTTGGCCCAAGATAACTTGGCCCGCCGGTGAAAGGCTCAATTGGGATTTGTTCACGTTTTTTTGTTGTTGTTGTTGGACTTTGCGTTTCTTGATATTTAATTGGGTGTTTTTATTGGCTTTTAATGATACGCGAAATGATCGAAGCTCCTGGCCGCAGGCCATGCGCTGCCCCTTTAACTTTAACTTTAACTTAACTTAACTCAACGCAGCCCAGCTGCCACGCCCCCTTCGGGTGATTGTTGCCCCAAAACCAGCCAGCTGCAGCTTCTACGCAGCCCCGATCAACATAAAGTTCAATCAATGTCTTTGCCGGCAATTATTAAAGAACACAATCATTTTAGCTCCCAGCGGCGAAGTAACAACAACAACAACAACAAAAACACTTGTAATATTTAAGCCACATTTTAATTAAGTTAAAGAAATTAAATATAGTTTTAATGTCAGTTCCCATTTGCTTAACTTATTTTTGTTTTTTAGTTTTAGCTGCAAAGTCACCTTTTCAATAAATGGAGCTTATTTCATTGATATATGATAATCCTTGTGAGGACATATTTTAATTATTTCATATATATATAAACATTATATTATTTTCAATACAGCTCAAAAATACTTTATAAATATGTATAAAATAAATAAAATAAACTAATTTTTTAGGCCTTTAAATAACATTTACTTAATCTAAAAAATCAAAATATATTAATATAATTTTCTATACAGCTCAAATAGACTTTTCAGAAAAGTATTTAATTTTATTTAAATATATTTTTTATTATATATTTATTTTTTTTGCTATTAAATAAATTATGTTTATATTAACTTAATCTAAAAAAAAACATACAAATATTTGTGAGGGGGTTTTTTATTTTGTCTTAGTTAATATTATTCAAGCCGCTAAGTTCGCCAAACGTTAGCAACATTTTATGTTAACAGCATGTTGCAGCCTTTAACATAAGGCTTATGTTAGGCGCTGTCTGTTAACAGCGGCCAGAGAAGAAACTTAATAAAATAAGAAGCAAAAACCAAGGCTGCTTAACACTCCTATTACTTTAATTATAACTTTACACATTTAAATGTTTATAATATATTTGATCATACTCTCATATTAACAGCGTTCGTCATTTGGATTAACATTTAAAAAGTATTTTAAGAGCAGCTGATCGCTGGCAGCGCAGTCTGCGCTTCTGCCGGCGACAGGTTGATCGGCAGCTTCTTTGCGGCCAGCTTCTTATCTGTCGCTGTCGCTGCCGCTGCCGCTGCCAGCGTCGCTGCCAGTGTCGCTGTCGCCGTCGCCGTTGCTGCTGCTGTTGGTATAAAAACGTCAGCGTCGTCGAGCGTCCAATCAAACAGACGACGCCTTCAAGTCTAGCTACACGCACGAGAGTGGAGTTGGAGTCGTCGGCAAATTTCGTGACGCTTGTTTTCTCTCGGTTTTTGGACACAACTTTTGAAAGCCTAAATCGCTACGCGGCAAACAAAATTTAAAAACAAAAAATCAAAAAGAAAATTCAAATTCAAATATCTAAAGTGCAAGCATTAAATATAAGGCTGTCGTTAATGAAGAGCTTATATTTAATAAAAAAAAAATTAAGTGTTTAATTAAGTGCAATTCAACACACAAAAGTGATTTTTTTCATAACAAATTCAACTAACTCACAATGACGCAGCTCAGCGCGTTCCTTCCGCTGGCCCTCATGCTGATCTCCTGCGGAGCGGCATTCGCCTGCCACGGCAAGCTAATCGGTGAGTAAATGCCACTTGACCAGCCCCAATTTCCAGTCTTGGCCCCAATTTGTATGCCACCTGCCTGATTTGGGGCATTAAAACAGAAATAGAGATAAAAATAGAATTACAAATTGCCTGTGTGGCATGCATAAATAGTTTGTTGGGGGGCGACAATTTAAGGCTATTTAGTTTATTTTATTTTATTTACTCTTTTCAAATTATTCGCTTTTTGTATTTTGTATTATGTATTTAGTGTTTTTTTTTTTATTATTTTATTTTAGTACATTTCGGGCACGTTTTTGTCATTTGTTTTATGAATGAATAGGAAAAAAGGCGTTTATGAGCAGCTCGTCTGTAGAATTTCAGCAAATATTTGCCAACGCAATGTTTTGTTTAGTTTTGCATTTAGCGAAAGCCACACCAAAAGACGCGAGGTGTGCTCGAGAAGTTGAAAATGACTTCACAGCGGCTTATTACATAAAGTGTATAATTAATTGTTTAGGGGAAGCAACAAACTAAATAAACCGGTTCAAATTTCAAGTTTATATAATATTAAAAAGCAAACTACATTAATCCATAAATATGCCTCTCTATATGTATATGAGCTCGAGCGCTAAGCTGCCATTTAATCAAAGGCCAGTCAACTCTCGAAAAATACATTGAATTGGAAATAATTTAATTCATTAACATAATGATTATCAAATAAACCACACGCAATTATGAAACTGTTCAAATGTGAGCAATAAGAGCTCGTTGAACCGATCAAGCTGCGAAGGTAATTTGTTCAAGAGCCCCATAATTGAAAGTCACCCAAATTAGAGACAGACACCTGCTTGAAAACAAAACACAACAACAACAACAACAATTAGAATAAATTCGAAAACAAGCAACATTTAATTTTAATGGGGCGTGTGCTGCGCTAAGTGGATCAACGAAATGGCCAAAACGCTTGCCGAGCAATTCTCTTAACGCTTTTTTTGTGTTCTGCACACGCAGGCGCCGCCTTTTGTTGTTCGAACCCAAAGCGAATTCCAGTTGTTTGTTTGTTGTTTTCGGCTCTGTTGTTGTCGCATTTGATAATAATAATAAAAGCTTGGGGTTTTTTTTATAGTGCGCGTGTGCGTTTTTGATTAATGTTGGCTTTTTAACGCCTCGGCTCCTCCATATAGAATCCCATACATAATTCCGAACAATGGACACGGACACGAAATCGATTTCAATCATAATGGGCGATTTTACAGTTGGTTGACAAATGGCCCAAACGAAAGCGCTCAATCAAAAGCTGGCCGTACTAATAATGTAATTAAATATGTAGATGCGCAGCCAACAACTAAACAACGAACAACGAACAAGGGTAGCTTGGGTGATAATCAGTAAATGATAAATGAAACAAAACATGCTGCGGCCAACATAAAGCATAACTATCAATATTAACTCGAGCTTCGTTTTTGCTCAGTTCTCGGATCGCTTCCCGTTGTTGTTGCATTGTTCAAGGTGAAGTCAACGCCTGCAGTTAAGCACTTGTTAACATATTGTTGGCATTTGTTGGCCGCAAGTTCGTTGCTTAAGTCTTTCGTTTTGTGCGCCGCAGACAAGAGAGAACAGACGACAGGGCTAAAAGTTATTGGAAGCTGTTGACGTTTCGTTGTCAACATTAACTCCGTCGCTGCCGCACTTGATCATTTTGCCAGTCAGTTGTTTTTATTGCCTCGGCTAGCAATATGTAAATGGAGGCTTGCGGAAACTGATCGACAGCTTTATGTGCAATTTGTCAGAGAAGGTAGTTCACAAAATTTGCATAGCGCCCCGATGCACTCAAGCAGCGCAGCCAGCGTGATTGATGTGTATTGACTTAAACACACACACAAACACACGCACACGCACACATATGTAGACTGATAGGAGTGCGTTGATTTACGTACCGGTTCGGGCTCTCAATGCTGCAAACCGATATTTATGTAAATGTACTCGTCTAAACGATATATGTATATATGTGTATAGCATATAACACTAACACGTCTTTAATTTGACAGCTGCGGTTGAGTTTGGAAGCGCCGACGGGTTCTGCAAAAGCCGCTCGCTCACCAGCTATTTTTAGTCGCCGCACTAACCTTGACAAAAACAAAATCACACACTCACTAAACTTAAAGCTCAACTCGCAGTCGAAGTCGCAGTCGCAGTCGAAGTCGAAGTCGAAGTCAAACTCGATGTCGATCTCTCGATTTTGAAGCTGAAGCAGCTCTATTGACATCTAGACCCATATTTGTGCGAACGCCAGCTAAGCGTAGCTGTAAATTTATTTACTCCCTGTTTGTTGGCTTGTTTATCGGTCGCGTCAAGTTGTCTGTGTCTCGAGCCTGGAGTCTGGGCCTGCACTTGACCATGGTCGAGAGCCTTTGTTGAATGCGCTCACGTCGCGCGGCGCAATCAGCGTCCATCGGTTGCTGCCATTATTATAATTATTAAAAATTATTAAGCGCGCGTAATTATTTAAATGAAATGCGGCTGCATAAACCGGCCACGCCCACCAAGGACCAACGTCAGCCCCAACGGACTCAGTCTTGGTTTTGGTTTTGGTTTTCCCAACTGCCCATAAAATATATGAGACTCACGTACACACTGCCCGCTAGTCCGACTAATTAACACCCTGCGGCAAATTTTATATACTAAATATATATACATACATATATATATATATATATCGGCGATTGGATTATAAATGAAGGATTTAGCGCAAACATGATATACTTGAAATTGCGGCAAGCCAATTTGTCTGCTGACACACTTCACACCCATATAACATGAGTCAGTGCCAGGCGCCGACTAAAGAAACAACAATTAAAAAAAGAACAAAAAGAAAAAAAAACAAACCGAATCGAAACAAAAAATTGGCTAATGGACAAATGTTGGATTTTTAATTGACGCCTTTGAGCAGCACGCGCCGCTTTGATTTTAAATGTTTATTGACTTTTTATACATTTATTGTATATACTTCTTTCTTTCTTATGTTTTATCGCTTACCGATTTTCAATTTTGGCTTTTACCTTTGGATTCGTGTTCTATTTGGAACCGGTTGCCATTTGCACGCAAAAATAAACAGTTCAACACTAATTTCTAAATCGGTGCAAACACCTAAAATGGCCCATTATATAAATCGCGAGACCGCGACCGATTTCAAGCCTACGAAAATGAACTTATATAAAAAACGGCTAATGTTAATTTTGGGAGTTCGTTAAAAGCTAGTGATATAAAATTGCGAGCGGGACCTGAATGAAATTCGAACAGAGAAATATCAAAAACCGGCTGTCATGAGAGTTGGCTGCCCCGACAGACAGAAAGCATCATTAAGACAAGTCGAAACAAAGCTAAAAAAAAAAAACAACAACAAAAAAAACGTCCACGAGACACACGCATAATAAAAACTTAATATTTTAAGCATTTTTGATTTTCGGACACGCAGCCCAAAAATAGAAATGATAGCATGTCCCATGGCCCCAAAAACGAGCCAACGAAACAACTGTCCATATAAAAAAAAATATATATGTATATATATATTATGCTAATTTCGACCTAATCATTTCAGCGACGGGCATCAGCACCGAGGAGAGATCAATCATCTTGCAGGAACACAATCGCCTTCGGCAACTGGTGGCCACCGGACGCTATCCGGGCCAGCCGGGCGCCGAGAACATGCGTGAGATCGTCTGGGACGATGAGCTGGCCGCCCGCGCCCAGCAATGGGCCGACAATTGTCAGTTCCGACACGATCCGCATCGCACAATAAGTAAGTAGCCTCCCTCCCCCCACCCCGAGACATGCATGATGGTTTTTTGCACGGTATTCCACCCCACCCACCAAAAAAAAAAAACACACTCAATGAAATGCCGCCAAATGAGACAGACGGCAGCTGGTTTCTGTGGTAAAGTATCATTCATCAGAGCTCATCGGTATGCATCTGGGAAACCCGCAATAAAACACTAATACTAATCCGCACGCTTGCCAAACACACCAAACACATCCAAAACTATATAGGTTTTTTTTTTGTAGAGATATGTCGTACTTATATATTCTTGAACACTCCTCCTACCGCCAGATCGCTTCACCATGGGCCAGAATCTGGCTGTTATATGGAGCACAGCGCCGCTGGAAGCCGACGACGGCGACTTTCCGTCGCGCATCCAGAACTGGTTCAACGAGGTGCAAAAGTATTCGTTTGGAGACGCCTGGTCGCCCAAGACCGGCCACTACTCGCAGCTGGTGTGGGGCGAGACGAGCCTGGTCGGTTGCGGCTTTGCCGAGTACAAGGACAATGTCAAGTACAACAAGCTCTACGTCTGCAACTATGGACCTGGGTAGGTGTACATAATAACTGAATTACAATTGCAATCGCTAATTAACCACGTTGGGTCCCTTTGCAGTGGCAACGTCGTCGGCTATAATCCTTATGAGGTGGGCAAGCCCTCGTGCTCGACTTATGGCATGAAACCCTCGGCACGCTATCAGGGATTGTGCGCGGCGCCGGGCGCCTCTCCGGCGGCGACAGCGAACAGTGTTTATGGCGGCAATGCAATTGAAACGTATGAGTACAACAGCTACAACAGCAAGCAGAACAATAATAACAACAACAGCAACAGCAACAAGCCGACTAACAACATTAACAAGAGCCTATTACCAAACAAGAGCAACAGCCGTATTCAAAATAATCCCAAAAACCAATTTGCCTACCCCTCCTCCTCCCAATTTCCATCCACACAGGCAGCGACATCCGCAGCAGCAGCGCAGACGTCCGGTGGCAGCTCCTTTGGTACTCAGTCACGTGGCGGTAGCCAGGCCTTTACCACGGAGAATAATCAGCAACAACAACATTCCGGCCGTTATAAGCACAAGCTCGAGGCGTATCGTCCCTCTGCGGCGGAGTTTGAGAAGTCCGTACAGAAGCATACCATACTACGCACCTATATAGAGCAGAAGCCCAGCGAGCAGCAGGAGGAGACGTCGATCGTATTTGAGCAGCCCTCAGGACAGGATGCCGCCGAGATGGCCAGCACACCGAAGCCGAGTCGTGGCTGGAGCATTTTGACTTGGCGTGGCTAGAAGCTGGAATTGCCACCAACCAACTGCCAAATGCCGCAGAATGTATTAGCTCACCATGCCCAGTAATAACTACTATGTAGTGTCATTAGAACCATCTTCGATTCAGAGTTTCGACTCCGAGCAGCTGCCTTCATCTTGTACTCCTTCTTCTACTTCTACTCATACACTGTTTAGCAAATAATAGGCTCTTACTTATTTAAACATTCCCATAAACAAATTGCCATATGATTTAACATACACTTTAGGCTTAAAGTCGACCCCTCCCCCTCCCCCTATTTGGAATTATATATATATTTTTTAAATTATTTATATTGTATTATTGATCAACATCCTTCATTCAATCTAACAACTACCGAATGTTTGTATCAAATATTTGTACCAAAAAAAAAAAACAAGAAAACAAAAACAAATTTAAATCAAAATCAAAATTCCCACTTTAAACGGCGCCTAACATTGAACTTAGTTAGTTTAAGTATTGTGTTCAAGCAAATAAAACGGCAAGATGATAAATTAAAACAAAGTTTGTATATTTCATTGTATATTTCATCGCATAAACGTCAATGCTGATGAATTAAGAGCGCCACAAATCACGCGCATGCGTAAGAAAGAGAGAGTGCGAGTGAGAGCGAGAGGGGCAGAGAGCGCGAGTTGGGCGTCTGCTGAATGCCAGCTGAATAAGTTAACAAATGAAGAGAGCGCTGAGAACTGATAAGAAGCCAACCAACAAAGCCGGGACCGAAAGGACTCGCGAACGTGTTAATGCAGTTGCGGTCCAAGGATGTGCACACGATATGCGATAAGGAGAAACGCTCGAGTGGGCGTACCTAATGGGCTGCATATCCTGTGCGGCGCCACTCACGCACATATCCCTTTTCAAATACAGCACCTTGCAGCGACTGAAGGTCACTGAAAGTCTTGCCGTGGAAGGACGAAGGCTGATGAGGGGGGGGGGGGGGGAATGCTTTTGTTTTTCGGCAGTGCTTATGAAGAGCAAAGAGCAATCAAAAGTTGCGATTAGACCCGCAGCAATTTTTGGCCAGGCTTTTGTTTTTGTGTTTTGTGTTTTTGCTGTTGTGCAGTTTATCTGCGTGTTAGCTGTCCCCAATGTGGCAGACCTATTACAGTCTAAATGGCTATAAATTTCAAGCACACACACACACACACACATATAGAATGGGTGTCAATTTCATATGTGACACGAAATTAAGATAGGCGAACATTGCTGTCAACTGTTGTTCTATCGACTTATGACAGCTATAAAACACACACACAAAGGTTTTGGCACTAAGGTCTATGCTATATGTAAATGAGAACTCTCTCGCCATCTCTTTCGCTCTTTATATATATATTGTTCTTTTATTGTGGTTTTGCTGGCCCACTGCGAATGCACTTCATCATCTTGAGCAGTCACAGAGGCTGGCAGCGTGAAATTAACTGCCAGAGTCCTTCTTGGCAGTACAACTTTTTATATTTATATACGGCCAGCGACATACATTAAATTATGACGCGCACTGTGCCGGACAAAGTGTCGTTTACTGTCACGCCAACATGAAGATAGCAATGGGCAATTCTCTCGTCCTGCCTCCTCCTCCTGCCACGTTCCAGTGGCTGCTCCGTAACTTTTCCTTTAATACAAATGTCAATTTGCTGCAGCTGTCGCGGCGTGAAAATGCAATATTTGAGCTTATGCGTGAGCGGGTTTTTCCGCCGCGAGGAATAAAATTAAATAGCCCCATGTAACGAAACGGCCTCGAACGCGGCTCGCGTTGCCAACTCGCGCAATATTCGGCAGACAAAAGGGTTGTAAAACCGCTGGCCCGCATTAACGGGGCTTATGAATATCAACGCATTAATTTCATTTGCCTTAATTTTCATTCTTTTCTGGGATTGTCCTTTGCTACCCCGCTAAAAGGCGCTCAAAGGAGTTTTATTATGCAAAAAAACTGAAAAC
This sequence comes from Drosophila lacertosa, assembly GCA_004143845.1. Taxonomy (NCBI): domain Eukaryota; kingdom Metazoa; phylum Arthropoda; class Insecta; order Diptera; family Drosophilidae; genus Drosophila; species Drosophila lacertosa. Next base: position 319,159 of record SCDZ01000138.1, read on the forward strand.
ATTGCGCAAAGAAACAAAGTTTTTTAGGGATATATTTTTATTTGTTTTTATTGGGGCAATGGAAGTCACAATTTTCGTAAGTCCGTACAGGGTATTTTCAAGTTTATCAGCTGGTAATTGGATATTCTTGCTTGCCACAATAGAGATATTAAAATCTTAGACAAGAAAAATATTCTTAAAAAAGGATTTCAGGCCATGAAATTTAAATGCTTTATAGATCTATAAAATAATGTTTACATAGTCCTGTAATGAAGTTTTTTTGCAAGTTGGATACTCTCACAGAGATTTGATATGCAACTTAAAAGATCTCAATGAATACTTTTAGGCTGCACATTTAAATATTTCAAAACAGCAAGCTTGACAGAAAACTTTCCCAACCCACTGTTAGGGTGTTCCTTAATATTCATGGTCAAATCTTATTTTGAACCTCTGCCAGATTTATCCAGCAAAATATAATATAAGTTAGAATATATTATATGTAATATAAATAATGAAAATAATTATTAATTCATAATTATTTTTTGCTTGCCCCTTAATATACAACCAGATTAAGGTATTCCAAAAGAAGCTGTTAATTTTATTAATTGATAGGATTTATTTAATCTGTTTTTATTTACAACAACTTAAATTAAACTTTTAAGCTAAATTTCAAATTCAACTTTGTCTATTATCTAAGTTATTATAAGGAAGCTGTATGCTTGTTTCAATAGATAATAAATATAAAGCAGTTTTAAATTTCCAGTCGCATCAACATACTTTTAAGCATTTTAAAAAAAATTTTGCATACTTTTAAGCAACATATTAAAATAAGAACTGTATCCGTTATTTTAATAATTATTGTAACTGTGCTTGTTCATTTTTTTTATGAGATTATTATTAAATTTTTTAATATAAGGACTGAAATAATTAATTTTAACTATGTTTTTTTTTAACTAAAATTTATTTATTATTATAAAGGGTTTACTGCAACCTATAGGGCAGCCTTATCTTGTTATACATGAAGAGGACAAAGTAATTATTGCCTAATAATTATTTACATTATTTACATTACATATTTACTTTCAGTTGTCAGCTCTGTTAACATAAATATTCTTACAAAACTTTGAATCCAATCTTTGTATTCAACTTTCTTATCATCATCATAATTATAATCATCAATGTAAGTTAAGTAACAGATTAAAACATCGAAAATTTGATTAAAACTGGTTTCTTGATTTGGTTTAGTTTCTACTTAAAACCGAAAACCAAATTTAATGTCCATATTTGTAATTTCCATAACTTTGTAAATAAAAAAGTTTATAGTATGGATTTGTTTTTAAATTTATTCTGAATTTAAATCAGCTTAGAAAACAATATTATTTGTTTAAGCATGTGTTTCAAGGTTTGTTTTTATTGACGCGATATTCATAATACTCAACGCAAATTTTATACACATTAAACGCACTTTATTGGTCTGCTGCGGATAGTCACATGATGAATAAATGAATTTTCGATCAAATTTCACAAAAACACCGCGCAGCATTTGTATTAAAAACAGGAAACAAAAGCTTAGTTAGAGAAGATACAAAATGTGGGCCGGTTTGGAATTGGTTTGAATGAGAATCAGTTTGGAGAAAGTAAAAATGTGTTAGATGTCGAGTTTATGTGTGTTTGGGCCGACAGTTCAATGACTAAACAAGCTCAATCTGCGACGATTACATAATAGAAAATTCGACTTTTTAGGGGCAGACAAAGTATATATAGCCCATGTTAAGGCGCTGCGATGCATTTATTGAGTACACTCCGAACAGGGAACACAATGATTGCTGCTCCACTAAGCCAGCCCAGCGGCTCGAAAACGCCCGCGGAGTTGCGGGGGGAACAACCGCAGTTCTACGAGATTGTGAACAAGGGCTTTGGCAAGGACGTGGTCAGAGTGCTGCATGTGAAGCGCGAGGGATCCCTGCACAGCGTCCAGGAGTTGGAGGTGGGCACCCACCTGAAGCTGTACAGCAACAAGGACTATCTGCACGGCGACAACTCGGATGTGTTTGACACCGATGCACAGAAGAACACAGTCTATGTACTGGCCAAAAAGTATGGCATCGAGAGTCCCGAGAAGTTCGCCCAGATCCTGGCCAAGCATTTCATCAGTAAATATGCGCAAGTGGAGGAGACGCATGTCCATGTGGAGACGTATCCCTGGCAGCGCATTCGCCAGGAAAACTCAGCGGAAGCTGGCACCTCGCAGCCACATAACCATGCCTTCGTCCTTACGCCCACGAGCCAGCACTACTGCGATGTGATCATAAAGCGTCATGGTAAAGGCAAATAAGGAATTAATGCCAGACATCTTCTGTAACTCTTTGAGTATCCTCTTGCAGATCCCCAGCTGACGGTCATCAGCGGCTTCAAAGGACTGCGCATCCTGAAGACCACGCAGTCGAGATTTGTGGATTTCTTCAGGGATGAGTACCGCATGCTGAAGGATCAGTATGATCGCAACTTAAGCGTTGTCATAGACTGCGCCTGGGAGTACTCCGACACGGAGTCGGTTGACTTCGAACGCACCTGGCAAAAGGTCAAGGACATTGTCCTACAGAACTTTGTCGGCGACCCAAGCGTGGGCATCTTGTCGACCTCGGCGCAGAACTCGATGTACCGCACCGAGAAGCAGGTCCTGGACGAGCTCTCGCACGTCTCCGTCGTCTCCATGACCGTGCTCAACAAACAATACGAACCCTTTGATGTGGCACCCTTCCAGCAGCTGGTGCCCGGCGAGAACAAGGATGTTTTCATGCGGCTCGAAAAACCACACAGCACCGTCCATGTGAAACTCTCGCGCAAGGATATCAGCAGAGAGTCCTAGAAAGTTTCTATGAAAGTCTGAAGCTTTTAAGAGAAAGTCTGGGAAAACATGAGAAATACTAGAATAAATAAAATTAAAAGAAACTATTTAAATATCCATGGTAAATAATTATCTATGCAAAATACTTTAAGAAAGAGGACTAAAGATCAGTTAGACTTTTTATTGGATTTTTAAATCCAGGAGGAGTACTCTATAGCGTTTTGGGAGGCTGACAAGACAAATTTTTAACCATTAAGAACAGAATTAATTTACAAATTTAACTCAATATTTTCTAGACATAGGTCAAATTTTCAAACTTTCATAACTTAATTGATATTCACAAGCAATTATATTCATTTTTTTATTCTCTAACTAAACTAAATATTTTCTGATATGTTGTGTCATTTTTTTGATTTGACTATTATAAGCCAAAAAAGAATATTCTTAAAGTACTTTATCATATGACTTCAAATATTCATATGATCAATAAATGAGTTTTCTTTTTGACTTAAGAACTTAGGGCGCAGGGAAGAATGCAGATTTACCCAGAAGACAACAGTCTCTGGTAGGCAACAAGATAAAAGAAGGGGCTGGTTAGTAATGCACTTTACAGAGAATCGCTTAAGATAAAGCCACGTTCTGTTGTTCTGTTCATTTTCTTCAGGTGGTCCGTTGGCAATAAACTTAAAGTACAATGACTAAATAAGGTTTATCTGCAATGATTATCTGGATTTTCGTCAGCAGTTGCAACCTCTCTGGACCACAGATTAAAAAAAAGGTATAAAAGGCGTGTAATCGGACCTAGTGGAACATTCACTGAACGAAGTCTGAATAGGAAACAGAATGCTTGCTACTCCACTACGCAATCAAAGCGGCCTCAAAGTGCCCGCCAAAATGGGTCGAGTGCGTCCGGAACAAACGCAGCTCTATGAGATCACCAACAAGGGTTATGGCAAGGACGCAGTGAAGGTGATGCACATTAATCGCAAAGGATCAGTGCACACCATTCAGGAGCTGGAGGTGGGCACCCACCTCAAGCTGTACAGCAACAAGGACTATCTGCAGGGCAACAACTCGGATATCGTGGCCACAGATTCCCAGAAGAACACAGTTTATCTGCTGGCCAAGAAACACGGAGTGGAGAGTCCGGAAAAGTTCGCTCTGATCCTCGCTAGGCATTTCCTCAACCAGTATGCGCACGTGGAGGAGGTGCATGTCCATGTCGACGCCTATCCCTGGCAGCGCATGCGCCAGCTGGACTCCAACCCGGAGAGTCTCTCCCATCCCAAGTCAGTTGGCAATTGCCAGCTGCACAACCACGCCTTCATCTTCACACCCACGGCAGAGCACTATTGCGATGTGATTCTGAAGCGTCATGGTAAGCGAAAGGCGAGACAGTCACTTAACCAGTTAACGAGTCCTCTTGCAGATCTCCAGCCGACTGTCATCAGCGGCATCAAAGGACTGCGCGTCCTGAAGACCACCCAATCTTCATTTGTCAATTTTGTTGATGATGAGTTTCGCACCCTGCCCGATCAGCATGATCGCATTTTCAGCACAGTCGTGGAATGTGCCTGGGAATACTCCGAAACAGAATCTGTTAACTTCGTTCATGTTTGGGATACTGTAAGGAATATTGTGCTGAGGAACTTTGCAGGCGATCCGAGTGTGGGCATCGCCTCTCCCTCTCTGCAGCATACCCTGTACCTCAGCGAGAAGCAGGTGCTCGACGAGCTGCCGCAGGTGTCTGTCGTGTCCATGACGATGCCCAACAAACACTACTTCAACTTCGACACAAAGCCCTTCCAGCAACTGGTGCCCGGCGAGAACAACGAGGTATTCATTCCAGCGGATAAGCCACATGGAACGATCTATGCTCAACTAGCACGCAAGGATCTCAAAAGCCACCTCTAGAAACTTAGCTGTGATTGGCTTAACTATCAATATAATAAAGTCGGCTTAAATTTATCAAAATAAAAAAAATGTCTGACTTCAATTTTCAAGTTTAAGTTTACTTTGCTGCAACTTCATCGATTCACTTTCTTTTTGTGAATAGTTCAGCTAATCAAAATCTCTTTAGTTATCATTTCTTTTCTTATCTATGCTCCATGCAATCTTATGTGGCTCTAACGCTTATGATAACCACAACAAACCACTTCAAAACACGTCTTCAAATCGATTTCTATTGGTATTCATGAATTCGACCAAAATATTGTCAACATTTATAAACTTGTTTTGAGTATTGAGTTGTAGAATCCATAGACGAATAGTTGAACGCTCTTTAGTTTAAGATGATATATATACTTAATTGATATTTTTTTCTAAGGCATTATAATTTTTTTTACCAATTTTAAGAGCTTGAAATTTATTTAACAGTACTTAACTTCAGAAGTTGTCCGAATTAATTATGTTTGTGCCAAAATTTGTTTACAAATTCATATTAGTACTTTATCAAACTTAATTGCACATTATGATTTGCAAATCAAATTTATTTTAATTTGCTAATTTAAAATTTACATACACATGTTTAGTTTTTTCTGTCTGCCGGTGTTGTCTTAATTGACTGAGGAGAAACTCACCTTTTGTTAGCCATTGGAACTGATAGCAATAAACTGAAGGTACAACGACTAAATAATGTTAATCATCGATGATTACCTGAATTGAGAATCACATTTTGGTGACTTGCGTCAGTCGCTGTTGACATCTTTGACGAAGTATAAAAGCACCGCTCGCCTTCATGTTCGGCATTCATCGAATGGAGTCTGAATAGGAAACACAATGCTTGCTACTCCTCTTCGCCAGCAGAGATCGCCCGCCCCAGTGGGCCAAGACCAATCACAGCTCTACGAGATTACCAACAAGGGCTATGGCAAGGACGCAGTGAAGGTGATGTATGTGAAACGCAAAGGATCTGTGCACACCATTCAGGAGCTGGAGGTGGGCACCCACCTCAGGCTGTACAGCAACAAGGACTATCTGCAGGGCAACAACTCGGATATCGTGGCCACAGATTCCCAGAAGAACACAGTTTATCTGCTGGCCAAGAAGCACGGAGTGGAGAGTCCCGAAAAGTTTGCGGTAATGCTGGCAAAGCATTTCCTTGGAAGATATGCGCACGTGGAGGAGGCGCATGTCCATGTGGAGACCTATCCTTGGCAGCGCATGCGCCAGGCGGACTCCAAGGCAGCTGGCACCTGCCAGCCACACAACCACGCCTTCATCTTCACGCCCACAGGACAGCACTACTGCGATGTGATCATAAAGCGTCATGGTAAAGCCAAATTAGGCCAGCAGGCAAGGCAGAGCCTAACGTCAACTTGTCGACTGTTCCCTTGCAGATCCCCAGCTGACGGTCATCAGTGGCATCAAAGGACTACGCGTCCTGAAGACCACCCAATCGTCATTTGTGAACTTCATCGCCGACGAGTTTCGCACCCTGCCCGATCAGCATGATCGCATTTTCAGCACAGTCGTGGAATGCGCCTGGGAATACTCCGAAACAGACTCTGTTGACTTTGTCCATGTTTGGGATACCGTAAGGGATATTGTGCTGAGGAACTTTGCTGGTGATCCGAGTGTTGGCATCGCTTCTCCCTCTGTGCAGCATACCCTGTACCTCAGCGAGAAGCAGGTGCTGGACGAGCTGCCGCAGGTGTCTGTCGTCTCTATGACGATGCCAAATAAGCACTACTTCAACTTCGACACAAAGCCCTTCCAGCAGCTGGTGCCCGGCGAGAACAACGAGGTATTCATTCCAGCGGATAAGCCACATGGAACGATTTACGCTCAACTAGCACGCAAGGACCTCAAAAGCCACCTGTAGTCAGTTTGCTCAGAGAAGCTGATCCTGTTGAGAGATGTCCTGGTGAGTAAGTAAGTAGAATATAAGGCCAAGAAAGCATTTCGAAGCTTATCAATATAAATAAATGTAATATATTAATTCATACAATTTTTTGATTTGAATTAGAGTATTTTCTTTTTTATTCTCAAAAGCAATTATATAAAAAGCTGACTGTTATTTGAGGTCAATAAAACAGCTTTACCCTGGGAAATCATAGAAGTCAATACCAATGCATTTGAGGTTGCCTTGCATTGAAAACAAATAAAAATCATTGTAATGAAAGAATATAGATATTTATATGCATGCATATATTCATATATATATACATATATGTGATGAGCAGCAATTGAAGAAAAAGTATATATTGAAAAAGTTTTTCAATTTCAGTGAAGCTTTTATTTTACATCCAAAGATATCACACACTCCACACACACACACACACACACACACACATACACACAAATGCAAAACTATGTATATTGTTATGAAAGAGAAATCCCCACACACAAAATTAGAAATAGGAAACCCAACCCAGCAACAAAACGAAAACTGAAGCAATAAGCGAAAATGAAATGAAAAATCATGAATAGCCAAGGGAAAGGAGTGGGAGGGGGGGAGGAGGGGATGGGGAAGGGGATTGGCCTGACTGGTGCTGGGTTTCAGCGAAATCCAAGCTAAAAAAACATTTTGCGAGTATTATTTTTGGTAGTTTGGGGTCGCCGCTTGCAGCTAAAAGCCGGAGTTTTGCATGCCCAACGTGGTTGGCCATGAAATGGCAAGCGAAGGGCAGCATAAGCTGAATATTACCAAAGCCAAAACCCAGCGAAAGCTCCATTCAATTCAATGCCCCTTCCGAAACCCACCCATAAGCACTGCCAATTCCAGATAAAAATCGAAATTTTAAGAGTTGTGCAGACGAAGCGCCAAATGCAAAATGTTAAAGCGAATTTATTTATTTATGTGGCTGAGCAGGATTGAAAAATCAACTCATTTTATTGATTAGTTTTAACCATTAGAGAAAACTCAAAGGCTTGCTTTAAAATGGCCTTGAACTATGCTTTTGCAGCGCAGTTAGATTCTTTTGTTTAAGCTTATAAATCAAAATAAACACCAAAAATAAAATAATAAATATAGCGCCTTTTAAGCTTAGTGTTAATCTTTATGTTTGCAAAAATATTATTCTGTTGAACAATTTTGCGTGTGCCTTAAATAAATAAACATAGATAAACCATTCAAAACAATTCTCGGTTCTAGCACAATGCTCGTTCTGGATTTACCCTATGAAATTCAGTAAATATAATAAACAATAAAATAAAAGCAGAGAGCACTTTATAAATAAAATAAAGAAAAGTAATAGTAAAATAATTAGTTTTAGTTAATTTTTATTTTTTTAGCGATTAGTATTTAAATGCTGGACTTGCCTTTAAGCATGTAACATATTTCAATGGGTATTTTGTATATACAAATCCCACGAAAGTATTATACTATCTATTATATACATATTTATATATTCTATATGATGAACTTGGTCCCACATTAAATGGATAAATATTGAGGCTACCTTCAAACTGTTGTTGTGCATTAGTCACAAAGAAAAGCAATAAAAAGAATTCCACATATTAAGAAGAATCAAGAAAAAGATTTAGCGAAAAAAACAGATAAGCCTTAAAAGATGAATACGGCTTATATATGTAAAGTCTACTCAGTCTGTAATCTAGTTCTCAGAAATGCACTTTAAATAGAAAAAGTGTAAGATTTTGCCATTTAACGACTTTTAAGAAATTGTAAAGCTTTGCAGTAAAAATTAAAGGCGAGTTGACTGATAAAAATCTTCTGAAAAGTTGCGCACATAAATCTTTTACTGGTTAGCTGGCTTTGAAAAACGGCCCAAACACTAACAAACATATGTAATTTAGTGTGTGTGTGTGTGTATGGGTGTATGTCTTTAGACCCAACACAAATCATATAAAAATGCAAATGTGTTTTGGCTTCGATCTTGCGTTAAAAGCGAGCCAAATAAAAGCCGAACAGTAAATTTAAAAAGTCAACGCCATGAACCAGAAAATTGCACAATAAGCCTCAAGAGCTGCCCTTGGCCAGACACCTGACCCCGATATATATATATATATATATATATATATATATTTACAGATGTATAAATGTATATATGTGTGTTGTAGATTCATCAAATTTACATCATTTGGGGCTGCCAGGAAGTGTTGCTGGCCAATCAGCAGCGCAATCAACACTATTATTGTATCTAATCAAAGCTCAACCACACGAATTGTAACTGTAGATTAGACCCAACTAGTTGTGCCCACCCCTTGAACCTAACTGTATTTCGGTTAGGTAACCGGCATCAATACGCCCAGCACGTAATCGCATTTGTCGTGCGTTCATCAGGATTTTCGGGAGGGTCCAATTTTAGTTTTTAGTTAGCAACCAAAAATTAAATTCTTCGCTTTGAAGTTGGGGTTATTATTATTTGCTGTATCAACAATTATTTCAATTGCAACTATTAAAACTTGCCTTGGCAATTGCATGTTCTCAAACTTTGTTATTAATTATTCAAGGCCATGTCCATTTTTAACTTCACAACAACCTTTTGCTTTTAGCCAACTTCTACATTTGACTTGTACGAGAAAACCCAATTAAATTAAAAAACTGGCAGCAACTCCAGGGAATTTATATAGAACAAACTAGCTGAGGCCCATTTAAAGGAGTGTTTTTTTTTTGTTTAATAATTTTATGTTATAGAATCTTCCAAAGTCTTCGGTTAAGTTTGCTTTACTATTGAAAACAAATTGTTAGTTATTTATTTACTTATTTATAAACGGCAATAATTTCAATGCAAGCAAATTAATTTTATGATTTTGTTAAGCACTTAAAGTACCTTTTAAGCCTCGACTTATTTTGCAATTTCATATACTTATTTAAACTAGTTATTAGTTAATTATTCACTTGACTCAGTTGCCGATTTAATCATTATTTGAATATTTGTAATTTTGTTAAGCTGTAAACAATAGAATTCCAATTGAGTAACGAAATCCTTTTTGAAGTTGAAGTTCTAGCCGCAAGTCTGCAGCGGAAGTTGGCATTGCAGCAGCAACAACAACAGCAACAACAACAACAGCAACAACAACAACAACTGGCAACAATTCAGTACCAGAGAAGTCCAAAACTTTTGTGGCTCTGATTACGTTGTGTGTGTGTGTTTGTGTGTGTGTGTGTGTGACTGGCATTCTTCTTGCCCTTATTGTTGCTGCTGCGACTGTGGTTGGTTGTTGCATGTGCATTGGCGTAATTAATTTGAAACGGCGCCAAAACGGATACCCTTTCCCCACACACTCGCTTAGTCCTTGCCGCTTTCATCGCATGCTAATTGTGTTCATCCGCATTCGCATCCGGCAAAAGCTGATATTTCCATTTGTCGCGTTATTGATGGACTTGTCCCAGAGAGCTTTACACCAAAGTACCTAACTTAGCGACACTTATGAAAATTGCATAAATATATAAATATGTATATTTTGTATATTTTGTATATTGCTCAGTCAAAATGTTTATTTTTATGCTGAGCGCAACTTTATTGCTTTTAATATTTGCATTATTTCTCAATTTGCTGTGCAAATTTTTTTATATTGCAATCATTTCGTGCAGCTGCCGCACGCACAAGTGCCACACACACACACACTCACACACACAGAGAGAAAGAGAGAGAGAGAGCAATTGTTGTCACTTTCAAACGGCAGCTGCTTAAAATTCAATAAAAGAAAACCGAGTGCCGCATGTAAATGGCGCCCAATAAAAGCCTTATTTAGATACACAATATGTTGACAATATTATTTATACATGCACACACATACACACGTAGACACATATACATATAAATATAAATACATATTCAAAGGCATCATGATTAAATTTAGCCTTTAACTCTGGCCAAGTTTATTTTAATAAGTTATCTTTAGCTTAATTTAAAAGGTTAAGAATAGAATAAATATTTTAAAAAATTACAAAATTATATTTTAAGCCTTAGAAGTAAATTTTAAATAAAGTAAGGACCTAAAATGTTGTTTCATGCACGTAGCTCTGTATAAAGTATTTATGTATATATGATTTGTCATTCAGTGCGCGTTTAGTACATCAACATTTACAGCTCAAATAAGACAAAAGACACACACACACACATGCACACGCACACACGCACACACTTGTGTGTGGGCTTGTCAATTGTCACCGAGTTGTTGTGCGTCGACTTTAAAATGTATTTTTTATAAGATTTCGGCTCCTGCGGGAGTGGGAGGGAGTAGGAGCAGCCAGCTGCTGTCCTTGGCTGATGGCTTTTAGTCCCCACATAGCTTCACACTAATGAAAAAGTTTTTATTGCCGCCGCACACATGCGTGAACTTTCAAGTTGCGGATATATTCCGCATAAGATAGCAACTAGTTCATGCCAGCTTATGGGTCCTTTCACGTCCTGGCCGCATAATAAATGAACTGCGTGTAGGCGTGTAGGCGTGTAGGCGTGTAGGCGTGGCCGGGCAGCAGCTGCCTCTGGAGATTGATGACACTCAGCTTTCACATCTAATTAAAAAAACACAAGAGCCTCCAATCAGGCAACGCTGACTGAAGAACGCCCATTACTCATACGTTATAAACATATTAAAGCTGCCCGAGTGCGAATAAAATCTAAACAATAATTACACATGCGAACCGCATCGGGCAACGGGCAACGGGCAACGGGTCCGGAAAACCTCAGTGCAGCATTGCCCTTGTCAGACATCTGTTCCGACGATAGCTCCCCGGAGAGAGCAGCGGCTTGGCCATAAACGTAAGTGAATTAACCATTCAACTAACATTATGGCCATTAAATCATTTTTGCAACCCCTGCTTGGCCTTCCTTTCTGTTGCGAGCACGCATTTCCTATTTTGGGGGCGCAACCACACACACACACACACACACACACACACACACACACACACACAGAAAAAGAAGAAGTTGGCAACTAATTTGTTGCGCCTAACCAAACTCGTTCCCCACGTTTTGTTTGCGTGTGTTTTGCAATTGAAATTCAACTACAAAGTGTATTTGGCTCATTTGCAGGGTGTGTTGAGAAAAAGTGTTTACAACGGTGCAATTAATGGCGCAGTGCACGCAATGTGCCGCCCTCCCCCTGAGTGGCAAGGGCGTGGCACAGAGGCATTAGACGACGCATCGGCTTAGCCGACAAAAAGCGGCGTTAAAAGGCGTGAAAATTGTTGATTTCATATCAAAGGCCATGCAACGCAGCGGGGCCAATTCAATTTGTGTGGCATGCAACACACCTTTGTGGCAGCTAAAGCTAGGCTAAAAAAAAGCCACTCACTGAGAGTGTATATTAAATATTTTACTGAAATTAAATACATGGAAATAAATGTTAAACATAAAGATAAAGATCTGGCATATTGAAATACTGCCAACCCAAACAGTAAGCCCCTGTCAAGGAGGAGCCCTCCTATTCCCATGCACACACATCTCTGGAGCCCACATATTTATTTTTAATGTTGTACAAAGGTGAAGTGAAATAAATTTGTTAACGAGCTGCGAACAAAATGAGCCGTAAAGCAATCAATTTGCCATGTGTTTTCATCTCGGGACGCGGCGTACTCGAAAATGCAAATGTATTTATACAGCAGCAAATAATCTAGATACATCAAAATTGCAGACAGACAGGCAGAGATTTTCACGGAATTATTTACATTTTCGCTTTTTTTACATTTGGAGATTTTGCAGATTTTCGATTTTCACGGCGAAAGTTGTGCGTGCGAAAAGCGAATGCAAATAAAATTTTTTAGCCAGCTTCTGTGATAAATATGATAAATAATTGTAAATATTTGTTGTTGCGCACGTATGACAAAATAAATACGCAGCCAACACATTGCCATTATACGAGTAAATAAATAATGCAACACACACTCGCACACACTCGCACACTCACACACACACAGTTGATACGTGCTGCTGTCAACATTTGTAATTTTTAATGGTAGCTTCAATAAATTATGGCAGCAACTTTGGACACAGTTCAAGATGTAAAAGATTTTTTATTCTTATTTTAGATTATTACTTGTATACCTATTCTATGCCCAATATCAAATACAAAGCAACAACCCGAGAAGAATAAAATAAAAGACCATAAAAAATTATTAGCAGAGAGAGCGAGAGCGAGAGCGGGAGAGAGATGAAGAGTAAAGGCGACAGAGCGCTTTGGGCAGCTGTGAAAACATTTTCCCTATTGGCATCGCTCGCAACTGTGTGAAATTAGTCTGAAGGGGTGCATAAAATTATGGAAATGAAAATGTGAAAGCGAGGGCGTGGCAAGGGGGCAAACCAATGCATATGTTGTATAAAGTAAGTAGTATCGTTGGCATATGCCTGTTGAAAGTTTAATTGATTTTAATGCGAAGGGACGCTTCACTCGGCACAGGGCGTATGCGTGATATGGAGCAGAAAAAGTGGAAAAATCAAAGCGACGCAAAGGCAATTTTATTATTCAAAAGGATGCTTGTAGAGACTTGACTGCCTGTTGGTAGAAAGAATTGCACTTCAAGACCGAACTTTGTCATCGATAAGCAAAAACAAAAAAGTTCAATGGGTCAGTTTGAACACACACACACACACATGTACTAGATAGAGATAATATATGTACAATAATAAACCCTTTAGAGCAGAGTGTTTACACTGTTTGCTTTCAATCTGGGCCTGGCCAACTTCTTCCAACTGGGTTAATATACTTGGGCTAAGAGAGTTCATCTATGAACCGGGCTCAAGGGTCACATGTACAAAGTTCGTGGCCAGGTTTTGGTTGTTTACCAACTGTCTTCGTGCCAGCACAAGCCATTGGCTAATTTGGCCAAGTTAGCTAGCTGACTTAGGCAAACAATGCGCTTAACGGTCGGCCTGCTGCTCTTGGCCATTTTGGCTGTCGTTCATATGTTAATGTATGTGCATTAGCCTAGAAAGGTGGAGCCTCTTTAGTTGCCTCTAATTAAAAGCCACGCACACACACACACACACACACACACACACACCCTTGTTGTGGCTGTCGTACAATTTAACACTGTCACGCATCGTTTCGTGTGGGCTTTTGTGTTAGTAGATGTTGGCCAAGAGGTAAGGCTAATCACTGAGGGATCCAGCTAACGGCACATCGTGTGCTCCCTCGTCCCATTCAATAGTTACAATTAGACTAATGAAAACCGCATCAGAGCTGTGTAATTTGCTGTCTAATTCGCATTTGGACCACGTCTGAGCCGCTTTTTGGGCCATTTGTTTGCTTTATGGCTGAATTTGGCATTTGCCAATTAAAATAAATTATTATACAATTTACTCAGCAAACTCCGCCAGCTCAGCCTGTCAGGAACTTTACACAATTACGCCCAGATTTATAACGTTTTTAGACAGCGACAACAAAAACAAAAAAAGCAAAAATGAAAAAATAAAAAAAAGCAACGCAATGCAAAAGAAGAATTTTCCACGTTGCTGGCCACGAATTCCTCTGTTGCTTTTAGCCCCCGAGGGGAAAGCCAAAATGCGAAATGTAAAATATAATGAAATGCTTTCAGCAATCGATGGGAAATGACAGACAGCCAGACAGGCAAACGATTGTCTGTCTGCCTGTAACGCAGTGCATTGCATTTGGCTTTTAGAGTTTTCTTTTTAAATCTACATAAATATACCCTGTACGAAATGAAAATTAACAAAGGGCAGCTCGAAATTGTATGCAAATTATGCAAGCAAAAATGTTTATAGACTAAACAATTTAAAGCATTTTTTCAGTAACTTGAACTTATTTCTACTTCAAACCTTTTAAAAGTTTTTACAGGGTATCTTTCGGCTGATCACTTGTTTTTTGTTGCGTTCAAAACATTTTTACTCATTGCCTGCGACACTGAGCCACGACAATGACGCCCATTTTGATGGATTAAAAGTTAAATAGCTCTCGTAGACGCCCTGGGGAATCCACACAGAATGAGAGATAATGTGCCAGACACAAGCGCCGCCTGATTTAAATACCAACAAACCAAACCAAAAAAAATAAAAAAAATAATAATAATAAAACTTGACCCAGCGAATTCAGTCGGAACAACTCGTTGGCCAGCCAAAGGTCAAGTTAAAGCCAAAAAAAAAAATAACAACATGGTTAAATATGCTGGTCTAGTAAAGTGAAAGCTGCAAAAACGTTGCTGAATCAACAGAGGAAAATTTAAAATAAATACATTTAGATAACAAGAGCAATGTAAATTCCAGGGTATTCAAAACAATGTAAGTATGTATTTATAGGTAAATTAGTGTTATATGCAACTCCTAACTGGTTTGGTTTTGGCTATTCTCAAATGCCTCAATTGTCGGCCCGGGGAAATGTAACTGGCCGTCTGGACGGTCATTGGCCGTGGCTAATGGCCATGCATGCTGTAAATGGCAGCAGTGACTTTTGGCCATGGCCAACGGGCATATCCTCGACGTTCGCATTGTCTCCGGGCCCCCGGGCAAATGCGGGTCCTTCCAGCGTCCAGTTTTAATTGGATAATGCGGCGCGTTGACTGGCAGCTAACTGCGGCACATTAGGGAAGCAGCAGCAGCTGCTGCAGCAGCGAGCCTGCAGCTTCTGACTTTTGGCCTTGTAATTAGGCGCATTGGCAATTGCAGCCAGCGCAGTTTGGCCAACAATTCATAAATTTAATGACGCCCTTTTATTAAAGCACCAAAGAAAAATAGCCGGCTGGCCGACTGCAAAGTTTAAGCGCTGTCAACGCCGGCCAAAGTCTGCGAAGTGGCAAAAACTTTTGCGGTGATAAGCGTCAAGTTACCCTGACTGCAACTTCGTCCCCGACACCGACTTCCATCCGCCTCTGACTGTGCTGACACTGCGTGTCCTGCAGAAAAAAGTGAGCAGTTGTATGATTTTTGGTATACCCTATAGAAGAGTACGATAGAAGAAGGCTGTTTAGAGACTATGAATGCGAACATATTTCTAATTATTACAGACTTCACCTAAGACTAACCAAAATTTGAATCCAAATCGGCATTGATGATGTGATAGATGAAGATATTTATATAAAAACTACATCTTTGATCAATAATAATAATAAAAAATAAAATCATAAATATTAATAACAAAAATAATAATTATGCACCTCATTCCTTTCAAAAATATTTATGAGATACTTTCAGTCTTGTAAATTAAGCAAGAGATTTCTTTTGGGCTTCCTTCTAGGCTTTATTGTAATCATTGTGAAACTGAAAGAAAAATCTCTTTTAACATTTGAACTCCATGTTCTTGAAATAGCCCTAAAAACTACTGCTCATTAAATAAATAAATTTAAAAAAAACTAAAGAGACTTAAACTAATCATTAATATATTTCATTATTCAAAATTTTATATAGAGCTATATATATATTATTTTTAAGCCTTAACACACCTTTCTCTTTAGCTTAGACACAAATTTAAACGACAATTTAAAATTCTGTTTAAAGTGCATAGTAAGGCAGCTATATACAGGGTATCTAACAGTCGATCGACCAACAGGCTTTGCGTTTTTAATGTTTCTTTTTTGGTATTATTTTAGCTTCCGCATTTGAGCCAACTTGTTACTCAACCAGTACTTACAAGGATGTGACGTCGACGTCATTGTCAACGTCATGGATATACCCTGTTCCCCCCTCAACTGCTGGGGCTGCTGCATTTTGCATCTGTTTTTGTCGTCATATCAGTTTTCGTCTGAATAGACACGTTATCTATACACAATATGGCTTTAAGTGAGCCTGCTAGCCACACCAAGGTGTCAGCTACGGGCCCAGAAATGCTGCCTGTAACCAGAGATGGGATTCCTCCATGTGTGTGTGTGTCTGGGTGTGTGAGTGTGTGTGTGTCGCCAGGTTTGCGTGTTTTGAATGATACACTCAGCCGCAGCTCGTTAGCCATCTGTATGTGTGTGTATGTGTGTGTGTGTGTGGCATGCATTGTGGGACAGTTCTTTTGTATTTTCTTGCTCAGACATGCATTGTGTCGACAGAATCTATTGCACTCCGCAGCTCCTTTGGCTGCAGGATGCTGGCTCCAGTTCGGCTTTGGCTTTGGCTTTGGCTTCTACTGCTGCCTGGTTTTTTGCCATTTCAACTAACAACTTTTGCTCGCTCGCCTTTTGCCATAGCAATTATCAAGCAGCAAGTTTATAGACTCTTGTGGCTGCTCGTTAGCCACATTTGTTTTCTGCCCGAGCACATTTCCATGCAGACGGGGGCCAAAGTAAATCGAAATTAAAGCACTTAACACCTGCAGAACGCACTTTAATTGAAATTGTTGAGCGCAAGTTGATAAAACTTGATACCATTTATTATTGCAGCAACAGCAACAACAATTCTAGTTAACAATAAATTTAATTTTGTGCATAAATTGGACAGAAACTGTTCGGCTCAAAGCTCAAGTTGCAAGTTTCATTGGGCACTTTGTTGCATTCAAACGCTTACACACACACACACACACACACACACATGTGTATCGACACAATATACATAAATAATTCATGCTTGATAAATTAAACAATATACTGAGGCAACCATTAGTTATGCATAACGTATACGCCATGTGCGCCAGACTATGACACCCACACAGTGCAGCAGCAGCAGCAGCAACAAGCGACAATTGCAACGCCTGCAAATGCCCAAAAAGCGGAAACGGAAACGTGCATACTGCATGCCATTTGCACAAATGCGACAGTGCAGACAGGACACAGGCACATAAAACAAGGATAAAGCCAACAGCAGCAGCCGAAACTCTGTCTGGCTAAGAAAATCCCAACATCTATTTTTGTCTATTAAAAATACGCAATGACATAAAAAACTTTCTTTGGCAGACTGCAAAACAAGCTTTCCTCTATTTGCTGTCGATTGCAAAGTTTGCATTAATTGAGCAGACACAAGAAAAGGGACATTTTAAAATACTGCTAGCTTTACTAGAGTTTAAATAGATGCTTTTATTGCAACTATGCATTAAATAAGTCTTTAATTTAATTTAACAAATGCAATTTACAATTCATCTACACACAAAGCATAGTGTATTATTTTTAAAAGGTGTCTAATATTAGTATATAAATATACTATTTATAATAATAAAATAAACAAATAAAACAGTTTCCATTCCATTTCATCTGAAAGACTTCATCTGTTATCAGCTGAATTTCTCCTTCCCATTCATGTTATATAATTGTAATATATATCCCATAGTACAAACTACGCGTTTGCTATCACACTTAAGTGATCTAATTACACTTTGCACTAGCTGCAAACCCTCCATAGAATTTGATTGCTGGCCCAGACAATGGTTCATCAGTGGAGGAGAGTCACCATAGGAAACCGCCCCTGGTGACTGCTCGCCGCAATGCAAACACAGCTGTAATTATGTAATGCATAAAGGCCACATTTACCGTTGCACCGATGGCACCCAGCCCTTCCATCCGTCGGCCCTTCCATCCGTCGGCCCTTCCATCCGTGCTGCCGTTTACAAATGTCGACAGATGCTATAATTGAAATGAAAATTACTGCAGCTGCAAAGACAAAATGCGGCAGCGAGAAGCTCGAACCGCAAACGGGGGGTGGGGATGGGGCTATAGAATGTGACAAGATGTTGCATGATAGTCTTGTTGTATGCCACATTGGCTATCGGTGCCACACACACAGCCAAAGACAGAGACACGCGCACACCTAAAGCTGACTGCAATTACGCATACGTCACGTTGCCAAACTGCATAACTTAGGCAAATGTCTGTCAAAGCTCATGTAATTTTGTGCTTAAAAATTGCCAAAAACACGCATTTCGGGAACCCACCTTGAAGACCTCGCCAGGACCTCGCCGCTCCTGGCAAGCAATTTGCCAGCGCTTTGTTGTGCATCCAGCGGAAGATTTTAATGACGTTGCAGTTGCCGCTTTTGCTGCTGCTGCTGTTACTGCTGCTGCTGCTGTTACTGCTGGTGTTTATGAGCTGTTTATAACAGCAGCAGTCTTAATTTATGCTTTAAATTTACATAGCGTGCTTTTGAATTGCAGGCTTAGCCAACTAGAATTATGAAATCATTAATCAAAATTAACCCAAGAACAGATTAATCCCTGTTTAAATATTTGGCTTGCCAAAAGAACTAATTATATATTGAGTACATATTCGAGAGCGCAGCTAATTAACTAATTATTTATAATTACAACTCTTTAATTTTAATGGGCGAAAAAAATTTCTTTTTACTGGATAAAAATCATCAGTAAACTCTACTTTCATATTTTTCGTTGTCTTCATCACCTTAAACAAAGTTCTTTTTACTATCAATTCTTACCAGACAATGTCAACGCAGTAAACTTATTTTGCATACTTTTTAAAAAATCATGCCACATTTTAAATACAGTAATACCTCCGTGTGGCAGCCACTGGAGCATGTTGGTGTCGCGACTTAAGCTTTCGATAAATTTAATGGAATTTAAAAGTCGTCAATCAGCTGCGCTGCAGCAAAAGGCAAAGGCAAAGCCAAAGCTTTTGCAAGCGCTCATTTTTAATGCATTTTGCACATAAACACACACACGCACACTCGCACACACACACACTCTGGGCTGTCGTTTAAGCGGGAATAATAAAAACAGCCTCAGAGGATGTTGTTGCCTTGAGCCTGGACAGAGTTGTTGTCGTCTGACTTTGCGCTGGCCACAAAAAGGATTTTATGGTATTCTTTTAATTAATGATAAATATCGCACTGGGCGCACACGGAATCGAAGCCTGCTGCATGCAACGAGCTGATTGAGTTGCTGCCACCGTTGGGGGCATGCCCCAATGAAATGACAAATGATGGGCGCACAGCCGCAATTGCAAAAGTCGCTCCACAGGATAAACGACTAATTACACACCTCATCAGCAGCTGCTGATAACTGGGCTTTCAATAAAATATATATATATATAGATAAACTGCTTAAACACAATTTTCACAAACAGAATTTACTATTATTTTATCAGATCTCTATGGTTATTAAATATATGGGAATAAAAATAGTAAACAAGAATCTTTTGTTTCGCAATGTTTTTGTTTCGCAAAAATAATGCCTTAAGCATATTAAATAAATATAAATTTGTATATACATATATCGTTTGGTTGTCCCTGTTTTCCTCCCCTTCTCCCTCGCCAGCTTGTGGTTAGGCCCGTGTCTGCAGCTTAAAACCCTTTTAGAGCTATAAATATTCAATTAATGTACATTCATGAGGTTGTTAAAATTAAGTTTTTAGTTTAATAAAATTGTTTACCTTCAGAGCCAAAGGCCACCCAATGCAAAGCCGGACTTTACGCCAAAGTTTATCAACAACAAAATAAAAAAAAGTTTGGATTAGCCCGAATGCCCAATGAATGTTTTGTTTCAGCTGGTCAGCCAGCAGTTGTTCCTGTCTCCTCTTGCCCAAAACTTTGTTGTTGTTTCTTAAGGAAGAACTTTGAATTTGCTTTTACCCATCGTCTCCATGAAAAAGTAGTCCAGGCAACTTAGCTTAGCAAATTCTTTGGGCCACAACAAGGTAAACAATGAGTTATGTTCAAGTTTAAGCAGTTAAATTTATTGCTTTCAAAAAGTAGCTTACCATTTGTGTATACACCCGTCAATCTGTAAAGGTCATTGTGTACATCCACAGGACTATGATGATCACCACACAGCATAGCTGAAACCACTGCAGAAACTTGATCGACTTCACGGACAGCTGAAAATCCGTCTGCATGCGTTCCAAGAGCATCGAGAAGTTCCTGTGAACACCATCCGTGCCGACAAAGGGCAGCTCCTCGTGGTCGTGGACGGCGAACCAGACGGGATATTGGTGCTGCTCCAGGTACAGGCCCGAGGGGCGTGGCACGTCGCCGGGCTGGGCCATGATATTGCCATCGTCGGGCCCGGCGTCGGGGCCCTCGCCCAGAAAGGGCATGATGTCCTCGTGCAGGACCAGGCGATGCATGCAGCGCGGACAATATGGAATCTCGCGACTTCCCAGCTCGGCCCACAGGCATGTCCAGCAGAACAGATGGCCACAGATCGTGATGACGCCACCACGCACATAGCTCTTGCACAGGTTGCACAAATAGATCGTCAACAAACGGTTGCGAGTACGCAGCTGCAAAAGTTGCCCAAGTTCTTTCATGCGATAATCTTGGCGGAAATATTCTTTTAAATTATTATTCCTTTTTTTTAAAATACTCACTTCTATCTCCATTCGCTGCGTTTGCGTTCAAGACAATTGTATTTTGCAGAAAGTTTCTTCCATTCTGATCCTCAGCGGCAGAGTCGTCAGTATTGGGGTCCTCCATTGTGCTACGAATTTGTTTCAACTAAGACAAAGTGTCAAAGCTGAATATGAAATGTGTTTAGGGCAAAACGTAAAAACTGCTTAGATCGAAGTTCAGTCTCCATGTAAGGAAAGCTGCCAAATGAAAGATGGCAGCTGACAGATTGATTAACCGTGGACTTTGATGGATGCTTGCAACATGTTGCAGCGAACTGAGGCACGATTTAGCAATCGCCTTTTGCATTCATGTCCGACTTTTGGCACTCCGCCAGCGGCAATTAGACGCGGGCTGTTGCAAGTGCCGCCGGCCCATAAATTGCAACCCACGCGCGGCCACTTGACAGTCGCCCAAGTCCAAGGGAGGAAAAAAAATCTGACACTGGCTGACATATGGCGGCGTAATTTATGCGTACATTGAACCAGTGCAACGGCCAGCCTGTGCCACATGCCACATGCCACAGATTCATTTTGCATTCCCATCAGTTGACCTTCTGCAGCTGAATTCAACTGACAATTGGCTGTATGTAAAGTCCTTGTCCAATCGATGTCCTTAACCGTACATACATAATTGACCCATATCTCGTGCCTGGGCTCGTTTTACAACATTCAAATAAATAAAGGGCCAACTTTAACGGCACATGGCAATAATCATTAAATGCCCCGATAACATTGCCCAATTTATTGCATAAATTAACTCAACTATTGTTATTAAGTGCAATAACCACAGCTGTAACAAAAACATATTTATATGCAAAGATAGGATTTACTTAATGCTAGCTTAAAAATAAACAAACAAACACAAATAAAAGGCAGTGAATTTAAATGCTCAAACTGTTTTTTAGATACCCTGCTTAGCTAATTGTTTGTTTTATAGAAGGACTATAACAACTAGATAAATAAGTTTTATACTTTTTATTCATTTGCAGCAAAAAATGCTGAATATATAACAATATAAATATTTTAGATTTATTTATGCATTTTAATTGTTTTTAAAAAAAAAAGTTTGCAAAATTAATAATTTGTAATATAAAACAATACATAAACAAAGCAATTGCATTTCAGTAAACGGTAGTTATTAATAATATTCACAATCAACTATTTCATTATCAAACACATAAATATTTTGTTGAATTCTATTTTAATTGTGTGCATATTTAATTAAGTTTATTGCGAATTAAGGCAAATTCTTTGTGCAAACGCAAAAACAAAAACCAAAATGTGCATGTTGATAATAATGTGTTAATGTGTGGAGCGTAATTAAAAATGTTATCAGTTGCCAGGACATGGCTTTAACACGGCATTTACGTTGCCCAAGTGGGAGCAGCCAAACAGGTGAAAGGATGGATGCAAGGACTCTACTCGATGCTAGTTTTTATATTGGCTTCATTTGGCGTTTGATGGCACGCAGAGTTGAGCTGAGTTGGTTCGATGGGTGGCTTTGTGGTCTTGTGTCATTTGATTGGTGTAGACGGAGTTTGCTGTTTGACTGGCGCTCGTTATTTGCATACAAATGGAGGTTGGGTCGTAATACACTGCGTATACGCAATAAAAGTGTTAAGCACTAAAGCAACAATACGGCTAGGACAACCGCATGGACTGGCCATTAAAATGCAACAATAAATTCGTTTCGTGAGTCAGCCGGATTCGGGTCTGTGATTCTCCGTCGATTCTCTTGTCGGAATCGACTGTCATGGCATGCCCGAAATTTAATTAGTTGGCATTTAACATTAAACATTTTGCAGCTGATGTTTTATTGCAGCCTTTGCTGCTTTTCCGTCCATTTGCCAGTTGCTGCTTTTGGGCGTTTTATTTATTTTGAGTTTTTTTGTTTTGTTTTTCAGTTAATTAAACGCACGCAAACATTTCGCCGCTCTAAATTATACGCAATTAAATTTGGTAATTACTTTCGAGTGAGTTTTCCAGCGCATTGTTGCCGGCAATAACTTAACTGGAAATTTCACTGTAAGCCCCGCTGCTGCCAAATGTCACATTTGATGGGTCCCAACCCCCGCCCCGACCTTTGCTCCCCCCCCCCCTTTTTTTCAGTGTAATTGGCATGTCTTTAACTTTTCTGGCTGGCAACTTTGGGCCGACTTTAAGAGTTGACGTTTCTGTTAGCTTAACCTTGTTTGTCTGCTCCTCACAAAAATTGCACTGTCTGCGTGCTTCATTATGCAAAGCAAAAAATACACACACACACACGCACACACACACACAGTCACAGACTTGAGCACATGTATAAGTAAATTTTTTTAGCACCTACAAAAAAGATTATATTCATGTTATTATTGCAGTGAGGACGACACAGAGAACCAAAATTTTATATTCTCTCCTGGCTGGCTGTCTGGCTAGCTGGCTAGAAATGGAAATGGAAATGGAAGTGGAAATGGCTGCCTGCTAGGGCAACATTTCCTTTTGTTTTGGATAAGACATCTGCAGCTTGTCGACTGTGATCCTGATGAGTAAAAACAGAACAAGGATCAGCAGCACGATCGTGATGATGCACAGGATAAGCGTCATAATGCGACAGGCAAAGCCGAAGCTTGTGAAAAGATCGGCTAAATCAACGGCATCGACCACCTCGCTATCGAAATACGTTTTGACAATCATCACGAGCGCCGTCAAGTGCAGCAATATCATGAGGACCACCATGGACATAAGCTGGAGCAAAAAGCCAAATTAGCTAGTTTAGGATGTGGATGTGAAATGAACTGATGAACCCACCACAAAGCGCATCTGCTGCGTGGGCTCCGAATAGCTGGAGTGATAGAGCCAAGTGCTCAGGCCAAAGATAACACAGATGTAGGCGGTGCCCGAGCTAATTATCTGCTGAACCAGCTGAGAGAAACTCGACGTGGTCGGCAATATGCTGCCGAACAGGGCCGCGTTCAGTATGCAGATTACCTGTCCCAGGATCAGGTTTATTATTTTAATCAGACTCAATCGCATGCTCGTGCTACGTACCGCTATAACTAACAGTAATATGGATACGACTTCTTTTTTGGTTATCATCTTGTAAGACCAATTGTCTGCACATTGAAAATTTTGTTATTATTGCTGTACGAATAAATCTTACAGACTTACAACTCTAAGTACAACAGATAGAAATGTTTATAAAGGAATAAGAAATAAAAGAAGAGATCTTTAGAGGAACTGATGTATAAAATGACTTCTGCCTGTTATATTCATTTTCCCCTTTGTATGCACTTTTTTATATGTATGTTAAAACTATACAAAAAATGAGCTTAAAAAGACATTTTTATTTTTACCAAAAATTGCTGGAAAATCCGCTTATAAATTAAAATATTTTTCACGTTGCAGAGAGAAGCGCAAAAGAGAAGCGACACCTGCGCAGCTTAAAGCTATTTACGTTTTTTTTGTGGATATGTGGTAGGGTATATATGTGTGTACTTACATATACACACATATACATACATAAGTACAAGCATTAAATTTTAGTGAACAAATGGGTTAAGACTTATAAATAAAAAGAAGGAAAATGTTTGTGTTTAAATATATATATATATTTTTATTACATTTTTTTATAATATATACGAAAATCTGAAGATAGAAAACATACATATAAAAAAAAATAAATAATTTAATAAGTCGTATTTTTTTATTTAAAAAAGTTATTTCAATGAAAAATATTGAATATAGCTATAATATTAAAACTTTTCAACTGGTTAACTGTAAGTGTAGCGTCTAAATATATTTATTAATACATATATTTTTTTGATTAAAATTAAATATATAAAATATAGCTTAAATTACTTTAACTATTTGTAAATAGCACAGGCTGCGTTAAACACTACTATTGATTATATGTATATATATAAGTTTACCTTAAACGAATTAAAGTGCAACTTTTCAGCCTTAGGCAAGTTAAGAAAAAACAGAGTAAAAACACTCAAACAAACTTTAGTTTTTTTTTCTGAGTCAACTGCAGCTCTGTGTAAGTTATTGACTTGTATCCTTATCGTGTTACACAAATGACTTCTATTCATACTTTTGCTATTGCTGCAACTATTATTTAGAAAAAAAAGGAGGAGATTCTTCTTGGCTAAACAGGTCCTGGCAGCAGACCAAGCCATGGTCTCTCCACTTGGCCTGTTCACCATTTTATATAATCATTCAAAGCAAATTGAAATTTCTTTTGGAAGCCTGCCGGCAGACGATTGGGCATTGATGGCACTTATCTAACGGGCACAGGCACTCACAGACACACACACACACACACAGACAGGCAGGCACACACAGATACAGCCACAGCCTCATCCGCCGGCAGCCGGCGCTAATTCATCAACAGTAAAGGCAATTTAGATACTCATCTAACCGGATATCGACAGGCAGCCAGGCAGTCAGCCAGGCAGTCAGCCAGGCAGGCAACTGAAGCTGCCTTCGAGGGCAGAGTAAAGTAAGCAGATGACGATACCGATAGCGATACCCTTGTCCTAGTGCCAGTGCTTTGCGGCTGCTGCGTCGTCCTGCAGACAGCGTTTCATAAAATATTGATAGACGTGAAGTTGGCAGCGCATACTCGCTTCCTGTTCGTGTCTGCCGCAGCCATAAATAATTTGCTGTAAATGCAATCGCGGGGTTACATGGGGCGTAACCGAGACCCCCTCGATTGCCAGGTAGGAGTGATATAAAGCAGGAGCAAGGATTCCGTTGTAACAGCGTGATGCTAATGGCGAGGCGGCACACGGTGCGAAAGTGTTTTATATGAATTATTCGCAGCGAGCCAATTTGAAGAGGGGTGGAAGGGCGGAGGGGGGCGGGGCACAATTGAAACTTGAACGGGGCCCACATCAGGAATCGGCAGCAATGCCGGAACAAGCCGCTCCTCGGTATTTGCTGTAATTTGTTATGTCTGTGACTGTTGTCTGTTCTCTTCTGTAAGTGTGTGTGTGTGTGTGTGTGTGTGTGCCTGGCGCTTTTTAATAGCCAGCGACTGTTGCTGCTGCTTATTATTGCCGTTATTGTATCGCTGCTGCCGGCCATTGCCTTTATCGCCGGCACCCGCGTGCTCCATGGTAATGTGTATTTAATGACGCCATATCATGTAAAAGCTCCCCTCTGTCTGGCTAATGTCCAGTGAACCAGGCCCGAGTTGCTGGCTGGTGCCAATAAAGCAGCCGGGTCGAGCGACGGCTGCTTCGAATTTCCCATTTTCTTTTTTTTTAATATATTTTAAAGTGGCGCCATAAAACGTGGGCCCAAATTGATGCTCCACACAATGCTGCTAATAGCATTGAGGGATCAAACAACAACTGGTTGCAAATGTAACTAAATCAATGCAATGAACTGCATTATTTTATCCTTTAACATCCGCACGATTATACAACATATTTTACACAACAATCATTTTTAATGGCCACCAGCAGACAACAGGCTAAGAAGGCTTCGATGGAGGAAAAGCCTTGATAAGGACTTTATAAAAAAGCTGGATTGTCTTGTGGAAATGCGCTTGACGGCCGTCTTTGACTTCGCCTGGACGCTTAAGCAGATTGAAACAATCTCCGGTGTGTGTTTGTGTGTGTGTTTGTGTGTGTGAAAGCTTTCACTCTTAAGGGGGAAATGCTTCTTTCCTTTAAGTTGCCGCTTCTTGTGCGTGCCCCACCAGCTGCAACTGTCAGCCGGATAATTTATAATGAAGTTTCCTTATTGGCAGTGCGGCAGCGCCACGCCCCCCGCCTGTCAGGCTGCTTTTCACTTCCGCTGCATTGATTTTGGGCAGTCATGCATGCAACTTGGCTGACAATCGGCATAAATTATGAACAGCAACAACGGCGCAGAGCTGAGAAAATCGCGAAATTGAAAATTACGAAGCGACCAAGGGAAATTGACGGCAGCTTGAGTCAAGCAAATAACAATCAAAATCACTTTCGACCCCAGGACGATTTATTTATAGAGCAGCAGAAAAAAGGAGCAGGAGCCACAGAAATCACAACTATGAGGCCTTAATCGCTGGGGCCAGCCACATCGTCAGATCGTCAGTTGGTTTTGATTTATTGCTATTTTATTTGCGCATATCCTTATTTGCCTTGTGTCGACTTAAGGCCCCCGCCCCCCGTCCGAACTGTCAGCCACGACTGCCTAAGGCTATTTTATTGTTCGATAAGTTATCAGCGGTCGAGCAAACAACCAGCCGAGCCAAGCAAACTGAGACCCCGCTCGGATTGCCCTTAAACTGGTCCCATCTCCCTCTCTCTCTCTTTCTCTCTTTGTCTCTTTGTCTCTGTCTCTGGCGATATCATAATTTCACTCGCTCAGGAAGAAGCTGTGTTTATGCTTCGGACGGGCTGGCAGCCTGTCACAATGCCGTGCGGCGCATAAATCTAAATTAAATGCCTTTTGAGCTGAAAAAAATAACAGCGACCAATTTTAATGCGCGACTGGAAGATACTCTACAAAGTAAGTATGACAAAATAAAAGCGCAAAAAAAAAGTTTGGACTTATTTTAAAATGTTTTTACAGCTGTTTAGAACACACAATCATTTAAAAATGATTATTTGAAATACTTTTATTATACTAAAAACTAGAGACCCTATTAGGACATGAAACTTAAGCTACCTTTTAATATAAAGAAAATTTAATATTGAAGAAAGGATTAAATCAAAGTTTCCATTCAATTTTGTATTTGTCTTGCAATTATTTTTATAACAAATTAAAAATTGCTTTTAAATATATTTTTTAGACTTCAAGTTTTGTATTCTCTAATGATCCATTAGACCGACAAAATATTCTGAAATTGAAGTTTTGCCCTTTCCCTATTTCGCTATTCATCAGGTCCGTTTAAGTCATCCACCTTCTTACAGGGTATCATAAGAAAGCAAAAACATTCAGCACGTTGTCACTCGTTGTGGCTGTGTGAAAAAGGACTTCGACTTGGACTTGGACTCGACTGGGGACTGGGATTGGAACTGGAACTGGGGGACGGCCACACCCACGAGTCGTGGGCCTTGGTCGGTGGCCAGCGCAAATAAATATTAATCATTGTGTAATAATTTTCTGCTGTCAGCTAAATTTAAGCAAAGTATTCATAATCCACAAGTGAAAAACCACTTTTGACAAATCGCTTTGTGCCCAGGCGTTTTTATCGCTTGTTTATTTACGAACGACGAAGAAGAAGACGAAGAAGAGGCCACAAGGAACACTTTAAAAGTCGCCAAAATGGAATTCCAATAATGAAAATGTATTAAAGAGCGACACCTTCAAACAGGGGGAAGGGTAAATCGAGGGGAGTTGGTTTCTAACTCGTTGGGGTCAACGGAGAATGTTGTTTATGCATGGGCTGCTGTCCGTGTGTGTGTGTGTGTGTATGTGTGTGGGTGGGTGTGTATTTGTGGGCGTTGTCCCTGCTGTTGCTGGGCGTTGGCATTCGATGCACGTAGCACATTGTTTGAATTTCATGGCGACTTTATGAGTTTTGTAATCAAACAAAGCCACACACACAAACACAAACACACAGACGCCGATGATGATGATGTTGTTGCCTTAACCTGAGCATTAATATGGCCACATGTGGCTGCTTTTGAGACAAACGTGGCGCTTGTTAATGCTAATGAGCCACGCCGAGCAATCAGACACAAACATGGCCCAAACTCGCGGCTGCAGCAGCCACTTAAAATGTCTGCCGACTATATTTTATTGCATACTCTTAGGCGCAGACATTACCTGCCCGCGGCAAGTGGAAAAAAGAAGTGATTTATTTGTGTGCAGCACTTAAAACTAGACACACACACAATAGACGCCACGCCCAAAAAGTGGGCGTGTGGCTGGAACCGTTCCAGGCCGTAGTCAGCAGACGTCCGGGCAAACAAAAGGCAGCCCGGTCAGAAATTAACTAAGCAACAGTGTTGCCTGAAAAACGAGGACTAAGGACTGTGGATGGTCCTTTGCATGTCAGCAGGAGCATGTCGTGCTATCGACGCTATCGGTGACCATCTAACCCCCCCTTTCTCCCTCCTCCAACGACTCTTAAATAAATATTTGCTAGCCTCTGCAGGAATTTTTCAACACGTCGCCACTAAACGCATAAAGCACAACAATGCCCAGCAAACCATGGCTATACACACACACAAACACACACACTCACACACACACATACTCGCATTGAGCTGAATATCAACATAAAAGAAAATATTCTAAATATCATATCATCAGCATTTTTCGATAGAGTCCTCAATGGCGTGTGCGGCTTTTTGGGGTTGACTTCGGTGGACAGTTGAGTTGAGTTGAGTTCAGTGTTTACCATTTATTTTTGATTTGGGTATTTAAGGTGCGGATAGACACTAATGTCCGCCTGGGTGCGAGCGTGCGGAATGGAAAAAACCCGCCCAGTCGATGGATGATGTTGTTGTGTGTATTCAGGACACAGTGCAGGGTATTCGCCAGGGGTGTTGACAGCTTAAGTGCCATTTGGCAACAAAACTAACAAATTGTGACAAGCAAAATAATGTTGAATAATGTCCTTCAGCAACTGCACAAATCACCCAAAAGTAATTCCCAATTAATTTTTGAGCAATATTCGCAAGCTTCAACTTATAAAGTTAAGTTAAATAGTTGGTAAATGCTTTTGCTGAACTTTTCACAGCCAAAACTTGCTCAAAACGAAACTTCTGACGACATTTTGGCCTTGGCTAATACTCAAAATTCATTTTGCATTTCAATTTAAGAATTGCAATAACAACTTATAAACGCAATAAATGTTTCTGTTTATTTGTATTGATAATGATTTAGATAATGTGATTTTCTATTAGGCGGCACTAAATATATTTAATATATGCGCGTGACTAGAAATTTATTTTTAATTTATTCGTTTTTCCATTATTTGCCTAGCATATCTAATCAATACAAGCTCCTCACACACACACACACACACACACACACACATACACAACACGTCAATTTATCTATAAACAGATGTCGTAACAATAACAAAATGTGCCCTGTGTGCTAAACATTGGAATTGAAAATAATTAACTCGCATGCTAATTAGCTGTATTATCAATACAAAGCTCGTTATTGACATTGGTTTGGGGCCAAATGCGTTGTTGTTGTTGTTGCTGTTGTTGTTGTTGTTGAACGGCCCAGCGGGCTAATATGAAGTGGCTGGAACGTGAAACATGAAACAGGCATTAAAGATTTACACAGTTGGCTTTTAGAGTCAAAACGTTCCGCTAATGGCTATTTATGCGGCCCATAGATACACTATACTATGAATAGCCCGTCATCAGCTAGTGCAATGTTGTACCACAAACATAAATCATGTGCCACACACACTGACACACACACACTGACAGAGCCTTCAAGTGTCCTTTGGCTGCCTTGGCATGCGTTGAATAAATTTATTGTTGTGCATTATGTTGCCTAGGATCGCAGTTCCTTCCTACGTATAAAAAATGTCCATTATATGAATATGAAATGCATTGCGTTTAACCATGGCAACCACTCAGGCGGGCAAATAGATGGTCTGCAATGAGTAAATAATATGTGGGCGGGCTTATTTAAGTCGCGACTCGCTTTCTAATTATGAATATTAATTGGAGTGTAAGCCACGCCCACGTGTCAGAGCTGCACGTGGGCGCTAATCCCCAAATAAACTGAAAACTAATGGCGCAAAAACAGAGTCCATGAATAAATCACAGCAGATTAGCTCGCAAATTATGCGAAAAAGGATACGAGGCTCAAATGTGGATCCTAAGCAAATAAAGTCGCTAGCCAAGCTCAATGCCCAGAATCGAGAGCCAAACTCAAAAACAAACAGTTCATGTCCGCATTTATATTTATATGCATAAAATCTGTTCGATTTGCATATGCCGATATGAGGCAGTCAGTAGAAAATGCTAAAAGGCTATCAGAGAAAGGTTGCCAGCTTCTAAATGGATGCAAATGGGAGTTCAAATAAAATGTAAAAATTAAATCAAACTAACAGAGTATCTTCAATTCGAGCATACCCCACGCAATGTGTATATCTGGCAATTATTTGGCTTGCTAGCAAAGAAACTTTGCCATTTTTATGCCAGAGAGAGCACTTGAAACATTCATCGAGCATTCAGTGCCAGCCACATGGCGTATGCGTAATGTTCCATATTTCATACGAATTACAAGACAACAAGCCCAAACAGCGCATCTGTCTTTCTCGTCTGTTCGCCTGTCATGTTTCACATGTTCTGTGTACAATTTGGAGTGCTTGTTTAGTTTTTAGAAGAGTCAGCAAACGAAAAAATATCTATTTGATATTTATGCAAATTTTAATTGCCTAGCTGGATAATTTATGTGCTTGTGGCTTAATACAAAAATCATTTATGCATAAATTCAAAAGGGCTTCAACATTATATTTGTCATATTCATATATACCCTATTGAATGACTTAAGCAATTAATTCAAAATTAAATCAGAGCTCCACAAAAAGCTCCTGAGTTTGTCCACTTGAGCTGTTTCATGTGCGCAAAAGTTCAAACTTTTTGCCAGATAAAAAGATTTGCTGAAATAAGTAAATAAGCACATATGTTATTTGCCAAGAGCTCACAAGTCATGGGCAAAGTTTTTGAATTAACTCAATGAAATCATTTTAAAGGTTTCCCATCAACTAAGTGCTTCTTTGAGATTCGAGTTGCTTTAAATCAAATATTGTTGAATATAAATTATTTAAAATCTGTATTAAAAACAACAGTTTCAGGAGTCAAAGCTAATACCATTATTAAATTCCAATTTACGAAAACAAAACTAAAATCTGATGAGTTTATAAAATAAACTCTATAAAAACATAAATGTATTCTGTGGATACGAAGCTCAATAAATTCTTTTATATCGCACTATAAATCCCGCATTGCGTTGCCAACTTGACAACATAGTTAAAATTCATCGACTTTGTTTTTAGTTTCCTTTTTTTTTGTGCTATTAAATACATTGTAATGGGCGTGGCAAATTTTGTGCATTCGCAATATATATTTTGTGTGCATCGATTTCTGCTATATTGGCAAAATAAGAAATTGTTTTTGAACGATATTCCATTTTTTTTTTGCTATTCCAAAGGAAGTCATAAATAAGCTAGGAACTGACGCTGACTGGACTGTACGAGAATCAAGCGCGCGTCTTCATTGACCAGTTGTCCTTTGTTGTTGCTCAGTTTTTGCTGACTTCAATGCGGGGCGTGTCCTTTTCTGCTGCATCTGCGGCAATTTAGCCTCCTTCCAATTCACCCGTATTGTGCGCAAATCAAGTTATTACACACACACACACACATGAGTGTGTCTGTGTGTGTGTTAGGGTCACATATGGCGCGCATAAATAGTTTCGGCATTTTTCTACTTTCCATTGAGTTGGCCGCGCCTGGCCGGGGGGCATCCACAAACTTTCTTTATGCGCTTTCCATGAACATTTCGTGGCAGGTTTATGTATTTAATGGACTTTCCACAAGTTTTTCTTGTTGCTTTCTTCGCGTCATGTTTCGTTGTTTCTTTTCACTCGCCTGGACGCTGATGATGACAAAGTCGCATTATGTCCATTGGCAAAAGTTTGGTGACGCCAGCATTTATAACCGCTCCAGCGTCCATTTTGATTATTAGCAGGCCACAAACGCAAATGCAGAAGGAGTTTGAGCGTGAGTTTAAGCCATGCATTTTGGGCCAACGGGTGACGCATTTTATTATTCGTTCATTTTCGCAGACATCGCTGAAAAGCAGCTAAATCGACGTTGGCGCCAACTCAGCCATAAATGGTTCAATGCAAGGCAAAATTTCCACTTTTAGGAAGGGGGCTTTAATCATTCACTCGCTAAGTTTAAATAGCCCTCGAGCGCTGCTCTTGACAGCCTTGGCATTTAACCAGCTAAAGTTCAGGGACGAGCTCGACTGAAAGGCCGGCAAACAAATTCAGTTGAAAGGCATTGCAAATGCTTTCGTTTCAATCCCGAAGTCTAAAGGCAACGCAATGCCAAAGGTCAAATGAACACAGGTAGAAAAAAAACAACTATAAAATGCGAGCACAAAGGACTTTGCAGTTCATAAAGAGGAAGAAGAAGAAGAAGAAGAAGGGAATGGAGGTTCTATAAAAAGTGTACTTTAGCTGAGTGCAGCTCAGCTCGATACGGCAATAAAGCACACAAATGCATCATGAGGCCAACGGGGCGTATTAGTTACGTGTATCAAAAATTAATAACCTAAGCATTCCGAATTTTATGCAGACATTGGCAATTCCGAACCGGGGCGTGGCACTGCATAAATCTTATGCAACAGACGAGCCAAAGCAAAAACTTTGCCAGGGCTGCCAAGCTGCCAACTTGCCAGTTGCCAGTTGTTTGCGTGGCTGAGGCTGGCTATAAAAGAGGGGCTGCTAGCCAAGCTTGTCAGCTACTCTGACTTGCCGCCCTTTGTCTGGCAGCTGTAATAAAGTGTTGTCATGCATTCCGTGCAAACCGTATATCATATTTACAACAACAACAACAACAACACATCATCTTCTTCATATCATTGCAACGTTGGGAATTTGCTGCTGGAGCACTTTATGATACTATTGCAAACAGCTTTAGAGCTATATGCATATATATAATTTAATAAACATTTTTATAACTTTATTTTAGGTAAGTGAATATAAAAGAAATACGTGTAAAATAACCAAGTTAATCAATTGCAAAATGTTTTTATATATATATATATATATAGGATAAATTAAATATAGAGTGAGATTAATTAGATCGCAACTTAATTCCCCCAAATTCCTGTTTAACAATCTTTGTTAAGGGGAGAATCATTTTTTTTTTATTGTGGCATGCTTTGGTATTTCACTTTTGACTGTCATCAGACCACGCAGACGATAAACCAAATGCCATTAAATTTGTATGCTCAAACGAAGGTGAAATAATCTCGACTTTTGTTGTTGTTTTCGTTGTGGCTGCAACTGCTGCTGCTGTTGTTGCAACTGCTGCTGCTGCTGCTGCTGCTGCTGTGGTTGCTGCTTGTTATGCTGCACTTGTCTACTTCACACTTAACATCCGCCTCGGCTATTCCTGTCTGTCGCCAATTTGATTTGTTATTGTTTACGAATGCTGAATGAAAAGCCAAACCGCCGCCTATCCACCCGCCTGTCCACCCCTCCGACTGTCTGTCTGTCTGAATGTCTGTCTGTCTGACTGTCTGTCCATCACTCAGTTGGCAAACATTTTATGGCGCTTAATTGCTGCAATTGTCCACAAATCTGGCAAGCAATAGAGCTAGGCAAATAACTGCAAAGGACACTTATGTGGGGCTGAAAAACTTAACCAGATTTATCAACAGCTCGTTAAAGCTAACTAAAAAGATACAAAAGCTATGTTCAATAAATGAAAGGATATACCTCAGAGAAAGAAGTATATGTGCATTGATATTATTTAAAACAAAAATGCTAAGAACATAGAGAATGTTTTGGATTTTTTTATTTGTGTAGTATACAGTATACATATTAACAAAAAATAACAATATTATTTTCATAGGCTTAAAGGATCGAAAAATATTTAGTGAAAAAGTTTAAATTCATATGAAATAAGTATATGTGCATAGTAAGTGAAAATTAAAAATACTAATGAAATTTAGATTTTTTTTTAAAGTTTTTTAATAGTAAATATGTTTTCCTTTTTTAGTGAAAATTTGATTAATTCGTTGCTACACATATTTTTTAAAACGGTACATAGAATGAAGCGCAAAAAGGAATACTGGAGTGGTAGACCTTCACAAGAAATAACAGTTCAAATTGGCATACCTACAAAAAATTTACCGTTACCTCCATAGTAAATATAAGCAAATTAAAAAACATATACTTCTTTCTCTGAGGTATTTATTAATTAAACTTATTTTTGACCATCAAGATAGCTAATAGTTAACCCTGTCATAATATCTATGCCAACTAGTACCTATAGTGAATAGTCCACTCTTTAAGACTCGAGGTCTATCCAAGCTTTAATTCTCTTTTATTTGCTTGAATACAATTAAATATAAGGGAAAATGAATGCATCAACAGTTGAGTGAGCAGCATTCAAAACAAATACGAAATTGATGAGCTAGGCGAATGACAGTCCCGGCCACGCCCACGCCCAGTTCGAAGCTGAACGTGCTGGCCTCATCAGCAGCAACATCATCATCATCATCATCATCATCATTATTGTCTTTGCATAATGAACACGCGACGAACTGTGTTCGATAAATTGTCGAAATTCGTTTTGACTAAAAGTCAATAAAAGTCCACTTAAGGCAACATTGTTGTCCGCTGCCGGAACTCAGATCCGCAGATCCGCAGATCCGCAGTTCCGCCGGTCGCAACTTGGCTACAAGTTGTCCACTGGCTGCTGTGCATAAAAATTGTTTTTTAATGCGCGCACATCAATAGTCAAGCCAAATAGTCCGCAGCAAATTTAACTACCAACATTTTGTTGCTCACTTTTCGCTCTGTTTCGTCGAGGGGCATTAAAAAAAAAATACACAAAAAAAGAAAACAGCAAAGGACGGAAGGCGAGAATTTAGAAAGTAGGAAAGGAAGTGCGTGCACAACCTTGGGGGTGGCTTTTAGCACCCAACCCCCGTTAAACAATCCCCACTGACAATTGCTCTCAACTTTGGCATTAACATAGTTTTTTTATTTTTTTCTATTCTCTTGTTAGGCCAAACCCTTTTTTTTGATTTTGTTTTGGACGATTTGAAATTAGCCTCGTCAACCTTTGGCTGGCTTATTTTGGCCAAGCAAACAATAAATTTAACTTGGCTTTGGCTTTCGCTCGAAGCTCATTAGCCATGTACTCGTGTACCTTTAACCGGCTAATGCGACTTTAACAACAAGTTTTTGGCAACAAGCGCAAACTTTGCCTGCCGCTTGTTAAAAGCAAAGGGATCGGGATTGGAGAAGCCCGTGTGTGGCTAATTAGAACACATTTCTTCAATTTAACCTCGACAGCGGCAAGGGGCAACCTGAGCTGACAAAAGGAGCCAACCAGGGGGAAAGGGAACGAAGCTTGAGTTCGATTTAATGAAACACATTACGTGGGCGTTCGAGGGTTGAAAAGTGTATCTGTGTGTGCGTGTGTGTGAGGAGGGTATTTTCTCATATAGTATACAGCATGTGAATTTTTGTTAAATCATTTCCAATGAAAACGCTTAAAACTTTTCGCATGAATGTTATTGTTGCTGCTCCTGTTGCGGCTGCTGTTTTGTTGTTGGACTTGACAAATATTTATGCTAATAAAAGTGCCAACAGTTTTTGGCTTGGCAACAGTCGAACTTTGCTTTTGTTATTGTTGTTGTTGTTGTTGTTTTTGGGCCACGTGTGCGGCAAAAACTTTACATGTTTGTTGAGAGCAAGGATGATAAGGGAAGGGTGGGGGATGGGGAGAGGGGTGTAGAGAGCGGTTTCAACTATCGTTGAGAGCTTAACGACCACTTGGAGCACCACTGCGCTGTGGTGCGTGATTATGCACTTTTGGTTGAGTTTGCAATGGCTTACAGCATATATGCATGTGGCCCGGACGTGTAATCCGTTTAGATAGTTTCAAATTTGGGCCAGATTGACGATGGCAATCGCTAGATATATATATAAAAAATAAATAAATATTAATAAATAAATATAAATAATGATAAATAGATAAATAAATTGAGGAAACCCTGACAAATCATTTTAATATTCATATAAGTTTAGTTCTTTACCTTTTTTGAATTTATATGTTAGAGAATACCTTTTTAATATTCAACAAGTTTAGTACAAGTATAAACTATAATTTAATTTTTTTTTGTATATTAAATTTATATAAAATATTGGTTCCACTTTTAGATTCCCCCAAAAAAGGTATCCCTTGTTAATTAGGGAGCAACATTTGCACTGGCATTTGTCATGCGGCGACATCAAAGTGTGTGTATATGGCTGGCTGTGCTTTTAACTTGGCTCAATTAGAGTGGCCGCAAGCGCCGCAGAGCCCAGCCAAGCTACGTTGAGCTGAGCCACAGCCAAGCGGACCGAATTTGACTTTATTAAATTAACGTTTCATGTTCGTTTAATGAACAAAGTAAAGACGAAAATAATGATGCAGTTAGTTAGCTCCAGCTCGACGAGGGGCGACGACTCTGGAAGGGATGGTTGGCTGGCTGGCTGGCTGGCTGGCTGGGCGAGTAAACGTGTCGCTTACACGAAAAACAAAAGACGGCAAGAGCGAAAAATGCCGCAAGATGTTGCCGCATTTTGTTGCTGGCAACGCGTTGCTGCGGCTTTTTGCTTTTGCGAAACAAGCCACTCTAATGACAATATTGGCACTTACAACAATAACAACGCCAGCCGCAGAACATGGCGGTAACGGGACGCCCAAGCTGCAAGCTGAAGTTGGCCAACAACAACAACAACAACAACCAGAACGAGCACCGTAATAATTTTTGTGGTTATTACCAAGATTACAACAGGCAACGGCAACGGCAACGGCAACGTCAGAGGCAATGGTAATGGCAACAACATACAGGCAAACATGCCTAGACGAGAAAGTTGAAACATGTCACACACAGAAATCTTGAGTCACACACACTCTCACACACACACACAACCAGACACACCTATATATATATGTGTTTGTTTGCGTGGCAACATTTATAGTCCGCTTAGAATTGGCGGGGCGGAGAGTCTTCGAGTCGCAATGTTTTCATTTTTAATGAAAGCACGTAAAATGCGAAAAAGTCTCGCACACACATGTGCATAGATTTGCTTTAATTATAATTCTAGACGCGTTTATCACATCAACAACAAACACACACACACACACACACAAACATTTTTTTTTGGCAGCAGTTCAACTGCGTTCTTGTACTTGAAATATTATTCACACACACACACAGACAGACAATGGTCCATTAAATGTGTTTGCCCACAAAATGCGTTTTTCATCAGCTAAGCCAACATATAAAAACTAACGAACACACGCACAACACACACACACACGCACAACACACACACACACGCACAACAAAATTTGTTTGCAATTTTGTAACATTCCAAATACCTCGCACATATCCCAGTTATTTTTCAATTCAGCTGAGTTTAGAGTATTAAATTCCGTAGTTCGGAATAATAGTTTTTGTATTTTGCAAATATTTGTTTATTGCAAATATGTTCTCTTAATTTTACAAATATTTTCAATATTAATTCCAGTTGCAAGTTTAAATTTCTACTCTATTCCTGTCTTCCTCTATTTTATATGTGATTAAGGTATGTGTTATTCGAGCATTTGCCGCTTGGCCAAATCTGTTGACTATTGTGCTTCCAAGCTGGCTCAAATATTTATGTTTTGTGCGTATGACAACAATTTCCATACCTTATTTTACTTCGTTCGCATAAAATTCTTGGCTGGCATATGAAAGCATTCCTTCGCAAAGGCTGTGGCAATATTAAAAATACAAGTTATGTAGAGTCAATGACTCAGTTAGTCGAGCTAACAATGTGA
This sequence comes from Drosophila lacertosa, assembly GCA_004143845.1. NCBI lineage: Eukaryota > Metazoa > Arthropoda > Insecta > Diptera > Drosophilidae > Drosophila > Drosophila lacertosa. Next base: position 357,613 of record SCDZ01000138.1, read on the forward strand.
ATTTTCTTAAGTGGAATAACAACCCTCATATAATATTTTTTAATTGGATGCTTAACTAAAAGGAGCTAGAGTGAACTCAAATGTGTGATTATGGAGAGGCAGAGCTAAAGTATCACTAATAAACATCATTTAGAAGAACTATTTTATTAATATATATTTCAAATTTCCAATTGCTGCCTACTTTAAACTGCCATTAAAACATTGTCAATAATCCCTTCTGAAATATTTTAATAGTTACTTTAATGTCCTCTTAATTATATATCTGTCGGCGACTAAGCAGCTTATTTGCCATGCACATAACAACAAATATGGCTAATAATGTGAGCTTAGTGTGTTTTATTAAAATATGGAATTGTTTGTGGGCCCATTTAAATATGTGAACATATGCAGTCCAAGGCAATAATCCCAATTAAGCTCACTAGGAAACTAATAGCAGCTGTGCTTCTACAGGCTGCACCCGCAATAAAGGCCACACAAGCAGGTACTTAACTAAGCATACAAATTATTAGCAGGATTTTCAGAGATTATAGCGCATTGTAATTATGATGTCAGAAGTACAACAAGTCAAAAGATTAATACTCAGACAGAAAAAAAAAAAGAAAACTAAACAAACACTCAGACAGGACGTAGCTCGGGAATATATTGAAATGCCAACTAAGTAGACATGGAAAATAATATTTATTTGATGTTTCCGTTATCATTGGCAGCATGCAACATTTGTGCTCCAGTCTCGAGTAGCAAGACAACTCAGACAAGCCAACACACAGAGAGGGAGAGAGGAATGGTCAAAGTGCATTTGCTGGGGTATGCAATAATCTAATGTGTAAATACATATGAATTGTAAATGTGGGCGTGGCACACACACAATATGTTACATGCCACTGCAAGTGGGCATAAGTAAAGTGCAAGCGCAAAAAGAGTCGAAGCGACAGCATTTCCAAGTGCCAGATGAAGTTTTGCCAGTTGCTTTTATTGCCCCAATAGCTTCATCCCCAAGCTTTTCGGTCGTCGGCAGGCCGCCAACAAATGCCGGGCCACGACTAGACGCTGCTGGCTGGCACGTGCACTCGGGCGGAGCGCGGCGGCGACAGCTACATGAGATGCCAACGACGCGTCGCCAAGAAGTCAATAATAATAGTCGGCAAGCGAAAAGCCAAAAAAAAAAACAAACAAACACACAAACACACACATGGAAACTACGCAGACAAATTCGTTTGAGAAGGGTTAAGGAATGTAATAATACTTAAAAAGTTGAAATTCGACTCTGGCAGAGGCACATCAAACAACAACAACAACAGCAATGGAAAAGGCTAAAAGGAAACGTACAATGCGTGCGACTCGTCTCGGGCACCACTAGGCGTATGAGTTATATTCAAAGTTGTGCGCCGTAAGCCGCTTCAACGATCGCTGCCGCCGTCTGGTGGGCACGTCTCTGGCTGTTAGTGCCCGCTGCTTGACTTCTAAGTGGTATTTACTCATGTACCAACCAAAAGCGAAGCCCGCCCCCGGCCTAGGCTCAGGCCCAGGCCCAGGCTCCACGTTAAGCACACATGTTTGTTGGCCGTGTTGTGTTGCAGTCAGTTCGTTTCGATTTGTCATTTTGCTGCCACGACAAAGCGACAGATAGACAGAATGAAGGAAGTAGAAAAAAAAATGCGAGTAAGTTGGCAAAAAGCAGCCTTCAATTCTTTGCATACTTTTGTGTGTTGAATTTGAATTCAATTTCTGACGCTGAAAGGTTTTTAATCTTGTTTTCTGGCGACTCCTGGCCCAACCGCCAACACCTTCAGCTCAATTTGAGCTTTGCTGCCGTTGTTGTTGGCTTAGAGCAACCCTCGTTATATTTTGGCCAGTTGATTAGCTTAACCATCTTTTGGGCATTGTTATTCAAATAATGTGAGCGCCTTTACATAAAACTAAATTTATTAGAAAATATTTTACACAAAGCGGCTCTAAGAAAAGCTCAACGAACTATTTTAATAAAGAATTTAAGGACCCAACATTTTTGTGATTTTTATTAGAGTTGGCCCTAGATTTGGCATAAAACTGGATGCTGCCAAATATTCAAGCGATTAAATTGAGTTTTTCGCCCATATTCAAAGCGTGCGCCGTAAGAGGATTAGATTGGCCAATGGCCAGATATTAAGTGTTGTGTTGCGCGATTTTTGGATTTTTAATTGATTTTCGAACAGTGGCACAAAAATCGTGACGAACCCAGAGCCCAGAGCCCAGAGCCCAGAGAAATGCATTTTTCGCATTTTTTGCATCGAGAGCAACCTAAAAAAAAAAAGAAAAACAATGAGAGGGAAAGTAAAACGCATGGTTGAAACAAGAATTTCCCCAGTCGAACATTTTTTCGGTAACATCAAAAATGCTTGTGGCGTGTGTGCGAGTGTGTGTGTGCTAGTGTGTGTGCCTTTAGTCTGTGCACGCATTTTGCAAATTTACCACAAAGCGACTCCAGCTACAGCTTCAGTTCCAGCACGGGCTTCGGTGTAGATTATAAAAGTAAACCGACGAGCCACGTAGCGAAGGGATATAAAGCGTAAACTCACGCACGCATTGCGAACAATAAAATAACATAAAAAAAAAGAGAACGGAGAAACAAATCAAAAAAAAAAGAAAGAAAGAACTGAAATGCCGACAGCGGCCACGTAACGCCCAAAAATCACACGCACCCTAAATAAAAGACATTAAAAATGGCAAACAAAATGGCGGACATATTTTGTGCTGCCAGCCGAGAGGTAAATGCTGAACGCCAAATGTGATGCATACTTCTGGGCGCACTTCGTTCCGAGAGCTTTGCCACAAATTTCCACATTTCCACATTTGTTTAGTGCTTAATGCGCCTCGCTCTGCATGCCAAACAGGTGCCCTGCAACTTGATCAGATTGCCCGGACTGAAACTGATTTATTTACTGCGAATGCCATTGAAAAATGCCGTTAGTTGTATTTCACGTTTAGGCCAAACAAATGTTGTTCAACTCGTCAGACTTCTGTTTCACCCTTTTAAAAAAAAATGTAGGTATTCATTTTTTCATAGAGTATAGATAGGTGTAACATTCCAAGATCGGTCATGGTAAGTCCAAGCTATGATTATATTGGATCTTAAAGCGATCATAACTCAAGCAAAAAAATTAATTTTAGACAAATAAATGTTGTTCAACTCGTCAGACTTCTGTTTCACCCGTTTTAAAGTTATTTGATTTTAGTCAATTAAATGTTGATCAACTCAGAGAATTGAAATTAGACTAGAATAGCATAGACTCAAGATATGATTTTTTTTAAATTAATATAAATTATAAATTGTTAATAAGATCAGTGTACTATTACCTAACGGGGTAGCTTAAACAAATCAGATCTAATCAGAAAAAAATAATTAAGTAATTAGGCAAAACTAATACAAAAGTCGGATTTTACGAATTTGAAATTGTGAATTGTGTTAATTGGATATGTGTTGGTTTTTTTTTAAAACAAGGGTATCAGGAGTTGAAGACCCGTTCTGGCAGGTCTTGAGGATGGTCTTCTGGCGTTTGAGTCTTCTACTGATGGTTTAGTTAATTAAGTAACATTAAAAACGAAAATAATTGCGGCAAACAAAATCAGATCTGATTTATAAATATCGCTTTAGACTCAGAATCAATCGCAATCAGAATTTTTAATTTTTATTACTGGTGCAAATTAATCTCGCTTAGAAGATTAGTTTGCACTAGTAAAAAATAACAAATAATCATATACAAGTTGTATGCACTTAACTTCCCTTTATACACAGTATCTTCAAGTCGTACAGCAAGCACATTCCAACTTGACTTTTTCCACTTTGTTTTTGGTTAACAGTTTTAAGTAAATTAAGCTGACAAGGGGGCGGGCACAGATAGATACCTGTGTGGCACATCCTGGTGCCTGCCTTGGTCTGCCAATTGCAGACAGATTCGCAAGCTGCAATTTCAGTGTTTGCCATCAATTTAATAAATAAGCCTGCAAACATGCAAATAAAAAGCAGACGCTGATGGCGCCACAGTAATTTTGGTTTATAGCCGCTGTGGATCTGTTAATGCGCTGCCTGTCGGTCGCCAATGCACACACCGCACACCGCTACTCCCCCCTTCGGCACCACCAACACCTCCACCACCACCACCAGCACCACCATCGATGCTCATAAATAAAAATCAGCGAGGCTTGAATTTTGCATGCATTTTTATTTATTTCTTTTTTTTTTGTTTGTTTGTTTGCAGGCAGCGAGAAAAAGCGCGTGAAAATTGGCTGTGTATAAATAATGGGCGTAAGTAGGCATGGCCGATGCCATCAGCAACCACTGCCCCACCACCTGCTGTGGCTGATGTTGCATTATAACGTTTACCGTTGCAATTTGCAACAGTTGTTAACGAACGCGTATTCGCCAACTGTTCAACTTGTCTGTGTTAACAATTTGTTGGATATTCCAGATAATCCAAAAGTGTGAGAACTAACTGAATAAGTATTGAAAAGATCTTCTTCTCTCTATTCGATATCCTGATCAAAGTTATGGTAAGTAAAGAGCCCATGTTCTTTGTGCCAGGCTTTGTTTCACTCCGCAAGTTGCCACATAAAGTGGCAGCTATTTTGTTGGCGACGAAACTTTCTACGGCGCCGCATGACGCAAATCATGCAAATTGTTCGCAGCTCGCTTTTTGGCCACATTCAGCATTAGAAACCACATTTTGGCTCTAATAAATCCAGACAAAAGCAGCCTTTCTGGCAGGCACACATTTAATTTATGGCGCTGGCCCGCGAAACTTGCCGATTTGTTCGGGCTTATAATTCACGCTTTAATTGGTTAAGTCAGTGGGCGCTGAGCGGGCCAAAACGAAGCGTTTATTTATGGCGACTTGGCTGTAAAATATTTGGCGCGCAATCAAAAGATGCGACAATGCTCCAATGCTAAATCATATGAGTAATTTATTATGGGGCATGCAGCAACGCCTACGTTGAGTTGCAACAACAGCGACTGGCGGCCCATTTGGCTAATTGTTACTGGCCCTGGCCGAGTCGCGACAAGTGCCTGGGCAGCATTAAGCCGTGAGCTCTGTCAGCTAAAGATACTCAGCCGCAGGCCATGCGAACAGCAACAACAACAATACCAATTAGTCGGCTTCTGAATGCCCGGACAACCCTCATCAGGGCTTAAACGAAATATGTCCACAAAATGTTGCGTAAGCCGCTTCAAAGAAGTGGAGTTAGGTCTATTGGGCGCTACGAAAGCAAATTGAGACACGGCCCCATTGCCAAGGCAGCGAACAGAACTTGGCCAGACAACTGGAATTTTTTCTACTCTCCTTTTGACCATATGCATAATAATATTTGTTTCTCTTTGACTGCTATGTGAATTTTTATTTAAGTTGATATAATTATTATTGCAGTTTTGATTAGTTGGCATTTAAGTGATTGCATTTGAGTCTTAATATCCTGTTAGCAACAAGTCTAAAGTACTTGCACTTAACCATCTTTCAGTTGGCTGAAACTGCCAAGCAAATCAACAGATTAAAATCCATGCGCAGTTTTAATTAAGTTATATATACATATATACATATATATATGTATAAATTGTATGCCAGCTATGATTTACATATAAAGCGCGTGCTTTGAAGTGCTTTTGTCTGCACGATTTTCAGTTTTCAGCACATCAAAGATTTCAGTATTTTTTTCTTTTTTTATTTTGCTTACATTTCGCTTTATTTTTGTTGTGATTTTGGCCTGAAAAGCGATTGGAACGGCGAGGAAAATGAACTGTTTTTGTCGCAGCACAAAGTCAGCAAAGTTTTTCTCATGCTGTACATATATATTTTTTTTCCTCTCTCTCTCTGTCTCTCTCTCTCTTGTGGACAAGTGTTTTCTTTACATCGCACTCAACTTTCTCTGTCTTAGTGCTTATCACACGTCAAAGGCGCTTTTTGTCTTTGGCCCCAAAATCTGCTTCAATTTGTGCCAGCCGGGAAGCATGTAAAAAGTTGTGTTGTATAAACATTGTGTGATTGTTAGAAAAACATGTGCCGCTGGCATACAAAAACATTCACACACACACAGACAGAGAGAGAATAGAGACAAAGACAAACTCATCAAATAGCGCCATCGTCTGCATATGTGATTGTGAACTCCCCTTCCCTTCAATACCCTTCCTGGTTTTTCTCTTACTCAATGTGCTGTATGATGAAAAATCACATATTTTTTCAGCACATTTCACCGTATATCGCTTTGAGTGTGAACGAGTGTGCGAGTGTGCGTGTGTGTGTGTGTGTGTTGACATAAACTCGCTTTTATAGTCCTGAGATTAGGTTAATCCTTTCGCTGTGTTTGCCATTGCGATCTGTCGGCCTTTTGTTCTAATGATGGAAATGCGCTCGACGCGTGCGAAAAGCCCGGCTATAACTCTTTTGTTGGCCTAATGAAAGCAGTTACAGTTTATGTGGCTCACACACGCACGAACACGCACACTCGCACACACATAAGCACAACATTGGTGTGTGCTTAATGAACTCGCTGGCATACAGAAAAAAAAAAAACAAAAGTAAACGAGATAAAAAACATCAACTCAAGACTTGATAATCACATTGACTGAAGCAGCAGCCGCAGACGCCGCCGCGTTGCCTGCTGTCAGCTTCAGCTCTTTGTGGCAACTGCCTTTTGTACAATTCACCACCCAAATCCTGATCCCCCCCCTTTCCACCCTTCCCTTTCCACAGTTCAACCTCCGCGCAGCGACAACAAAGTTCAACATAATTTACGATGTATTAAGCGATTTTAAACATAAACTTGCTGCTACTTTTTTGCAACAAGCGCCTTAGATACGCTGCCAGATAAAAAGGTGTGGCACACACACACTCACACACGCACACATACATACCTTCGAGTTCACATGCAGTTGACATGTGCGTTGATGTTGATTAAATTAATGAAATAAATTATGAGTTGCGTCGCGTCGCAATCTCTCCTTTTTTTTTTTTAAATTGAGTGTGCGCCATCTTGAAATTAATAAAGTGCCTTTGGGGGGCGTGGCACCCGGCCCAACCGCCCATTTGCGTATACACGTGTGCACAGGCTTTTCCCTTTTTTTTCTCTTTTTTTTTTAATTTCGCATCAAAATAAATAAAGTGTTTAAGCCAACGACAACGAGAAGGAGAAGAAGAAGAAGAAGAAGAAGAAGAAAAGGCAGCTAGTTGGCAGTTGACGGCGTCTGTCTGGGCCCTGATTTATGCAGGGCCAGAGATGAGTTTGTAACGGCATTATGTATGCTACAATTTATGCACCTGCTTAACATGATATGCATTTCATTGCGCATACGCCACATTGGCCAGGTGCTCAGCTTATTTTAAATGTCAATGCATTTTTGTATTAATACTTTAGTTGTGTAGAATTGTATAAAATAATATGCATATGGCAATAAGACATTTTTTGTTTTTCAGATTGTTTAAAATGTGTGGATTAATTGATGGCATCCAAACAGGGACTTCAATCAGGACTGCAATAAACAATACAAAAGGTTAAACTCTTTCCCACACTTTGTCAGCATCAAAACCAGAATTGTTCAGTACAATCCGAAAGTCAAATCTGGATGTCAACTTTCAAATCGATTAACATGATATTCCCATTTCTCGAAAGGCAAGTGCCACAAAAGGTTTCCTTTCAGAGAGCACAGTTGTTGTTGTTGTCAAGGCATGCAATAAAAACACTTGATGAGAATGCAACCCAACAACAACAACAACAGCAACAACTAAAACTGACTACAGTGACTGCAATTCCATGCGACTAAGTGCGATTTACGATGGCCAACAATGTCATCGCTCCGACAATGCACAGACTTGGATTTTGAGGTCAAAGCGACTTGGAAATGACCAGTTATGGATGCCACGGAATGCAAGAGCAGCTGCAGCTGCAACTGCAACTGGAACTGAACCGTAGCTAACAATAGCAACAATGCCAGCTGCATCAACAATAGCCACCAAATTAGCCGACACACATACGCAGCACATCCCGCAAAGGACTCGTCGGCAAATTGCAGGCTAGCTAACAATACAGGACTCGCCAAAGGAGTGCCCCGGAATGTCACATAGCCTTCAGCTGGCTGCCAGCTTGCCGAGTGACTTTTGTTGCCTGTTCGCCGGGGACCGGGTACAGGTGTGCGAGTCCTGTCGTCCTGTAATTGCTGATTTTTTTTTTTGCCGTCCATTGTTGGGCCCATGCATTTGAATTCCTGCTATGTTTCAATTCTGTTGAACCCAAATCTATTTACTACCTTTTGGCAGCTTCAACTCTACATTTAAATGGAATCTGCTTAGAGATTTAAAGTTCTCCTTTAAAATTCATAATGTTTGAACGCCAGTTAATAACAAGTTTGTCAATTTACCGTTTTGCAATTAAAGGACAAATCTAGATTTTGATTGCACTTTCAAGAAGAAGCAATGGACAAACTTGAATCACGTAACAAGCTATCAATTATTTCATAAGCCTCGGCCAAGTTCATCGATAATTGGAAAACAATTTCAATTAGTTGTCGGGTGACATTTATTCAAATAGCGAAATATCAAAGTTTGTGCTTAAATTAAATACTAGAAATCATTATTATTATCATCGTCGTCGTCGTCGTCCTCGATGACGGCCAGACGCCGTCGTTTGGCCGGCTCGGTGCTGGCTGGCTTTTTGCGTGCCAGAAAATTGATATCCTCGTCGTCGGTGTCGGGCTCATCCCGTTGGGCATCCTGCTCGTTGTCGCTGCGTGGGCGTTTGTTTGCCTGGCCAGGCCTGGCGCCAGCGTCAGCATCGTTCTCGCTATCCGAGTCAATTACATTAGCACGACGTGTGCGCTGCAAGGACGAGAAGGACGAGGCGGCAGAGGCTGCCTTGATTGTGTTTTGCGCCTGCAATGTGGCATTCTCTTTGTCATGCTCCGTCTCCTCGGGCAGCTGGCCATCCTCCTCCTGCTCCTGCTCCTGGTCGTCCTCCTCCAGCTCCAGCAGACGCGCCTTGAAGCCTTCCGAGTTGAAGTTGAGTGCATCCTCATCCTCGTCGTCGTCCTCTAAAATCATATCCTTCAATTTGATTTTAGTGGCGCGTTTAGCTTTCAATTGTTCAAATAAATCATCCGTATTGAGCTTGCCAGGCTGCGGCTCCGTCTCCTGCTCAGAGTCCTCGCTGGAGGCATCGGGCTGTCGCTTTTTGCGTGCCAATTTGCGCGCTATCTCATCGACTTCCTGCTCCTCCTCCGACGAGTCCTTCGATCGCCCCTTCACTTTCAACTGACGCTTTGCCTTCGCCTTCGCCTTCGTCTTCGCCTTGTCCTTTGCCTTGGCCTTCGCCTTCGCCTTGGCCTTGGCTGGCGGTCGACGCTGGTCCGCCTCGTCGTCGCTTTTGCTGTACACGAGGCTGTCCAGTTTGCGCTGCTGCTCCACCGTTATGTTCTGTGCCGCAGCCTGTTCACGCTTGTCCAGATAATCCTCCTCCTCCTCCTCCTCCTCTTGCTCGTTCTCCGCTGGTAGATCCACCTGCTCGCCGTTAACGATTTGGGCTCGCAGCTTAAGATCGGCCTCATTGAGGTAGCTGGGAATGCGCCAATAATTCTCCATTCCTGCGATGGGCGGCTGCAGGCCCAGTGCGAGCAACAGCTTCTGGAAGTCGGCCAGCTCCATGGCGTCCTTCTGGGCGTCGAGCAGCGGCAGCAACGGCACACCATCATCATCCTCCTCGGTCGCCTCGTCCATGTCCTCGCTGGCATCCTCCAGGCACTCCTTCAGCCAGTCCAGCGCCTCCTTCTGGGCCTCCACCTGGCCGATCAGGGCACGCACAGTGCCCATATCGAGAGGGGTGCGCACGCGTTGACTTGGCTTCGATTTGGCCAGCTTTTGCCTGGGCAGCGGCTCCACCTCATGCTCCTCTTCATCCTCCTCCTCCTCCTCCTCGTCGCGGTCGCTGTCGCTGTCTCTTTCTCTTTCTCTCTTCTGCTGCTGTCGCTTGGCCTTGCTCGCCTTGGCGGGCAGAATCTCCGACTTGTCCGCAATGAGATGCAGCTGCAGCATCCGCTTGAGAATCTGCTGCTTGTTGCGCCTCTCCCCAAAGGCCAACACAATCCGCTGCAGGCAATCTAAAAAAATGGGAATCTTAGTTAGTTCCCGTCCGAGTTGGAGAAGGAGACAGAGTTAAAACTCACCTGATGCAAAGCGATGCTCGTCGTAGAGGCTGCTCAGCTCCTCGTCCTCCTCCTGGGGCCACAGATTCTTGCCGGCGAGCGCCGCTTTAGTGGAACGCTTTGTGGGCGCCTTGAAGAGCAGCTCCATTTCCTTCAGCTTCTTCAGAATGCCGCGACGTGTGCGCGTCTTGTCCACCAAATTCTCCAGAATCCAATCAATCACATCTGAAAGTGCACAACACACACACACACACACACACACGCACAACACACAAAGGCAAACACTCGATTTGATTACAGCTGTTGTTTTTTTTTTTACTTTTCTCTGCCAACTGCCTTTTTTTACTCTTGCAGTAAGAAATTCTATTTTGTTATTTCGTTTGTGATAATCTAGAGTGTGTGACTATATATATATAAAATAGTATTAACAACAAATTCGATAATATATCTATGTGTAACTGGTCAAGCTGTCAATAAGGTAGCAGAAAACTTGTTGAACAAATATTAATATATAATTAAAAAAAAATAAATAAAAAAAAGGGAAAATATATTTTCCTAAAAACTCTTTTTTTCTGTGGAAAGCTCTATTAAGATTATTTTTACTAAACGATATTTGTCTAGAAAAATAATATCACCCTACAAGGGTATTCACAGTTCGACTTTACGAACTTAACTCTTCTTTCTTGTTTGTTGTGTTTTTTTTTCTCTTCTGTTTTTTCTCTCTCTGATTGCTTTCATTCATTTAGCGCAAATTGGGTTTTAATTTACAGGCAGTTGGCAGAGCCCGTTGTCGAGTATTTGTCATAGTTACCCTTATCGGTTTCGGGATTCCGTTGGTTCTCCTCGAACAGGAAACGCAGCTCCACCTCCTGCTCCTCGGTCCAGACGCCCTTGGTGCCGCTGCAAAAGCGAAATCAAATGAATAGAACAAGTTCCTCAAACTGGACGCCGACGCATCATTTATCAACTGCTCCTTTTTGGCCCAAACCCAGCCCCATTCCAGCTAAAACGACAGGCGCAGACAGCAGCCAGTGGCTCAGTCAATCATATGCCCATTGTGCTGATGGGCCTTTAACCCCAATGTGACACAATCCCCCCCTAAGTGTTTGTCTGGTAGGTACTCACGCTTCGTAGGCATCACAATAGCCCGTCTCCAGCTCGTTGGCCTCCCGTATGCCCTTGTAAAATAATAACTCTGCATAGATTTTTGGATTAGTTGGTGCCACTTCGACAAATTTGCGTAGCACAAAGATGCCCAAACGACGCAGCTCCTCCTGATGGGTGTCACGTTCCACGCCGAAGACTTGTTGAAAGATGCGAAACAGCTTCGCCTGTGAGTGGACAGTAAATGAGAAGACGAATAAGAAGAGGAAGACAACGCCACTTCATATTCAAATGAAAAGTGCCGACAAAGACACAGCTAGCCACAAGTCGAGTGGTGCTGGTGGTGCAGATGGTGCCTGCCTGGTTGCCTGCCTGGACCAGGGTCCTGTGGTTGCCGCCTGCGGTTCGGTGCCTGCGGCTGGCTGCCAAAGCAAGATATCATTTGCAGTCGCCCCAAAAACTTTATAAATGCTTCAACCCCCCACCCCCACAGTCCCACAACTGTCTCCGTTTTGTGTGGTATCCTTGTTGCTGTCTCGTCCGTATTTGGAATTTAATTTATCCTATGATTGCGCAGACCCATTAGTGGTTTTGACTTTGCATATGATGCTACTTTTGTTTTGCCTTTGCCTTTGCCTTTGCCTCCGCCCTCCTGGATGATGATGGACGCTGGACACCAGCTCGTCTGTCTGTCTGTCTCCCTATGCAGACACTGAGCCGGCTTAGATGCCAACCGATATGCAGCTGTCTGGCCCCGACGTGGCCCAAAGCGTAGACTGGGGCTAACATGTCTGGCGCTATTTGGTCTAGATAATGCGCCGTTTTGTTGTTGTTGCTTGCTTGCTTTAGTGATCAGCCATTGTATTGGGCCACATGCCACATGCCAGTTGCCACTTGCCACTTGCTACTTGCCACTTGCCACTTTCCGCATGCCACATGGCGCGTACAAATACAAAATACAGCTTAAGTCCTGCATCGGTTACATAATGCGCGCCGCCTGCCGTTGAATGTGATTTATGAACTCGGCTCGAAGAAAAGTTTAATTGCCAGCCGTGAAAAGCGCGCACAAAGGAGCCACATTAAATATACATACAAAAAAGGAAAACTTTTGAAAAAGGCGAATACCAAAATACACTAATAATACTCCACGAGTGAGAGTCAAATTAAATTAAATTAAATTAAATATATTTCTTAACTCAAGAGATAAGAAACTTTATTTAATTGGTCAAGCTACCTTTAGAAGTCAAGCAACTCTATACCCTAACTTTACTCTAATATTAGAGTCAAAAGAAATTAAATTACAGAAGATATATTTCTTAACTGAAGAGTTATACAAAGTGAGTAAAGAAACTTTTTTATAATTGGTCAAGCTGCCCTTAGAAGTCAAGCAACTCTATACCCTAACTTTAGCGGGCAATACAAACAGGCATATTTAAATGTTTGATTTGCCGCAGCTCCGCAGTTCGCAGCAGTAGCTAAAAAGTAAAACCCAAGAAATGCTGCGGCTGAAAAGGCTTAAAAAGTTCAAATTCCAGCTGACAGCAGAAGAAGGACTCAAAGTGGGCGGGCGTAAAAGGAGTGAAAACTCGTTGAGAAAAAAAAAAGAAAAGAGAGCGCGCAGTAAATATCGTTTGTGGTTGGCACAAATAGAAAAAAGGTTCGCTTAATTTGTACAAATTACCATAAAAATGAAAAAACCAGCGAAAAAATGGGCGCCTGCAAGCCAAAGGAGACAGCAAGAGAGAGAGAGAGAGAGAGAGAGAGCGAGAGAGCATGCTTTTTTTTTTGTTGCATTTGACTGTGATTTATGTGCGCCTGGACACAGGTCGCGGCACAAACAGAATTAAAACCAGCAGGCGGCAGGCAGCTCCTGGCCTAAACAGTTGGCCAAAATCATTTGGCTGTCGCATTAAGGGGGAGACCAACTCACCTGGTAGAGCATGCCCGGACAGGAGCAGCCATAGGCGATCCGATGCAAGATGGTAACGGCGGCTTTGAGCGACTTCGTCGGTATCTGCGTCCAGTCCGCCAGGACGAGAGTGCAGGCGCGTACAATTTTTGGATGCAGCAATCTGTCGAGTTGGATGGGCACACAAATTAATGGAATGTTTCCACTCAACACTGGATTCAACTTCAATTAAATTATGCATAAATTTAGCTAATTATGATTTAAGCGTTTATCCGGACCAAAAAGTTCGCCACAGTCAAAACAATTTTGAGCCACAATTTAAATACAAGCCGCAGCGCAAACTTGATGCCATTTAATATTATTTAATTGCTGTTGTTGTTGTTGTTGTTCTGCTTTTGGTTTTGTGGCCATTTAGAACAGCTCGCAGCTAAGCGTCACGCCCCCCTCCCCCTCCTATCCGCCCACAACAGCTGTGCGAGCATGGCATCAAGTTTTTGGCGTTCATAAAACTTTGGGCACAAGTAATTTCTGACGCTAATCCTTAATTAGTAGCCACGAGCTGCGTTGGCACTTGGTTTGCCTTTCAATTAAAATTACAATTACAATTACAATTACAATTACAATTTTCAACGCGGCCATCAATGCAGCAACTTTTCAAAAAGCCAGCAATAAAATGTGGCCAGAAAACTTTTGTGCTTAAATGCCCTGTGGCCGAACATTTGATATGGACCGATGTCTAATGGGTAGAGGTTTAATTTACCTGCGGGCAAAATCCTCAAATTTGAACGTTGTCTCTGTCAGTCCATTATCTGTGTTTTAGAAAGGGGCATTTGTGGCATGAAACGAATTGAAACAGGCAAATGCCATTAGTTGCAAAAGCGAAACAAACATTATTTCCATTTGATTTTTTTTCTATTTTTTTTTTTTGTTTAGTTTTTGCCATGATCAAACGTTGGTCAACACTTGCCTGGCTCGCCAAATTCCTCCTCATTGCCCATTTCCTCATCGCTATCCTCGTTCTCTTCGTCCTTTTCATTCCCATTCGCATCGTCGGCGGCTTCAACTGCAAAAGAAATCAAAATTAAATTAATTTTACTGCAAAGTATTTGTGGAATATACCCTGTACATGAGAGATGCAGTAAAAAGGGTAGGATTGATCAGATGTAAATATGTTACTTGTTGAAGAATTCATTGGCAAGATTTACGTCATGTATTTATATGTATTTGTACTTGGAATCAAAAGTAGATTAATTGAGTTCAAACCGATTTTTAAGCCGTGCTTTTATTAAGGATTTTATTTATATATTATATAAATTTATTTTAAATAAATTTTTTTATTTTATTTTATTAACATTTATGACATTATGCACTATCCCTAACTATGCGATCAAGTATTGTTATTATTATTACCAAAGTAATAGAAACTTAACTTGGCCTTTAAGAGTTGAACCAAGTTCGTTCCAACAACATCGCATTAAGCAAGTTTGTGTTAATTGTAAGGATTGTATTTGCACTTATACAGGGTGCTCGCCGAATGAATCACTTCTGTTGTGAATCATCGTTTGAGTGGCTCGGCACCACCTCAAATAAATTTGTACTGATTTAAGTCAGAACAACAAGCGCTTGGCAAATGGCCATTAACAATAATTACGACTGCAGCAATGCACAAACAAGTGCACTTCAACTACACTCCACACACACACACACACACGCACACACACAATGTTAAACTTGATAACAAGTAAAACTAATGAACAAGTCTCGACTGCAAGATACTCTGTAAAGGAAGTAATAAGAGCTGAAAAATGCTGGTGAACACTTTCACCACTGAGAATTGTCGAAATGATATTTAATTTTACAGCTCATTAGAAAATAAAATAAAAAATATAAAAAAAATAATATACAAATAAAATTTAATTTGGGATTATTTTTAAAATTTTGTTTTATCTAATTTACATTTTAAAGAAAATATATGAAAAATGTATATTAAAATTTAAATAAATATTTTGTAATTTCGCATAATTTTTTTGTATACCGATTACAATGCTTATTTCGAATTAAATTCTGTATTTTAGGTGAACAAAGAATGGATTTTGAAGTTATTTGTTATACAGTTTCCATATACTCTCTACTTTCTATCCATATACTCCCTTTAGACGTTTAGTTATAGAGTACAAAAGCAAATCTAGTCAAGAGCGCACAGCACCGAAACGGAACGGAGCGGAAGAGGGGCAGGTCAAAGCCGGCACAATGGGATAAAGCGAGCAAGTCAGGGCCAGGAAGAGAGTAAGAACAACAGAACAGGCCCATAGCGAAAAGGAGAGAAAGAGAACTAAACACTGCAACAATGCAACACAACAATTTGCATGCCAACTGACGCAGATGCCAGCTGCTGTTGGTTCCACCTGAAGCTGTGTTCCAGCAAAATGGCAACAAACCCCAAAAAATGGCCCAAGTAACAACTTCATTATGCAGTTGCATTGTGCAAACGCAACCTGCAACGTGTGTCGCTTTATTAACATCTTGAACGAGGCAAGGATGGAGCCTTGGAATGGTGTATGGAGTATGTGGGGGGGGGGGGGGGGGGGGGGGGGGGGGGGGGGGGGGGGGGGGGGGGGGGGGGGGGCAGCCCTGACACAGAACGACGCTCAGTGTGAGATATGGTGACAACGTGCATGTCTAAAAGGACGCCAGGACTAAGGGACGTCAGGACTACAGCGATATTAGTGCATGTCCTTTTTTGGTGCAGCTTTTGTTGCTGGCCAGAACAAACCCTGGCCCCGCAACAGGAACCGGGCGAACAACACGGCCATTAAACATGAACCTCGTTACGGCGTCAATTTTGATAGCGTTGCTGTTGTTGTTGTTTAGCTTTTGTATGCGCCCTGCACTTGCTGGCCACACTTAATGACTTTTGTGCATACAACACAAACACACACACACACTCACACACTGGCACACACACTTTACTGACCTTGTCTGAGCACGCACACTCAGAGAAAAAGGCTAAGTACAATCGGATAAGATTTGTTTAGCATTATTATTAAATTAAAGGAAACAATGTTTCTAAATTGACTGCTTATAATAATTATAAAATTTTAATCACGTTTTTAGTTTATATTTCCATTCATCCTTCATCACTTTGACTTTGACTTTCTCTGATTCCTACACTCAATTATAATTGTATAAGTTGTTGATATTGTTAAAAAATAAAATAAAATACTTTTGAATATACTTAAATTTAATTATTCGTAAATGCAAAATGTAGACCTATTTCAATATTTAAATATTGCATATTATTTAAAATTAAGATTATAAGAATATTAAGTATACGACTTTACATTTTTGGCCATGCTGAACTTTGACAATGCTTGTTGTTTAGTATATAAAAATAAACTTTTCTTATAACTAAACACTCAGCGAAATAAGAAGTTCGTTTAATATTCATTTCAGCAGCATAAAATGTTATATTCGTTATATTTATTTCTATTTTTATTCGTGTTTTTTGCTCAGTTCAAGCAACTTTGACCTTGCAACATTGTGGAAAATTGAGCTGAGTGTATGTGTGTGCCTCTTGCAGCTGTTCAACGTGCTCCTTGTTGGGTTTGCGGTGCGCAGCAGACAGTCGCCAGGCCACACACACACACACACACTCACCGTTAGTTATAACTGTTTTTCGGCAGCAATTAATTTGAAGTTTAACACACAGCGTGGCGACTTTCCCACCCGCGTTCCCGTTGCTGCAACAGACGCAAACATAACATTATTACATAATGTGGTCTGTCTGCCACTGGCAACGGCAAAGTCAATGCCTGGCCTGTTGGCTGCAGGTGTCCTTTGGGGGGAGGAGGAATAGAGACTGGCCCGTGATTGTCGAAATGAGGCTGAGCCGCCACTTAAGGAAGTGTGTGGCCAAGACATAATCCTGGCGCACCACATGCGTGTGCGAGCAAACAGTCGCTTTCAAGGACTTCGCAAATGCAAACAGGTGATGACAACGGCGATAAGCAAAATAATAACAAAACCCAAAACGCAGCCCGAGCGACCGACGACCGCAGGAGAGTAAAGTGAGAGAGAGAGAGTGAGAGACAAAGAGAAAGAGAGAAGTGAGAGCGAATTAAGGCGACGCAGGCGCCGTTTGGATTTCTATATTCGAAATTCGAAGTTGCGACTAGCCTTAAAAGCATGTCCTGGCCGCGTGCTAAGCTCAGTCTAGTGCTGTATCCACGAGCGCCAGGACACGCGTAGTGCCAACCACAATCAGTGACTAACAAAAGTGATGCCAAGCAATTAGATGGCCCAAAGCCAATTACGAGCATAAAAGCGAGTTGAACTGAGTTGAAAAAAAATCAACAACAATAACAGAAAAAAAAATTTAACTTGAAGTAAATATTGGCCAAAAGGCTGAACAACATGTTAAATGCTGTGTGTGTGTAAAGAGAGGTGTATGTGTGTGTGTGTGTGTGCATTGTTGTGCCATGCTGCTTAGCTGCCTGTTATTGTTGTTGTTGCGTGTGTGGCAAGCAGCAAACGTCAAACTTTTTGGCAGACTTCAAGGCGTCAGGCAAGCTGTGACTTCTGTTGTTATTTGCCTGGCAGCGGCAGGATGTGCTTCAGCTCTCAGCTTTCAGCTGCCAGCTGCCTCGGCTGGCGCTATTTTCGTTTAGTCATTCATATTTATGTGGCACACTAGTTTTTTATTCCCAGCCCGTTGCTTTTTAGCTGCTGGCAAAACATTTCACATATATTTAGCTCATGTGCGCGTACAAGCGACAGCCACTGTGCCTGCTCATTTCCGCTGCATGTCAGCCAAACAAAAAAAAAAAAACACACACAAATACAAATATATTTAAGTTGCATATAAACATTTTATTAATTTTTAAATTTTATTTTAATTTGAACAAATAAACTTGTTAAACACGCACACAGATTTAACAGCCAGTTTAACAGCGACTTGCAATTTGATTCTAGTGCTAAAATATTTAAAGCGAACTGTGAAAACAACATAAACAAAACCAAAATAAACAAACCAAAGCAAAACAAAAACAAAAACAAAAAAAGAAACCAAATTTAAACGTCTGCATATTAATCAGAAGAAAGCTTTGAACTGCAAAACTGAACGCTTTCGGCTTGGCTCGTCCTGCTTCCAGCTGGACAGGACAACTTATCACTGAGGATTTGCAGGCGACGCGCGCGCAAAGCCGCTTAGACGTTAGGGACGTGGCATGCCCCACGGCAAGCGCTAATCAACGGTCGCGCAACTGCGCTGCTGCTGCTGCTGCTGCCACCGGCCACGCCCCCTTCGACGTCGCCTCATTTGGCCACTGCGGATTATGTTAATTAGGTAATTTTTGCTTTGATTACTCGTACCTAGCAATTTTTGTACTCGCCACACGACACAAGTGACTGCCCCGCCCCCCGCCCCCCGCACCACGCCCCCAACCCACACCCGGGGGCTGTCCACGCCGCTTACATATTTATGAAATTTTCATGTAAATCGCGCTAATTCATGCACATTTCCCAGCTTCTCCTGCTGCGAGTCCTTTTGCTGTTTTTATTTTCTCTCTAGCTTTTTTTTTTAGCTGCGTCTTTTTTTTTTGTCTGCCTTAATTGCAACGTAATTTTTTTCTGCTTTGACTTTGCATTGCGGCAGCGAATGTTTTTCACAGAGCGATGAAAAATTGGAAATAACAAGAACGAGAAAAAAAAACATAATTAAAATGCGCTGAAAAGTTTATGCGTAAATTAAAAAAGTTTTGATTTTTATTTAAAATTATGTTTTTCATATTTGACGCTGGCAATGATATTTTGCACCTTTTAATGAATACATTTGTTTTATCTTGTTATCTGTCTGAGCAGGGCTTTTAAGAGGGTGTATTTGTGAGCTTTATACTTTATAAAAACTGTGTTATTGAGTCCGGTTTAGAAAATGTTTGCGTCTGTTTCAGATACTTTAATAATTAAGAAAATATTACATTTATTTAACACTGATTAAATAGTAAAAAAGCGCTTATTACGCTTTATTACAATGGACATTTATTTCATAAATTATTTGGAATCTTCAACTTCAAATTAAAAAAAATATCAGCTATTTTTTGCATAGCTTACATACTATTTCTCTTCCTTATACCCATCTATATTTTTTTATTTAATTAAATTCTTGTTACTTTTTCAATACGTGTGCAACAATCAAATTCACAGGTATTAATATAAAAATGTGTTTTATAGACTTATTTAACATATTTCACATGTCACACAATTTACACACATTTTATTTAATTTGTCACCAATTTTATTGATTAAATTAATAAACCATGGTAAACCAAAAAACACCGTTTAAATAGTAAACAAATATTTCCAAAAACTATTTTTATTATTCATTTCAATCAATAAGCTTTTGAAAATAATAATATTGAAGCACTCACCAGGAAATGGCTGAAAGTTTATTTACAACAATCAAAAGGCCAAAGGCAATCAAGTGCAAAATTTGATTAATTAAAGCGCTATAAATGACAAACACACACATACACACACACACACACACACACACACACAAATCACCTGTCGCACAACCCCCAAAGAAAATGCACAAAACTAAAACAACATAAACTAAGGAATTATTGAAACAGCAATCGAATTGAAAGCCGGCAGCTTTTTAAGGTGGGCAAGGAAAACTTTTGTGCAGCCTCCACTTGACAATAATTCAATTATAAAGTCGTGCAAAACGAGGGTCAATCCACAAGTTTTCAGCTGAACAAAACTGTGCTAAAATATTTGCTGCTGTCTGCTTTTATCTTATTTGTCAACTTGATAAGTTGGGCTAATAATCAAGTTATATTTATTTAAATATACAATTAATTAACTATAGTTTTTCCCACCTATTGAAAGGCCTTACTTTTCATATAAATCAAATACAAATATATTTAGCACATCTCAAGTTGAAGTTCAATTATTTAAAAAGAGCTGCTTTACCAGGGTTGAATAAATATTTGTGCTATTTCTCAACTGACCCATGGATAAAACATTCAGTTTGGATTCTCACAGAATGTTAAAAAAACTTTTATGCAACTGCTGTACAAAAACAACCGAAGCGCTTTAGTTTTTGTTATCATTGTTATTATTATTGTTGCTGTTGTTGTTGTTGTTGCTGTTGCTGTGACTCACTCAGTTTATGATTCGCAATTTAATTTTATTGATTTTGGCATTGTGTTTGTGGGCGCCGCAAACAAATGAAGAATGCAAAGCTGCTTTGCCAAGCAATATATGAAAATGAAATGATGAAAATCCTGTAGGCATTTTATTTATTTATAACCGCAGCACAAAAGCAAACGAATATATACAAATTTATATACATACACATATATAAATATATACTAGCAGATTAAGCCATGCTAATTTGAGTTTTATCTCGAAGCATAAAACTCGCAGGTAGCACTCGAAAAGTTATAAAGTCCAAGCGTTTCGGGCCAATTAAGGCCGTCACAATGTCTAATTAGACAACGGCCAAAGTGCCGCTAGATGGGCAGATAACGCACACCCCTCACACACACTCAAGCACACACACACACACACACACAATTTCTGTAGCTGAGCTCAATTAAACATGCCCGGCATTTGGCAAGTGCCTTTTAAGCAGCAGCCAAAGCGACCACAACACGGCGTATGAGTAATGCGGCAGAAACACACACACACACACACACACACCCCCTAATACACCACACTCCAAGCGCAAACAGAAAGCTAAGCAACAGTCTCTAGCTGCGGGTCGACCCCACTCGAGTGCCATTGTTTACGGTTCGAGTTGGGGCCGCCTGCAATCCGAGAGCATCGAGAGTTAGATGTACATAACAATCAAAATCGTTAGCTGCCACCCACTTTGATAAGACGCAACGAGTCGAGTGGGTGGCCAGAGGGTGGGTGGAAAGAGAGTGGGGAGTTGAAGGGGGGGCGGCGGCAGCTAGTTGAGCAAAAGTACAACAAAACGTTAGGTAGCATAAATAAAATCAAATATTTTTATACCCTGTAAAAAAAAGAATGCAGCTTTGTGGTTTACCATGATCAACATAACTTGCTTAAAGATTATTATTATATAAGTAAATCTTAATGTTTTATTGGTCTTATTAATTAAGCTTTTGTGTAAATAGCAGCATATATTAGCTGACCAAAGTTGACTATATTATTTATTATTATTTTTTAAATTAAGTTTATACCCTGTAAGAAAAGAATGCAGCTCTGTGGTCTACCATGATCAACATAACTTGCTTAAAGATTATTATTATATAAGTAAATCTTAATGTACTTTAGCAACAATTTTTAGATGACATAAGTTTACTATATTATGTATAATTATTCTTCAACTTAAGTTTCTATATGTAGTAGTATTGATAATAATCGTTTAAGAGAACTTTCTTTTCGCACATATTTAAAAGATTATGAAAGCTTTAACAACAAATTTGGAGACTTGATTCTCGTTGAGCTTAAATAGTAAAGATACCTTTTGAAAGATACAAATTTTGTTAAGCAGATATTTTATATATGGTAAAAATCTAAAATTGTTTAGTCTATTTTTTAGTCTATAATTGCTTAACTCAGAGTTTTCACAGAATTTCTCTAATCAATATGTATGCTACAGGGTATCTAGCTGTCAGGCAAGCTAAACAAGCTTGTTTTTTTTTGGTATGCAAACCTCAAAGTACAGGAGAGTTCAGGCAAATGAAAGGCCAGTCGGCAACCGCAGCTACCGCCAAGAAGAAAGCAGGGCGAAGGGAGCAAGGAGAGGGAGAGGGAGAAGGGAAAGAGAGGGAGGAAAGGGAAGTTGGTTGGTGGCTGCAATTTGCATATTTATGAAGAAGCTCGGGCTGCAAGACAAGCGACATCGCTTTAAGCTGCTTCAAATTGAAAAAGAAGAAAAGATACAAATGCAAATGGAGCTAGGTTTGAGTTTTGGACGAGGGGCGAGAAGAGGGGAAAATCTCAGTGAGAGCAACAATAATCTGCGCTGATTTACGATTTACAGGCGTGAAATAGACACAGAGCGAAGTACGCGCCGTTTAAGCAGACAATTTGCGTACGCAATTTGCAGTTCATGGGCGGCACACGCCCCCTTTTTAACCACCCCTAAAGAACAGACAAAAAAAAATACAATGAAAAAAGAAATATTACACAGATTTTGATCGCTGGTTTTTGGCAGCATTTTTTGTGCAAAGCACTTCAATCGCAAATGGCCAAAATTGTGGACGGGGGAGGGGAAGGGGAAGGGGAAGGGAAATGCGGGATTTTGGTTGCTGCCGTTGCAGAACAATTCCGTTAGCCATGAAATAAATGCACAGGCAGCAGAAATATGCCACATTTGGCGCAAATGGAGCAATTTCGAGGGAAAAACAGTTGAAATTGGAAATTTTCATAAGCAAATTTCCAATAACCGAAAATAGAACAATTTACCCAAAAATTGTGTTTAATTTGCAGATGCAACCACAAAACCGACTTTATTTGCAATGTATTTAGCCAAACATCTTCAAAGGCAAATATTTATCTATTCTATTTGTAGTTGCCGGGTTTTCTTTTTTTTTTTGTGTTTTTAGCTCTGCTGCAAAGTGAACAAAAGCAAACAGCATCCTACCCCTAATGTTTGCTTTATTATCTACTAATTTTTTTTAAGAATTAAGCAAAAATTTACTGTAAAAAATAAGGAAAAGGAGTTTTATTTATTGAAGTGTGTTCAAAGCTTTCGAATATACTTTTTTATTTAAACGATTAGAGTTAGGGAGGAGAACATATCTCTAAAATATTGGTAAGCAGTTATTTATTTATTTATTTATTTTTACTTATTTTTTCGGGATATGAGAATTGTTTTCAACACTCAATAGCTTAATTACACAATTTAAAATTTTAAAAATCCGATCTATATTAGTTTCGCCTATTTACTCAATTATTTGTTCTTATTATTTCTGATTTGCTTAAGCTACCCCGTAAGGTAACAGTACACTCATCTATTAACAATTTATATATTATATTAATAAAAAAAAAAAAAGGAATTGACAACTAGTAAAACTTCTTT
This sequence comes from Drosophila lacertosa, assembly GCA_004143845.1. NCBI lineage: Eukaryota > Metazoa > Arthropoda > Insecta > Diptera > Drosophilidae > Drosophila > Drosophila lacertosa. The sequence goes on from SCDZ01000138.1 coordinate 380,839, forward strand.
TAAAGAAATGAGCTGATAAACTTTAAAGAAGCGTTAAGTCAAACTCGTCTTGCAGTTAAAATAATGACTGTTCTTTTATAAAGAACTCTTAGTGTATCTAAAATATTACACTACAACCAAAAGCCAGCAGCTGAAGTACTATTTTTAGCCCACAGAATAAACTAAGCAGGGCCAACTTACCGCACTCGAGCACTTTCAGTCTTAAAATAATTGTTTTTGTGGCAGCAACCTGTGTGTGTTATTGTTGTTGTTGTTGCTGTTGTTGTTGTTGTTGCTGGCCAGGTACAATGCAAATGGCTTACAATAAAAGAAAGCAGGACGCACGCTGGCAAATCTCACGTTAATGCCTAATCCCTGACATTAAAGTGTTGCGCCAACAAAGTGATTTGTTGTAGACAAAGCGAACGCCGCAGTATGAGATGCCACACACACACACACACACACAGAGAGACACATATACATAGACAGAAGGGGGGGAGGGGGGGAGGCAGGATGCTGTCGCTGTGCGGCACAATGGCAACGAGGCATTGCAAATAATCTTTGCAGTAAATACGCAGCAACAAAAGAGGCAGCAACAACAACAACAATAACAACAACAGCAGCAACATAAAGAAATGGCATAGAATGTGTCTGGGGATCATTATTTGCGCAAGTGGGAAACAAAACGTGGGCAAAAAGCTGCCCTTTTATTCCCCCAAGCCAACCAAATGTCGCACATGACTGCGGCGAATGTGTGCGCGAGTGTGTGTGCCTGTGTGTGTGTGTGTGTGTGTGCGTGCCGGCGTGTATTTGAATGTGTAATTTAAGCATTAGAGCTGCGAAAAACCTGAACTTAGAGCAGCAGCAGCAGCAGCAGCAAGGAGCAGGAAACCGAAGCCGACACATGCCGATGCACACACACACTCACACACACGCACACACGCACACACATAGATACGAAAATTGAATAAATTATGCGTGTCATCACATGCCGCCAACACGCTGAACCAGGGGGCAGATTCCAGTGGCAGGAGCAGAAGCAGGCGCAGGAGCAGGAGCAAGGGACTTCTTGTGTAGCTCGGCAATTTGTGCGCGTCTCTGCAAAGCAGCAAACGAGAATAGCAACAACAACAACAACAACCACAACAATATGCAACGACATTTAATTAAGCATTTTGTATTCATCGGAAATGTCATAAAAATGACGGCGTGTAGAAACAGCCGCGACGCGAATTTTGTGGTGCTGCAGGCACAACACACACACACACACATATTTGTGCACACATGCATATGTATTAGTGTGCACATTATGTACAATTAAATGGGCCGGAAAAGTCAGCTGCAATGCGGCTGTGTTGCAACGGGGCTGTGCCCCGAGATAAACTCATTTAATTGACAACAAATTAACCTTGCTTGAATTTAAAAGCTGTTTGTCAAATGCGAATTTTAAAATAATTACATTAATTTCTATACAAGCATAAAAATCAATTTATATAATTGCAATATTTATAGCACTTTTTATTGTCCTGTAGATATCCTATTACAATTAAAATTAAAAAGAAATCTCATTTGCAGCACATTCTATTGGCATTTTTATTTATAGACATACTTTTTATAAATAATTATAATCGAAAAAGAAATTAATTGGCGAAACCAATCGAAGAGGAAAGATATTAAGCACAAGTAAAATAATAGAATAAACAAAACGTAATCAAAGATTAAGAAAAGCACACAAAAAATTTATTTTAAAATAAATCCACATAAATTGCAATCTAGACAAATCTTTCACTTTAACATGCATAAAGTAAAAGTAAAAGCTGTTAAATATATCAGAAACTATTTGAATTTTTCGTACCAAGTGTCTCAAATAACACGCCTCAAGGCATTCGAATTTGGTTCAAATTTTCTATGATAAAACATAAATTGATAATTTATTTATACAAAAAATGGTGGTTGCGGTGGTTGCGACTGTGGTTAGGTGGGTGGCAACCCAAGCGAAAAGTCACGTAGCTGGGCGAAAGAAATAGTGAAAATATGCAAAGCAGTGAAAGGCAGCGAAAAGCGCTGCGTGGGCGTCTCTGACGTATTCCAATTCAAGGTTCGAATGCAAAAAAGGCACACAGAAAAAAAAAATGGTAAAAGAAAAGGAAAATAGCCAATATCCTTGAAAGTGGCAAACAATAAGCACTCAAGCGAGCCAGAGCACTAAACAAAGTTTTTGGTTGCCCACACACACACACACACACACACACAAAATATTTGTTTGTTTGTCGCGCTATCCTTGAAAATATTTAGCAGCCACTCAGCTCGCCGTTGCGTATACGCATAGTTAACCTGCCATCATGAAGGGCGACACCTACAGGGCACCTATGTGAGATGTGTTTGCGAGCGTGTGTGTGTGTGTGTGTGCAGTCTGGGTGTAAGTTTACAGCTAACCAGCCAGCACTTTGACATCGATTTTTTTCTCTCGTTTTTTTTTTCTGCTGTCAGCCAACTTGCACCTGCTTTGGAGCTGTTTATGTTTATGTTCACGCCAGAGTGTTGGCTTTCAGTACCACACACACACACACAACACACTCACATATGCAGTTGGCGGCATCATCATTTGGTATTCAACGTAGCATTAAGGTCAGGATATCTGGGATTTATAAGTTTTGTCAGCAGTTTTCGCTTTCACATCCTTTGCCGCTTTCTACTTATTTATGCAGGTCAGAAAAGCAAAAGGGGGCGTTGAGGGGGGGGGGGGGGGGGGTGTTTTAACTTTTGCGCCACATCATAAACGGGCGGACGGGCGGGCAGCTGCCTAGACAAGCACTTTTTATTTATACATCGAAATTAAATGCCAGAACAACTAGAGCAAAGCAAATTTAAAACATATCAACATTTTCTTCGCAGCAAACGCGTTCTCATTTTATTTTTCTTTCCGTTGGGGCAGCATAAAAGCTGTATGCCACGCCCACACAAATGGCGCACGCCTGCCTGCACTTTCGACACTTTTGCGCCTCACGGCCAAATGGTTATGGCTTATAATGAAAGCCGTGCCAAAGAACTTATATATATATATATATATACGTATACAAGCGCTGAAAATAAAGAAAAACATGCAATAGGCAGGGGGGCTCTGCGCTGTGGGCGTGGCAGCTGTGTGGGCAAAGCGGCACAACAAATTAAAAACTTGGACTTGGACGCAAAGCAAAATGTTTTCCCATTAAAATATGAAAAATTGCGCAATAAGTTTGCTTGGCCCAAAGCATTTCAAAAAATATGCAAAACAGCCAACGAACTATTCTTGGTAAAGGCAAATTTATTATATATACATATATATAAATTTGTATAAATTATCAAGTATTTATAAGTGCATATTTTTCAACATATTTAAGCGGAAGATATAAATACAAATTTACAATTAAAAAGTATTTTAAGAGATCGTTTGGTGTTTTTTTTATTAACAAAAGTATTAAGAAGACAAAGAGTATTTTATGGCAAACAAAGTTTCTTCATTTATAATAATATAAATAAAAGTTAAGCCGAATTTAATCTCTATTGAAGGGTTTCTATCCATTAAAAGTTTAAGATTCTTAAACGGCCTTTAAAGGGCCCCAGCCATATATTGGCAATTAATTTTGTGGCCACTTGAAGGAGAACTTAAATCATAAGAGGCTCTTCAAAAACTGAGCACTCGGTACAATGGGCTACAGTTGTGTTTTGGGCTAATTGCCGAGGCAATCATCGGTAGGCAGAGCGCACAATGCCAGAAATTACCGACATATATCATGGGGCTAATGCTTGAAGCCGAGCCGAACCCTTGCCGCTAACATTGCGTGTTGAACTTGTGATTTCCGCCACATTAATTTCAATTTCAACAAAAAGAGACGCCCAAAAAGCGCCCAGGTCCGAGTGCGGGCCAGTTGAGGACACGGCGCATTTGGTAAATGCCTTAATGGCCTAATTTTTGTTTTCAGGCTCAAAGACACAGCCAGCAAAAAAGAAAACCAAGACGAAAAAAAAATACGACAGTTATGCGTGTAATATTTTTTTTTTTTTCTTTTACGAGGAGTTCGGGCTTGGGGAAATTATCATTGAAAGGGAGCAGAAAGCGGCGAGGGGGGAGCGGGGAGCGGGGAACAGGCGACTGGCAATTTTAAGGGTTCAGCAGCGTCGCTTGTGGGCCATGAAATGATGTCGTAAATATTTAAAGTTTGCTGCCTCGCATCCAGTTCCTCTCCCTTGCCCTCTCCCTCTCCCCCTTCGGAGGACTTTACTTCCTTTCTGTTTGCTCGTGCAATAATTTGATACTTGAAAAATGGAGCATAATGTGCGTTAATGTTAATGGCGCGTATTACTGACAACAAGTGCCTGTCTGATAAATGTTCAGGGCCCAATTGAAAGCTGAAACAGATGCGCTAATTGTCAGCTGGAGGAAGGGGGGGTCGGCGGGTTGAATTGTATTTGCCTTTGTTATGTGTGCAGTCAAAAGTTTGTCCTTATATCGATAACACAAACTTGTTGGCAATTGTCTGCGGCATGAAAATTAAAAGACACCAAAAGTTCGCGCACAGAAAAGCTGTCCAGGGAAAACAACAGAAGAGGTCAAAAGGCGAACAAAGCGCAAAACAAAGCGCCAAACAAACGTTGACAACCAGCATCAAAATAACAACCAAATGTGCAGCGGGGGTGGTGCGGGTGGTTTGGGTGGTTGGAGTGGTTGCAGTGGTTTGGGTGGTGCGCTGATGTATGGCTGCAGGTACAAGCCAGACACTAAACCTAGTTATGCCCTATAGAAACTGCTGAGTGGATCGCTTAAACTAACATTTAGATTTGTACAAATTTAAATTTCTATGCACAGTTTGCTTAAGGAATAAAATATAATAATAAAATTCACTTTAAAGAAATTACAATTTTGTTATATTTCTCATGTCACACTCTAACTATTTACAGGGTATTCTAGATGATAGTTTCATTCTCGTATTTTGTTTAAGCGTTTTGATTGTTTTCTGCTGCAAGCAAAGAACAATGGCGCAGAGCAACAGAGCAGCCAAGTCGGCGACACAAAAACACACACTACACACACTTCACACACACACACACACACAGAGAGACAGTGAAGAGCACTTTTAGTGTGTGTTAGATTTGTAAAATATTTTTACATTTTTTTTTTTTTGGTTTTGTTAAGCGAAACCACTTGAAGAGCAAGCGAAATTATTGATTTTGCTGTAGTCACAGATTTTGTGGCCAGCGAAGCGTTAAGTTAAGGCGAAACTTTAATTTTGGCTGGCAACACCCAAACGAAGAGCCCCAGCTGGGCCCAGTGGGTCTCAACTGACAATTTGGAGCACACATAATGCTAGTTGTCCAGCCGTTTGTCAAACGTGGCTAAGAGCGTGTGCGTGTGTGTGTGTGTGTGGACATAATCTGGCAATCAGCTTGGCCAGACCGGGCAGCCAGAGGACCATCAGCCGCAGTATCTGAAGCGGACACGTATCTCAGATTTAATGGCCGGGCAAAGGCAATTTGGCAAATTATTAGAAAATCATTGTGCCACTTTATGTGGCAGGCAAGAAAATATGAGTGAGTGGCACCAGTTGAGCAGGCTGTCAAAATCATTAGGTCACATGCGATTTGTGTCGAGTGGGATGACCCTTAAATATCACAGCAAATCAGTGCTGAAATTAATATAAACCTAATGCATAAACTGGCGGAGTGCTTCTTGACCAACAACAACAACAACAACGAGAACAACAATTTAGGCGGCATTATTGAAAAACTTTTTCAATTTCATAAAAAGCTTTCGCAAGCAAACCAAAAGGGGTTAAAACCGAGAGTAAGACAATAAAAATGATGCGTACCCCATTGCTAAAAAGATAAGAGTGTGTAAGAGCGAGAGAGAGAAAGGGAGATTCAACATTTTTATTAAAATATCTTTTGTATGTCAAGAGCCCAAGAAGAGCGCTGCGAGCAACCAAAATTGGGCAACCAAAATGAAGCCAACAAAAAAAAATAAAAAAAAAAACTGCGGCTCTATTCCAGGGCCTTGGGCGATTTTTCACTACACAATTTAACAAATAAAAGCAGAAAATAAACACGAAAAAAATCAAACATGAAAATCTACACACAAATAAAACAATAAAACCCCGCAGACACACACACGCACACACTGGAACACACACACACAACCAGAGGCAAGCACAAGTTTATTACGAATTTTACTTATGTGTTTTTCGGTTGCCTGGCGCACCAAACCAAGACGGGGGGGGGCGGTCGGTTGTCAGGGGGCGGGGCAGGCAGCGGCTTTAGCCGCAGGGTATTAATAAAGACAACAACATCGCTGTGGCAATGGCGACCTCAAGTTGTGAGCATAAGTCATAAGCGAAAGTTCCCAAAAACGTTTTCTCTTTAGTTTTTTTCTTTTTATTTTCTGTTGGCAAATTGCCTTGGCCAGTGAAATATGGGAAATAAGCAAAGCAACTTTTCATGGCAAAAGCCAGTAATGGCACTAATAGCAATCTGCAAGAGATATGCTTAAAGGTTTATTTGTGAAATTTTCTATAAAAAACAAAGCTGATATATTGTCCCAGAAATTTCAAATTTACCAACTGAAAATTCATAGTTTAACACATCATTTAAGGCTGCCCTTTAAAGTACAATAATAATATGCAAAGGATTTTCCGATATTGGCCAATTGGCCGCCCATTCACTTGACAGTCGGCAAGAAAAAAAAAGTTTAATTTGAAAACTTTTATGCGGCAAGCAAAAAGAAAATAGAAGAATGGGGCAACATATCGGGAAAAAAGTGGAAACCGCCCATGGAAAAATCGCAAAGGCATGCCGGCAAATTGTTTGCGAAGTGTTGGACATTTTGCTTAAAGATTTGGGCCGTAGTTTAAAAGAGCCACGAGCTGAACTGAAAGTGACAAACTCGCACGTCCTGCCAATGTTGACATTGACACAGATGCAGCAGGCTGCACGCTGAAGGATGAAGGATGAAGGATAAAGCCTGCAGGCGGCGCCAGCCAGGATATCCAATGCAGCTGGCGGCGGCATTGAATGCATGTCAGACGCAGCAGGCGGCAGACTGAATAAAACTTCCACAAAGCGGAAGTTTATTAAAACAGCAGCTCCGAGCAAAGCGGAAAAGAAAAAGGAGCACACACACACACACAGACACCAGCATACAAGCACATGCATGGTAAATAGGAAGGCGCCTGGGGCGGCATAATCAAGCAACAGATACCCAGCAGTAAAGAGTTAAGTTAGTAAAAGTTACAGTCTGTGTTATTTATTCTCATATTGATAGATAAAATGAAAAAAAAAGATATTGATGCCAACATAGTTTTTATAATATTTATTAATCATTTTTTTATTCATTATTATTATTTTTGCTTGCAATAGGATCCTTTTTACATCGAAAAAACAAACAAATAGAAGTAGAATTTTTTCTTTTTGCCCATTCGTAAAGCCACCCTGTCAAGCTCATTTTTACAGGGTATAGGCTTAAAAAAATATGCAAGCAGCGCACTAAAAACAAAACATGACGGTCACACTGAGCAAACTAACTGAGTAAAAAGCCAGCAGTCACTGCATTTTTACGTGAGCTACAAATACTCTCACACACACACACACGCACACTAACACAAATGCACACAAAGCCGATCTGAATGCTGCATTATGTATGGGGCCAGACTTGGAAGGAGTAAGGGAGAAAGGGAAAAGGGGGGGAAGGGGCCAAAGATACAATTTTGTATTTTGTTGCGCAATTGAGCGCGCAAGTGAAGCAAGAAACTGTGTGGAAAAGTATCTCAAGGAACTGCCAGGAGGCACTCAATGAGGAATGCATTGGGCGACAGCGTTGTCCTTGCCGTCAAATGCCATTTGCATTTTTGTTGCACAAGCTGCGCCCTGATAAAGCCATGCCGCAGCATCGCCCCAAACTCCGACTCCCAACTGGGTTTTGGACTTCAGATTGGTTTCGGCTTGGAGACGTAATGCCGGCTAAATTTCTATAAAATAAATCGTTGACGTATGGCAGCTGTATCCTGCCTGCTGCCTGCTGCATGTTGCATGTTGCATGTTGCATGGTTGCAGAAATCCAATTTCAGTGTGCTGGCATCTATTCAAGCAATGCTTTATAAAGCAGCCACTGCGTCTTATCTAATCCAATGGTACTTTGGTATTCCGGTACGTTTCTACGGTCTATTTGCATCGCACAAAAGGATGCACTTTAAATGTGCTGCATCGGCAAACTGTTTGCTCTTTGTCCACCAGCATTTGATTAACTAAGTGGAATGCAAAGGGAACGAAATTCCACCAAACTTTTCCCATAAATATTCGTATTTTTCAACCCTCGCTAATGTTCAATCATAAAATACAGACACTCGGCGAAAGAAAGCGAGAGAGAGAGAGAGAGAGAGAGAGAGAGAGAGAAATAAATGAATGGCAGGGCAATTCGCAAATTATTTTCAAGCTGGCATTAAATAAACTGACAAACGCAGAAACCCTCCAAATACTAAAATATAAAAAAAATAACACACACACACACAAAAAATCCAAAACAAGCAGCGCCCGCTGACTGTTGACTCCAGGGGTTGCCCAGGGGCGGAAAAGAAGGGGGGAGGGGAGTGGATGGGGCAGACAGCTGTCCTTGGCCATGTTGTTTCTGGTGCTCTTGATATTGCTGTTACATATTTGTTGTTGGTTTTTTTAAATCGACTTTCATGTCAACTGACTTGTGTACATCATCTATCCGTCTGTCTGTCCGTCTGTCTGGCGGACAGGGGCTTCTGCCGCTAAACTTATGGCCTACATTTCACTGTTGCGTAAGCAAACGACAACTGAAATGAAATGCCAGCTTCTTGATAACATTTGTCAATAAACTTCATGTGAACCAGCGATGCCTATAAATTTGTTTACGCACATCTCTCTTTCTGTGTGTGTGTGTGTGTGTTGAAGAAACAACAACATTTATGGGCTTAACAATTCTACATAAACAACATATGTACATTAAATAGAAATGCTGCAAGAACAAAGAGCGCTTCACTCGTTAATACCCTGCAATTAAGCACTAAAAACATGATTTGATTTCAGCAAATAAAATAGTAAAAATTAATTAAAATATAATTTAATTGAATTTATACTTATAAATAGTACCAGAAATAATTACTGTTAAAGCTAATAAGCAAACATTTTTATACACTTTTTTTTTCTTTACTTATGCAGGGTATTTATACCGCACATATACAACAACATATCCCACATAGTTACACTTGAGTGACAATTCTCCAACCAGAGCCCCAGCTACCCGAAATTGCCAATTTTGACTTTAAGTAGACATTGACAAATTAATTTTCGGCAAATTGGTGGAGAGGAAGAAAAAAAGGAAGCTAGGCGTACATGTGAGCATCATTACGGCGACAAGGAGTAAATCAAATTTGCGTCGTTTTTTGGGGGCACCCCTCCGAGGGTTGTCCGCTGACAGTTGGTCGGTTATGCAGTGGCTTTCCTGTCGCTTGTCTGCACCGGAAATGAAATGACCCAGTTAAATGATTTATAGCACACACACACACACACACACATATACACATATACAAATACACACATATGCTGGTTTTATAACCCAGGCTTAGTGGCAACGCCCGACACGCGGTCAGAAAAGGTGCCGCATGTGGCATGGTTATGACCCGGCTACAACAACAATAACAACAACAACAACTCCCTTCCTCCTCACCCCCTTATTACGTTGCTGCGCCCGCGTCTCTGGGCCAAATTATGGCTGACTGTTAAGCTTGTTGAAATTATAATTTCATTAGCTGCAATCAACATAAAAATAACACTTAAGCAAAGTGCCAAAGCGCTTTCAAGTCGTAAAGCTCAAGCTCAAATTAAAAAGAAACACAGGCAAAAAAATAATGTGCATGAAAAAACCCAACATAACAAGACAATTAACTGCAGGGTGTCGAAAACGAAATACCCTTGCAATCATAGAGAAAATATTATATATATATTTATTTATTTATTATATATTTTATAATAGTTAACTGAATTTATAGTAATTATATTAAAGTTTTATTTTGAGAATAATTTGTGTATATGTTAAAAGCAAGTTTGAAGAGAATTTCTTCATAATATAAAAGGTCAATGTTTAAAAGTTATTTAATTTAATTTTGAATTTCACGATGCTTTTTAATGATCTGCTAAATACTAATCATTAAAAAGCATTGTCAAATTCTTAATTGCCAAGTTTGGACAGGATATCTTGAAAAAATCACAGTTCTAGGCACAACTTATTTTTTAATCAGTTATTCCTATTGAAGCTTTATGATGATATAAACCGAACCATGAAATATTTTGTAGATCAGTTGAGAATTTAGTAAATGTTGCTAAGTGGAATTCGGATATCTTTAAACCGAAAAAATGTATATATTTAAATCCATTTTTAATTGATCATTCCTATAAAAGCTTTGGATATAGTAAGCCGATCCTGAGAATATTTTGGAGTTAGATTGTGACCATGGTGAATATGTTTATATATAAATATAACAAATTTGTATTTAGTCCATCTGTAACCCACTTTATGATATAAAGTAAGGCATCCAATTTAAGGGTATTCATAAAACAAAGCCAAGTGCAGACACAAAGCGAATACTCAGCAAATTATAAAGAAGTTTACCTTTTTTGCCATTGCTTTCTCTTTGCACTTTGCATGCGAGCAGCAACAACAACAACAACAATAGCAATAACAAGCGTAATTACATTTTTTTTCTGTACGTTTCATTACAGATTTTAACCACGCGACGACGCCAGGGGAACAATTGACGTTGTAACGCGACAACAGTCAACGGCAACAACAACAACAACAACAACAATTACCAAGAGGCAACAACAACAAGCTACAACAATCAGCAGCAAAGCAGGTGAAGCGATGCGCGCTTTTTAATTGACATTTGCTGAAGTTGAACAGCATTTTGTGCGGCAATTAGCCAAAAGAAAAGGAAAAACGCTAAAAGAGGAGCAAAAAGATACAAAAAAAGAGCGCTAAACAATTGTGAAAGGCAGCAACAATTGAAAAGGTGATGGGCCGAGCTGATATTTAATTAAAAATTCAGCATATTTAGCAAGAGGCGCCAAAAAGTAGGCAACGCTTTTTTTTTGTTTTCGGGGCCAGCAGCAATGGCCGCCATGCGGCAAAGGACGCCAGCGCGTACGCCAAAGCTGTCAAACTGTTGACAGTTGTCACATGGTCGCACGTGACGCCACGCCCACCCAACCAAAAGAAGAAAAAAAACATAACAAAAAGGGGCAGCCGGAGCAGAGTGTACGTGAGTGCATGAATGAATGAATAAATGGCAGGCAAATGAATGAAACGTCCAGAACGAAAATTGAGGCGCAGCGTTAAACGTTCGCACGTACAGCACATAAATTTCAAGTGAAATTAAAGGCCCAACTCCATTTTGCGAGGCACTCCTCGAAAGGATATATACATATATCTTTTTATATAGTTAAAAAGAGACAGCAATGTTGCTGTTGCTGCTGCTGCCGCTGCTGTCGCTGCTGGGCAGCGTGCAGAGCCTGTCGCTGACCGATGCCGCCGCCGAGCTGCAGGAGCGCCAGCTCTCGCTGCAGCATCTCAGCCTGCAGAGCGTGCGTCGCATGCTGCGGGACGAGCAGGCGCCGGCCCACTTCAAGGCCGAGCTGCGCTACCAGCACAAGCGGTCGACGGAGCCGCGCGAGAAGCGGTCGGCGATTGCCAGCGGAGCTGCGCTGCTGAATCTGACCGGGCAGGGACTGAGCGCTTATGATAGCCAGCAGAACTATCAGGGCCAGTTTGAGCTGGTGCAGCGCCTGGATCTGAGCCACAATCGGCTGGCCAGTCTGCAGCTGCTGAACTTTACGCAGCTGCAGCAGCTGGACGCGTGCAACAATACGCTCGACGAGCTGCCCGCGCTGAGCGACACGCTGGTCACACTGGATTTGTCGTGCAATCGACTGAGCCTGCGGCCGGGCAGCTTCTTCGAGCAGCGCATGCCGCAGCTGCGTCAGCTGAATCTGGCGCACAATCGGCTGGCGGGCACTGTGGCACGGCAGGCGTTCTACAATCTGATCAGCCTGCAGACGCTGCTGCTGGGCGGCAACAACATAACGGACATTGACTACGAGACCTTTCTGGCGCTGCCCAATCTGCAGCACTTGGATCTGTCGCACAATCAACTGAGCGGCTCCGCCATACGCGCCCTGCAGGGCATACCCGACCTGGTTAGCCTCTCCATAGCGCACAATCCGCTGGTGGGCGCCGCCATGCAGGAATTTGTCGCCTCGTGGAGCCTCAAGGAGCTGGACGCCAGCGGCACGGGCCTCTGCCAGGTGCCCGCCGCCCTGGCGCAATCCGTGCGCACGCTCAAATTGTCGCACAACTGGCTCAAGGTAAGCACCGTGCTAACTTGGCTATAATCAATAAATTAGGCTCCTCTCTCTCTCTCTCTCTTTGTCTTTCTCTGTGTGGGTGTGCAGCCAATGAACCGCAATTTTGACGCTTTTGTCGGCAATTAACGGCACATTCGCAGCAGCAACCACGCACTTTTTTCTTTCATCCTTAACCAGTTCTCGTTGCTGCCATTAATTAGCATCTGGTTTTTGCGTGCTCGAGTGCGTCTCTGCCCGTTTCCGATTACCCACGCTCAAATCTCAACCAGGCGTATGATTTACACTTTGTTATTTTTAAATTTACGCCGCCATTTTGTTGCCCCTCGACTCGCACATCCGGTTGCGACAGGACGAGCCAGCCACACACACACACACAGACAGACACACCTCCCCCCAACTTTGTCGCCGAGTTTTAAATAATTTTCTCGCCTTCTTCCCCAGCAGAGGCATTCTTAATGTAAATAGGAAATTTTCCACATAAATATTATTGATTAGAATGCGCTGAGGAACATTTGGCGATATTTTATGAAGTAATTGATATGTCAGGCATATCTCACAGACAAATTGTGAGCAACGCAATGAGATAAGAGTTTGCTATTAATACCCTGCTGATGAAAATAGATGGGGTATATGTGTACATACAATACATATGATATATGTATAATAATATTTATTATATTTATATTAAACAATACGCAAACTAAATATTATATAATGCAGCTTAGACCTCTTTTCGAACTCCTCATAAAATCTCTCTTCATAAATGCTTTCCACTTAAATAGTTTAACTCCGTCTCAATTCCTTTCACTTCAACAACTCAACTGTTAATATCAAGAATCGCAAGAAATGCCGCATTAAAAGCAGATTATTGTTGTTAACTTTATATTCAAGCATTCATTTGTGCACCGCATAATGTTGTATTTAACGAGCATTTAGACAGCTCTTAGTCGGGCACTTAGTCAGAGCTGGGGCTTAATTAATATCACAATGCGGCCACACAATGGAAGAGTTAAGTGCACTTCACACTTTTCATAAATGCCAAGGGGAAAAACAATGCGAATTAAAATAAGTTAAGCGCAACTGAGTGACAAACGGAAGGACGGAAGGACGAACGGACAAACGGACGGACGGACGGACGGACAAATGGACAAACAGACAGTCCAGTTAAGCTGGCGATTAGCAAGAACAGCGAGTAAAAAAGCGCTTGAATATTTACTTAAAGCAAAACTAGGCAATAAACAAAAACGAAGTAGAAATACCCTTGTTAAACAAATTTGAAAGAAACTTATAGATACACAGATTGAATATACCCTGAATAGATAAAAGAAGATTTCCCTTAAAAAGATACTTTATTAATATTTTTATATTTGAATTGTAAAAGATATAGTTGCAAACTTTTAACTCAATCTTTAGTCCAAAGACAAATTAATATAAATAATTCGAGCTCAAATAAAATCCTTGTTGTGTGTATATATATACACAATTAAGCAATTGTGTAAAAAAAAACACAATAAGATGGAGTTCAAGTGTAAGAATATTTTTTTGGAATTTATAATATTTCTACTTTAGGCTTATCAAAAACTCATCACGTTATAAGTTTGGAAAATTGAAAGGGTTTTAAAAACACTTTTAAAAATTATGAGATTCAATGTTTAAAGTATATATAGTTTGCATCATAAGCGCTAAAGAGGACGAGGTCCCAGCCGTTTGGGGCCTTCGTTTGGGGTATTAACCAAGCTTAAACAGCCCGATGAACGTATAGAAAAACAAACTGTTTTTGTTTTTGCTGGCGTTGTCGATTATGGCGAATGCCATAAAAGGTGCTAAACTGCCTGGCTGGATGAGACAAAGAGGGCCCACTCGACGCCGGGCATTAATAAAATAAGGATAATTGGCATAAGCATAATCACGTTTAAGCCAACAGCCAGCGAGCAGCTGAGACAGGCTAAGACTGCCTGCAATGGGCCAACTAGTTGCAATTGCTTTAGCGCTCCTTGTGAGCCACAGGATCCCTTTTGTTGCCAGGCAGCAGGCATTTTAATTTGTCTGCCACAGCTCCTGCAACTGCTGCTCCTGCAACTGCTGCTGCTGCTGGTGCCTTTTATCGGCAGTCAACACGCAGCCTTTTCATGGCAAATTATGGCGTTTAGAGAGAAGACGACGCCGTCTTCCGCCCGTCTGTGGCAACTGCGCCCGAGGGCATCGACAGCGACGGGTTTGGACTGCCTGACAGACTGACTGGCTGACAGCCTGGCTGGCTTCGTGCCTGGCGCTTGTTTCATTTAATGAGTCGCGTCTATGTTTACTTTTTGGTCCCAGACGAGCTCAGCAGCTCGGGGCAACGACGGCAACGAAAGCAGCCAACGAAAGGGTTTCGGCCAGCCTTTGAAGTAATTATAACGGCTGATTCAAGTTAATTTTTAAACAATGTCAGCAAGTCACTCGCTGCTGGTACTAATCAAATTTCCAAAGACTCAGCTTGGAAGTTCGTTAAAGCTTAACCAAATAGTATAGACTTGGCTTTTATCTGTACTAAATTCTCATTTGCTTTGATTTAATTGCAGTCAATTAACTGTGGCGATTTGGACAGTTATCCGTTGCTGCAGTATCTGGATTTGTCGCATTCGCACATCGCCCACGTAGAGGACGATGCCCTCGGCAGGCTGGAGCTGCTGGAGCTGCTGTTCCTCGACCACAACAGCCTGACGCGAGTGCCGAACAGTTTGCCAACCTCGCTGGGGCATCTGTTTGTGCAGCACAATCGCATCATGGAACTGCAGCCGCAGGCTTTTGTGGCCCTGAAGAATCTGCAAACGTTGGATCTATCCGGCAATCGATTGCTCTACCTGCCGGCACTGCAGCTGGGCAGGCTGCAGACCCTCAACCTGCAGGCGGCGGGCATTGAGTCCGTTAGCCAGTCGATTGTTCATACGCTGCCGCAGCTGCGGGATCTGCTGTTGGAGGACAATCCGGTGAGGTGCAGCGATCTGCTGGGCATTGCCGAGTGGGCCAGTCCCTGTCGGAGCGCCGACTTAACCAGCCCGACAGCGGGTCGCATCGACTTGAAGGCTCGCTTCGTGCAGTCGACCAACTTTTGCGAGAGCTTTAGTCGAGCTTGCGGCTGTGCAGCAAATGAAGCAGAAGCGACCGAGGCTGAGGCTGAGCTGGCCAAATCAATGCCGCCCACTTGCAGCCGGACAACAGCAACAACAACAACAACAGCAAGAGAAGCAACTATGCCAAAAGTGCAAAAGTCAAAGGCAGAAACTGCAACAACAACAACAACAACAGCAGCAACATACACAACACAAATGCAATCAAGTGGCAACAACATTGCGCTGCTAACCGCAAAAACTTTAGGGCCAGCTGAAACAACTTCGTTAGTGCAACTGCAGCGCCAACAAATGCCGAGCATGCCAACTGAAATAACTAAAACAACAACAACAACAACAACAACAATAACAGAAGCTGTGGCAGCCACAGCCGCTGGGTTGCCAAGTTTGCAACGGGACGAGGCAGCTTCAGAGCGCACAAACATTTTGGCAAGCAGCTCAACACCGACAGCAACAACAACAACAACAACAACAACAACAGCAACAACGACCAGACTAGCCGGGCCAACAAACATTAGCAATGTTGCTGCGGTCGCAGCAGCAGCAGCAGCAGCAGCAAAAGTCGATGTGCCACAAACAATTTTGGCGCTTATAACTTCTGACGGTGCACAACAAAAAGCCAAACAAAAACAAAAACATGTTGATAAAGCAGCCAAGAGTGCATTAAAACCGACAGCAACAACAACAACAACAACAATAGCTGACACTTCCGGTCAAGAGGCGACGCCAAAGCCGCAACATAAACATGCCACACTGCAGTTGCATATTAAGGATCGTCATCTAATTGGAACGCCGCTCCTGATGCACAAGGGCGACAACCTGCTGGTGGATGCTGAGCAGTTGCTGCTGCCCGGCACGGCAACCGTTGCGGATGCGGAAACATTGGCTGGCAGCCAGCAGCAGCTGGAGCAGCGACCGGATGCGACTGATAAGCGACAGACGGATGTAATAAAGGGCGACACAAAGGCGACGCAGCTGCCGCCGGAGCTGACAACGTGGCCGCACAAGAAGAAGCCATCGCTGAGCATTAAGAAAATGACCTACAGCACCAAGCATCATCCAACAGCAGCAACAACAACGGTAACAGCAACCCCAGCAACAGCAGCAACAACAACAGCAACACACGCACAACACCAACACAGCAGCGTTAACACGCCAAATGCATTTCAACAGGAGCTAAACACATTCGCCCAGCTAAAAGCCTTTGTGGAACTCAAAGCAGAAGCCTCAAAATCAGCGCAGCTGCTGGCCGAGCGTGTGGCACATCAACAGACGCTGAATGGCAGCCATCCTGGGCTGATGTTGTTGCTGGCCTGCATCCTGGTGATTGTGCTGCTGGCCGGGCTGGCGCATGTCTATCGCTGTGAGCTGCCCTGGCCGAGAAATGGGCGTGGCGGCGGCGGCCAGCAGCGGCCGCATCAGCGCCAGCAGCTGAACGACAGCGAGAACGATGTGCACAGCTTCCTGCAGTATCCGGCCCGACTGGGCGCCTGGCATCACAGCACGCGACGCGAGGCGCCCTACAGCTCACCGCTGCACAATCTGCAGGCGCGCGAACTGCAGCGCGAGCGCCAGAAACTGCAGTTCTACAGCGCCTCCCTGGCGGACAGCAACAGCGGCAACAGCGGCTGCTCTTCGGGCAGCAGTCGCAGCAGTCTGCACTCGCCCAGCCACGAGGACAGCTACTATATCGAGATGGCGCCCAGCAGCCCGCTGAGTGCGGCCAGCGTCATGCCCAGTCTGCCCATGGAGCTGCTCAGCAGCAGCGGCAGCGCGAGACGCAGCACAAACATGGCTGCCACACAGCTGGGCGGTACAGCGACGACGTCGACGTCAACGTCTGCGTCGGCGTCGGCGTCAGCGTCGGCGACGCTGCGTTCGGTGAGCAGCAGGCTGATGGCGCCAGGGACACGTCGATTGGGCATTTGGTGACAAACCGTTTTTGGACAGCGACAATACGCAACCTTCCAGTGAATCAAGGGCAACTAAATACACACACACACACACGCACACATCTATAAATAGAGATCGTTCTGCCTAGTTTTAAGCCCAACTCTGTGTGGCCAAAATGAGTCATAAAGCAAAAGGGCAGCCATACCATATAAATAGATATATATATATATATATATATATATGTGTTATATATGTTGTCTTGTTTGATTTATGGCTCATCGTGGCCGCACACACGTGGCAGGCCTCTTAGCGTCTAGGTTAGCAGCAACAATTTGTCATAAAGTTTCTGTTGCGTATACGCCGCGTGTAGCGGCCCAGCAGCCAAATAGCCATATAGCCAAAACGCAGCCAAAATAGCCAACGCCAGCAACTTTTTATGGGCCATCGGCCCCCAACAAGCAACCACCTCAATTTGATGTCCATCTTGTGGTCCTATTTGGGTCACTTTACACCAGAGCCAAAGTCGTGCCCTGTCAGTGTATGTGTGTGTGTGTGTGAGTTAAATTGATATACGCCTGTCCGTTGGCCAAGATTAAGTGCTCTGATAGTCGTGCATATAAAAATGAAATATATCGATAAAGTATTAAATAACAATTTAGTTTATGGCCAAAAGTCAGCACAAGAAAGGCTCAATTTGTTATTGCCGCTAAATATGGCCTTTAATTGTGCACATATGTCTAGATCAGGCCAACAATTTGCATAATTCAACACATTCAATGTGCGAATGGAGACATAAATGTGACACTTAGATACTTTTTACCTTCAGATACTTTTAGACATTGTTAGACATTCCTCAAGCTTCAAAGTAATCCTTTACTCTTATAATATGTATTGATATACAATACTATCTAGAGGGAGTTTTCTTTTAAGGGTTATTTTTCCATTTAAACTTCAAAAATTGTATACTAAACTTTCTCGTTTAAGCTTAAAGATACTTTTTTCTTAAAGAAACTAAACTAAGATACATTTTTTGCTTAATTACCGCAACTTGTTGAGCAGCCAGGCTAAATAATTAGACAGTTAAGCGAAATTAAAAGTCCAAAACAGAATAAAACAAAGCAGAAAAATGCATTTGGCTTTCGCTTGAAATAAAACTCTTGATAGAATTTGCTTTGGCCCTTGCTGCTAATAGACTTTAAAAGTCAACTGCTTGAGTTGATTTTAACCCACTTTGCAGAATGTAATTAAAATTTCGACTAGAGCTCGATGAAGAAGAAGCGCACTTAGCTGCAAACCCTACAGGTTTTATACATATATATATTTTTTTTTTATTTGTATTGACAGTCCTTACAACCACCCACCCACCCAGACCAAGGCAATTGCTGTGAACAGCCCCATTCTGGCGGCCATTTGCTGTTATTTGGCACTTGTCGAACAGCCCCCGCACTTAACCTCATTTTATAAATTGACCAAGTGAGCATATGGTGTAAATCCAGCCAAATGGGCAGACAACTAATCCGCCACGGCAAATGTGAAATGCTGTAAAACTATTTTGAGAGATATGTGAAAAATTGCCAAGTCTGGACCGGATGCGGATCCGAATGCGAATGCGAATGCGGCCCAGAGAATGGGCAAGGCCAACATCAAAATAATGTGCCAGCAAATCAAATTACACCAAGAAAAGCGGCAACGACTTCATGAGGGCTAAGAAATGTGTGGCCAGCAAAGCAAGGGAACGGGAAGGGGAAGGGGGAGGGGGAAAAGGGGGGTGTGCAGAACACAACAATTACATTAAGACACGATAAAAAGTTGTGCAACAATCTTGAGGGAAAAGGGAAACGACAAAGGGAACCCAAAGCCAAAGCCACAGTCATTGCACAGTTTTTCAACTTTTTGTGGCTTTGTAATTGGAATACAACAAGAAGAAGAAGAACAAGGCGCGTGCACACAGAACAGCAACAGGAAGATAGATAAAGATGCGGATACAAATGTAGCTGGCCAGGAAGGGAAAACGAGCAAAGGGAAGGGGAAAGGGAAAGAGAGGGGGGAAAGGGAAAGGAGGAGTGGTGGCTAGCTACTACTAACAACAGGCGTTCAAGCGTTTCTTCTTAAGCAATTCAGAAGGATTTATTTTTGGCCACAAAAGCGAAATGCCGAGCAAAGCGGGCTAACAACAATTAAAGTAATGCTGACCAACAAACTACGGCCCGATTTAGGGCGGGATTAGAAGGGAGGGCGGGAGGAAGGAAGGGAGTGCGTTGGACGCACAAAATCTTAATTAAGGAAGTTCCAAGTGGGCAAGTGTCAGGCTGCCATTTTTGGCAGCATTTCGGACAGTTGGGTGGCAGCCTTTTTATACACCACACATTTCTGCCAGCACTGCAGAAAAACTCGACTACAATGGGCATACACACAATGAAGGCGGGGGGAAGGGGAAGTAGAGTGTGGTCATTGTCAAATTTAATGAAGGTTTTCTTTGCTTATGACATGCGCAGCCTGGCCAAGATTTACTAACTTTTCAGTTTCGTTACGACAGAAGAAGCCAACTCCAATGAGTTAATTCGATATTTGACACTTTTTGGGTCACATTCCAAGTATGGGCCCAGTTTTTGGGGAATTTCAGGACAGTTAATAAAGTCTCCGTTTGAGTTTCGTCGTAATTATTTGGCTGCTAAATAGCTTTTTGGGGGGTCGATGTGATGGGAAAACAAGTTGCTGGCTCGTAAATAACGGCACATAATTGAAAATGGACGGGAAAATATGTAAAACAATCCTCTTTCGAGCTAAGCACAAAACACACACACACACACACAAACAACCAACAACCAACAAGCAACAACAACAACAACAATAATTAAACTTAATTGCGCTGTACATAAAAATATTTAAAATTGCAATTTTAAATAAATATAAATATATACATATATATATTTACTCTGTGTTTAATAAATACTAAGAATGAAAGATATATAAAATAATAATTATAATAATAATAAATAAAACACAGCGCAGATATTTGCATTTAATTTTGCGCATTTTACAAGCCACAAGAAAAACAAAACAACTACAAAAACAACAACTAATTGCCAAATATTCGATGCATAGTTTGTAGCCATAAAATATATATATATACACACAAATATAAATATATATAGAGAAAAGAAAACACGAACGAATTCTAGCATAGAGCAGTGCAAATAAAATATTTAACAAATAATTCTATTTACAGAGTTTCAATATTTATTCAGTTTAGACAAACGCCACGCCCACAAACATAGGCGCCTCGTTTACAGTTGAAGGCACACAAACAACACACACACACACACACACACACAAACAACAATTGACATAGTTCATTCGAGTAGTTACAACAGTAATTGCCAACAAAAAAAGAAAAAACAAATAATAAATATTAAATAAACGAAAAATATGGAAAATACAACTAAAATTTATTTCTGTGTGTATTTGTAAATAAGTAGTTTACCAAAAAAAAAAAAAAAAAACTAATTATAAACATTCTTGTGTAGAACTCTAGCTCTTCGAAATTGTAACGTTTGCCAACAATAGTGCGGCCAAAAAAATAAAATCGAAGGCTCAACGCGGCGTTGTTAGAACAAATCAAATCAATAAAAAAAAAGTTAGTAACAAAACAATTAAAAATTATTTAATGAATTAACAAATTACATATTTAACTGTATTATGAAACTAGCTCGTAAGCGAAAAATGATAAAAGCAGACAAAGAAAAACAAGACAAGGCAAGCGAATGTGCGAGAAGAGGGAGAAAGATAAACATTTCAACAAAAAACTTCTCGCATTGAACATTCTTAAGTCAGGTCACAGAGAAATGCAAAATAAAAATTGAAAGTTATTTAATTACAAAAAAAGTTATATTTATTAATGGCAAGAGTGGGAAAATTTTTCAAATTCAAAAATCACCTTTTTTTATTTATTTTTTATTTATTCAAAGATAAATTAAAAGAAGTGTAAAAATTTGATTTAGTATAAGGACTCTTGATTTTTAGTTGTCTCTTCGAATCCTTTGCAAGATGCCAGCTAAGAAGAACTTGTTCATTAGTTAATATAGATATTTGATTTGGAGCAAACCAAGTTAGAAGACTTCAACCCAAGACGAAGCAATCGACGCAAATGAAGATTCGAGCAAATGCACATGGGCCATAAAAATAAACGTTAAATTAGTGAAGCATGCGACAGTTAACAGCAAGGGAAATGTGCATAAAAGCACAACTAAATTATGCCAATAAGCACACAAAAATACGCATTGGTTAAGGCCAACTAGCCGGGCCAATACAAAACAAAACCAAACAAAGTAGCGAACATTTTTATTTCAAATCCAATTATTTCACATCGAACTGCAATCAGATGATTGCGTCCAGCAACAGGAAACGCGTATTCGATATGTGTGTGTGTGTGTGTGTGTGTGTGTGTGTGAGTGTGTGTATAAATGTGTGCTTATGTTATGTGTGTGTGTGTGTGTAAATTGCTGCGTTCGACAAACGACGCTGTGAAAATTGCCGACAAAATGAAAGTCAATTGGTTTTCTCTCTCTCTCTCTTCTCTCTCTCTTCTTCTCTCTCTCTGTTGTGCTTGGAACCCAGAGCCCAGAGGAGGCCCTCAACACGTCAGGAAATTTGTATGGGTCCATTTGTGTGTGTGTGTGTGTGTGTGTGTGTGTGAGAGTCTGGTCAGAGACGAGGCATTCAATATTGCAACAAGACGAACGCGACATTCAATAATATTAAAATTCACATCCATTTACGGGCCGATGGAGGACAGCAAATGTCAAACGAAATATGCGCAACTGTTGCCCATAAAAAGGTTAATGAGAAAAACACGCACACACGCACACACACACAAAACCAACAAAAAGAATAACAAAATAAAATACAAATAAACATAAGGAAATTTGCTGGCATTCAGAATATGACAGCTTTGGGTTTTAGGGCCAGCTTATTATTATGTTATGTTTGCTTCCTTGTGGCACAAGATTAAGCACAAAATTGGGCAAAAAAAAGGAAATTGGAACTGGAACTGACATTTAAGCGACTCAATTAAATTAAATATTGAATAAACATAAAGCAAGATCTGACTTATTTTATGTACAAAATTGATATTAAAGTGTTTAAGAGCAACCAAAATTTGCTGAAGATATTTATGGATGCTAGTAGTTATTTTTAAAAGAAATAATATTATAGTCGGTGATCAGAACAAAAAAGTGATCAGAAAAAAATAAATAAGTAAAATAAATGTGAGAGAAATTCAAATAATAATTAATTTCTTATATATAAAAAATTCTTTACTCCCAACAAAATAAAGCTAAAATTATTTGCTCTAAACAGCTTTCACTGCATATTTATATAAAAGATCCAGGTAGAATTTATGTTTCTGCTCCTACAAAATAGGAGATAATAAAAATGGAATTTTCAAACAGTTCCAGATAATTGCTCATATTGAATACATTGCAGTTGAAGAGAAAACAGAGCTAATTAATTAACCGAAAGGCAAACCAGCACAGAACAGAACAGAACAGCAAGAATAAAATTGCAAATGTATTCAATATCATTCAAGAGTAAAAGAAAAGCTTAATTGCGAAAAGGCTAAAGGCCTGATAACGCCCACGTAAAACAAAGTGGCAAAGAAGTCAAAGAGTTGGCAACGGAATTAAGCCGCCTTTTTGCGGAAGAAGTATAATTGCCTGAGCAGCCATTGAACTGTTAATTTCAATTCAATTTGCAGCCACAATATTTCAAGGGAAAATTTTAAATGCCATATCTGTGTATGTATGTATGTATGTATGTGCGTGTGTGTGTGTGTGTGCACACAAAAAGTTTGTCTAATTGATTACGAAGCAGCACAGTGCAGGCAAATGGCGCTCCATTAGCGTCAGTCAAGCGAATGGCAAAAAAGAAATAATAAAAAAAAAAAAGAAAACTCAAGCTTCTTTTTTTTTTTTTTTTTTTATAAATATGCAAACAATTTTTGTGGCTGTTTGAGCCTGGGCAGAGACTGATGTGGGAAAAAAGCGTGCATACATATACACACTGAACTTTAAATTGCATTCATATTTAATGCAGCGCCGGCAGCGCGGCCAAAAGCGACGACGCATTACGTATACGCAACGTAGTGCTCCATTGGGACACATTGCTTAATTTCTGTGCAGCCCAAATGCATGGCGGGCGGAAGGGGCAGCCATGTGTGACACAAACACACACACACACACGGGGAGATGTGCACGCATATACATAAAAGCAAATGTCAAATGTGAAGAGCAGCGTTCCACACACACACACACATATAAAAAAAGAGCGCAAAGCGAATTCACATTACGTATACGCCAGCTTCTTTTTGCAACAAACAGAAAAAAAGGAAGCAAAAAAAAAAAGCACTACCCACAGCCGCATTTGGGGGCGGTAACGATTTCATTTCATGGTTTTGCACTCGTTATGACTTTTGGCCCATGAACACCAAGTTTCCTCCACTCGCGTTTTGCTTGCTTTTTATTGTCGCCCAGTTGCGGCGTGGCGTCCCCAAAGTGTGCATCGTTTTATGTTTACTAGAGGTGAAATTCAGCACCTCCACGAGATCCTCAAACCAGCGCGCAACTACCTGGACAACATTTTATTTAAACACCGCCCACACGAAACACACGACATTGGGACTGCAAGTTTTGTTTTTCAATTTAAACTTTAAATTTCACATGTTTTTTCTCTTTTTTTTTCTTTTTTTCCCCCCAACATTATTCGAAATGTCATCGCCGCCAGCTGTGGCCAACTCTCTGGA
Organism: Drosophila lacertosa; assembly: GCA_004143845.1. Classification (NCBI taxonomy): domain Eukaryota; kingdom Metazoa; phylum Arthropoda; class Insecta; order Diptera; family Drosophilidae; genus Drosophila; species Drosophila lacertosa. Next base: position 405,037 of record SCDZ01000138.1, read on the forward strand.
GAAATGCAGCAAGGTGTTTTCTCAGCCTCGCTTTGTTGTGCTCCTCGGGGCAGGTGGTGGAGGCTGGAGCGTTCTTTTTCAAAGTTTAAGAAAACACTTTAAACAACATTGAAAATACAACAATTCATGAATTAATAAAAAAAACAAAATAGAGACCGGAAAAATGGGAATAATTTAGACAAGATTATTGTAAAAAATGTTGAGAATATATTTTAGTGTAATAAAATATATTAAATTATTGGATGTATATAAAAAGTGGAAGTTTATAATACAATATAAAATCAAATGTAGTGCGGCAATAAAAAAATATATTTATATAGAAGAGTAGCAAAGAAAAGCATATTATTTAAGAGATTTAAATGGAATAAAGAAAATTATGGAAAATAACATAAAAAAAATATATTTAAAGAATAGCGAAAAATTAAAATATAAAAAAATCACAAGGGAATGAATTTCAATTAATAGTAAAAAAGGAAAGAAATTTATATAAATATATGTATATCAAGTAAAGTTTCTTTGTATTTCTAATAAAGGATATAATTGTTGTTATTCTTGATCTCGAATCAGCTAAAAGCATTAACGCATTGGTTAAACACAAAACAAGTTAACTCGCTAACCCAATGATCACAAGCAAATTGTGTAGCTATTAAAAGCCAAAGGAGCGATATAAACTTGGCCAGAAGCTGAAAGGCAAATCAGTGACAAGCCAGCGCCAGTTCGTGTCACCTAATTGAGTAAGTATCCTTGCCGGACTCGGCAAATGGTCTTCTTGTCTACAACGACTCACACAAACACACACACATATACACGTACTATATATACACTCATGCGAGTAAGTGGCTTTGGCTCTGAATGTGAATGTGGATGTGGATGTGAATGAGGTTGTGGCTCTTCCCTTTCCAACTGTGGCAGCAGTTGAAGCTGTGGCAAGTTGCAAATGTGCCGTGTGTGTGAGTGTGTGTGTGTGTGTGTGTGCGAGTATGTTCTGTGGATATTTTATTTGTTTTTATTGTATTTTATTCGCTCGTTTTTTTTTTTTTTTTTTTTTATAACTCGCTCACTTTTTTTTGTTTTTTGTGTCATAAACTTTGTATTTTTATGCGAGACAAACGAGCGTGGCAAAGGACGCAAAGGACAAGAGCGCGACCAACTTGTTTGCGCTGGGAAATCAGTTAAGAACTTGGCTTGTACATATATACATATACATATATAAACAATACTGCTGTCTAACACTCGGCAATTCCTTTTTGTTTTCTTTTACCACTTGAGTGGATTTTTGTGTTATTCCAGTGCTGCTCTTGATTTGACTGGGGTGCAGGGCGGAGCGGGGCGGGGAGGGGATTATCATCATTTATTATGCGCGCCACAAATCGAAATCAGCAAAGCGACTTGATTAAGATTTAACTAAGCGTATGCCCAGACACATTTAGCCTGTCTTGGCTTCAATTGAAATCGAAATTAAAAGTGAAACAATGCACGACACAAACACACACACAACACACACACACACACTCACACACTCACAGGACAGGCGACAATGAACAGAGGCCATAAATAATTTTGAATGTCAATTCAGCTTTTATTTCCCTATACTCGTTAAATAAATAAAACACAGCCCATTGCAAATGAACACTTTAAAAAAAATGTTAATTAAACGAAAACCACCAGCCACTTGCCACTTGCCACATGCAACATGCAGCATGCAGTTCTGCGGTCGCTGGTAATTAATAAAATCTGCGAGTAACGCACACAGACTGATCAAAGGACACTTCGGGGACATTAGCAGCCACATTTAATATTCGTATTATTCAAATACCCTAGGGCTAACAAATAATCATTAAATGGAATATAGCTAATGTTATTAATTATGTATTTTAATATATTCCTGTCTGTGTTTAACAAAGCGATGGCGCGTAAAATTATTATGCTCGCTCTATTTAAAGTAGTTTACTAAAATTGAATAAGCGCTCAATAAATACTGAGCATGCTTTAGTCGAGTATGCTGCTTTACATCATTTTTTTTTCATTCTTTTTTTTTTCCTTCTTTTTTTGTTGTCTTTTTACACACATGTAGATTGCTCTTTTTTTATTTTTTATTTGGGACTGGCGGGCGAGCTACTGTCAACCGAGCATCAATCTATTGGCTGCCTGAGGGCGTTAAGCTGCCCGACAAAGCAGCAGTTAGAATGAGACGTGCTTTTTGTCTGGCCGCTTAACGAGTTCAAAGCTTAAAACAATGGCGCAGACAAAAAATAATAAAAGGGTTCGCAATGCGTGTTCCCTTTCATCTGGACGCAGGACGACGCTTCCAGGCACAGACAGGCAGCGTTCTAAACAATTTGTGGGTGCATTCAACCATTCAACAAAGTGAAGGCGAATTCTTCAATTAAGCAACGCATTAATTGTTCTATCAACCTACAAAGGTATAAAGTTAAATTAATGAAAAGTTTTTCTTCTCTTCAGTCTGTTTGGAAAAAAGAAAACATTTTTAATTCGATTATTAACAAACAGAACAGATTAAATTTTTATCATTGCCCTCAGATATATATTTATTATAAAATAATACTTCAAAAGTTTTTGCTGACATAACTGAAAATAAAAAAACTAAACTTGGCCAATTGTTATAAAGTAACAAAATCTTCTTGAGAAGTTACGCAAGTTTCGCATAAAGTACAATTAAAGTACATATATGAGAACAATAACAAAAAATAAATTTCATTAAAGAAGCTACTTTTGAAATTATCCAAACAACTTTTCCCTAACAACGTAAATCATAAATTACTCTAGCAAAAAATAAAAAACAAAGAATAAAAATAAAAAACAAAGAATACAGATAATCTGCAAGGTGCAGCAAAACTGAAAAGTTTGCCGTTGCATAAAAGCCCCTCCCCACAAAGCCCCCTACCCAAGGGTATTATCTCGTACATATATGCTCGTATTTCATAAAAAAACTGTCAGCCATGGATGTGTTTTAAAACGCTTGTCAAAAACTTTATGCCACGCTGCAAGGTGTGCAGCAAAAGCAGCCGCAGCAGCAGCAACTGCATTGACAGCGATAAGTCATATGGAATATAATCATATATATATATATAGAAATTGTGACTGTGAGTGGCATGTGCAACTTTTGAGATGCGAATAAAAAAAGTGGAAAACTGAAAAACTGAAAATTGGCTGAAAATTGAAAAGTCATGTCAGCATGTGCGTTTGCGTGAACCAAGCAAAAATAATAATAATAATAATAATAATGCCAAGGGCCAAGGAAATGGCCAGTAAATTGTGAATGTTTGTTGGCTAGGACTTTTTTCGATTCGAATCGAAGCGACAACGCAAACAACAAATTTTACAACCCAATGCACTTGGCAGGGCATCCAATGCGATGAAAATAAAATACACACAAATGCAAAACAAACAAAAAAGTAAAAACCGGAAAAGCAATGGAAAAAAAAAAACAATTACGCGATTAATATATTTTCATTTGGCAGCACAGAGTCGCTTTTGACTACTGAATTACATAGATGGGCAAGGGGCAAGCGAAGGGAGGGGAGGGGAGGGGAGGGGAGGAACAACAACTGTGGGTTGGGCAGTCGTCCTGTGCTGCCATTTTTTACTTTTAATGAAGCGCAAGAATTTCTGCTGGATAATTTGTTAAGCGCAGGACAGCCAAAAGGCAAAAAGCCAAAAGGAGCCAGCGCTGAAAAAAACTTAGACAGCAGCAGGCGCACTGCAACAAGGATACAAAAACAGAGAGAAAGAAAAAAAGGGAGAGAGAGACAACGAAAAGAAAGGGAAAGAGAGAGAGAGAGAGTGCTGAAAGTTTGCGCTATAATTTGGCTTATTTGAGCCAACAAATTTATAGAGTGGAAATGCAAAATAGAGCGCTAGAATTAGCCCCAGCAATGAGAGAGAACGAGCGGGAAATTTTGGGTTTGGGTGCGAACGCTGCAAGATAAATGATGCACAAATGCCAAGTGGCAAATTTTCATTTTTAATTAAAAGTGCGGCCAGCATGTCGCACCATAATGCATAACAATAAACCATAATTAGAGACTCGGCGACTCACCTGTTGTAATTGTGTGCATGAAAATCTCACGCAGGAGCAACAATTCGTCCTCCGGTGCGGCGGTATATGAACCAAAGACATCCTCCTCCGGCCAGACCTCCCTGCGAACCAAAAAAAAGATGGGTATAAATATAAAAATAACAAGAAAAAGATGTAAATCTGTATCTGTATCTGTATCTGTATCTGTATCTGTATCTGTATCTGTATCTGTATCAGTATCTGTATTTGTATCTGTATCTGTATCTGTATCTGTATCTGTATCTGTATCTGTATCTGTATCTGTATCTGTATCTGTATCTGTATCTGTATCTGTATCTGTA